>ML677395.1:1629788-1669400 GCA_007922305.1 Dermatemys mawii | reverse complement strand
TACCTTCCAAATTCTTCTTGTTACACAAAGATAGACCATACTTGCTATATCTCGGTCCTACAGAGAAAGTAGCCTTTGGCCAAGTCTACAATATAAAGTTTTGCTGGCATACCTATGTGGGTTAGGAGCATGGGGAAAAAATATTCACACCCCCATGCCAAAATAGCTGTACTGGCCAACACCCCTGCGCAAACTCAGTTTATAAGGGTGAAGAGTGCTTCTGTTGGAATAGCATATGTTGTTCCAGGAGGTGGTTTAACTACATCAGCCAGTCTAAGCTGCATCTCCACTAGGGGACTTTGCCCATCTAGTTAAACAGGGGTAAAACAGTCTTGTCAAAGCCTGCATAGGGGAGATTAGCCCTCACTCAAGTAAGTAATCTCATTCATTTCATACTCACCTAACTAAGCTTTGCTTTCACATCCCCAAAGTGCCAACTAGTGCAGCTGAACTGTCACAGGAGGTATCAGAGTTTGGTGTTGGAAATTTGACAGCAGAAGATTATTAGCCCCCTCACCCTGCTCAGAACAAGGGGGAAGCAGGGAGGGAATCGTGTCTGTAGTAGATGTATCTACATTTCAAGCTGGACATGCACACTAGCTTTGATCAAGCGTAGCTGCAGTGACTTGGGCAACAAGTGCCCTGAGCAAAAAAAAAATCCTCTTGGGACCCTAGGCATGTCCTTGGGCAGATCAAGCAGTAAAAGGGGCTCTCTCTCCAATTAAGTGCCTAGGGTCTTGAGCAGGATTGTTCTCTGGTACTTCCTGCTGCTGCCTACAGGTATCAGCTTATCGATTCATAGTTTGAGACCAGAAGGCACCATTGTGATGGTCAAGCATGACTTCCTGCATAACACAGGCCATAGGATTTGACTGACTTAATTCCTGTGTGAACAGGAGCATATCTTTAAAAGAAAAATCCAGTCTTGATTTAGAAATTGCCAGTGAAGGAGAATTCACCGCAGTCCTCAGTAGGTTGGTGCAATTGGCAGCTAGCCAGACTTAAAACAGGACATGCATTTTTAGTAGTGAGCCTAATTAAATATTACCTTTACTGTTAAAATATTGTTTAGCAGCAGGTTCCAGCAACTGGATCTTGTATTACTTTTGTCTGCTAGCTTGAAGCACCCTCCATTATCAAATCTCACACCAACATTGCCACTCTGTCAACCAAATTTATAATCTCACCATAAGATCCATTTTCCAAAAACCCTGTTGATTGGCCTTAATTCTATTACCCTCCTTTAATTCTTTATTAACATTAATATGCTGCTTTCTCTCATTGTGTGGACCGTTTAGTCTACATAAGCAACAAAGTGGTTTCAGTTTCAAAGTGCCAGTGACATTTGTACTGACACGCAAAACTACATCAGGGAACCAGGTGCTGGCACATAGGAAAGCAGTTCCTGCCCCAAGGAGTTTACAATCCAGTCCAGAGCCAATCAGAACAGTTTAGATCCACAGAGTACAGTAACTTAATAAGATGCTCTCTCACATTTACTGCAATCAAGATAGGCTCTAAACGACTCATGAATTAAAAAATAGTCTAGATTTGCCATTAATGTTATCTGCAATTAATTCAATCAGATCCATTAAGGTCTATAAAGGTACCAGCCATTTTTTCTATCTCACCACTCATTATTAATAGCTCACTTTACTAATATTTAGTTGCACTCATGTAGAGTCTATGAATTTTAACAAGCCCAAGAAAATTCCCCTGATTCAAAGTGCTAGTATTCAAACTTCGATCACATGTAATTGTTTACAACCCTTTAGTAACAAACAGAGCGACAAAGGCCTTTTTCTCCAAAGTACAAGGTATTGGGAAAATCCCAAATCTGCTTTATGATCTAGACAAATCAAAATCCTAAATTGTTGAACATCCTTGTTATTGAAACTTGTGTCAACACTTTAAGGAGTTGAGTGATTTTTACAACATTTTAGCACTTAAACAAGTAGCATTTAAGTTTCGAGACATACTAATGTCTGCCCAATTGTTTGAATTATGTTTACAAAACAAAACACTGTAGTATGTTTTGGCATGCGGTACTTATAAATCCTTACGTCTTACAATGTGCTACAAAAAACGCTTGGTATGCCTCAGAAAATCTTATTTAAGAAAACAGTTTCACATTCATTTCCATTTTGTTTCAATACAAAAAGACAGATCTCATGAAAATGACATGGCTTGACTCTAGCCCAAACACTTTGTCATGGTTGTAACCATATATTAGTAACATAAGCGTACAAAATATTTATAAGAAATCTGCAGCCATTGGAAATTCATTTACATTAAATTTTAAAGAAACTGAAACATCTGAACATATGGAAATTCCCAGTTTTTTCTCTCTTTCATATGGATGGAGTAGAGCAGCAACTACAGTTTCACCTGAAGTTGATCGAGGAGTAGCAGAATTTATTACAGTAATGCCTCCTTCATATTTATAAATTGGGCAGTAGGTAGTGATATGTTCGATAATCTGTCGTGGTGAACCACAGTCGCACACCGGGGAGTCTTTGTCCATTAGATATCTGCATCTACCATGATTACATTTCCAGTTAAGGTACAGGACTATCATCCTTAACCCTGCTTTAAGGACACTTTTTTTGGAAAGGAGGAGAGGGGGAAATTTCCACTGATTTCTTTATTGGTGTGTGTGTGTGGGTTGGTGGGGGATGTTAACTGTTTGTGACATGACTTGGGAGGCAAGGAATGAAACATCTTGTAAAGCTCCTAAACCCCACTGGGTACTGGGACTGGGGTGGGGCAGGAAACAGGGAGTTTTGCAGCACATAGGGATACAGGATGAGGCAGGGAACCCTGGACTTTAGAAGCTTTACCAGATCCTTGCTCCCAAGCCAGAACATGTGAATCAAGTCACCTCTACTCCTAGTCAAACTCCCCAAGACTTCTGATGGTGCACCTGCCATGCTGGGCTCAAAATCAGGCTTCCAAACGTTAGTGAAACAGCCTGCTCCAATAGTAATGGGAGTTCATTGCTTCATTCGTAGGGAAGCTTTGGCATCAAAAACACTGCCTGATCAACTCAACACCATTTTCAAAGGGTCAGTGAAAGTGAGGCAAATTCTTGATCATTTACAGACAGTATGAGACTAATTCCAACGATACTTTCGGAGGTGGACAGGACAAAGGATGGATTATCTTTCATCAGAAATCCATTCAAACAGATATTAATAGTGTTCCAGAGGATCTGCAGGAGAAATTTTTGGATCTGAAATATGATTTTGTGACCTAAGATGTGTATCAGCAGTCTACCACAGAGAAATTTTGGGCCAGCATATCCGGGAGTTACCCAAATTTGTCAGCACACGCAGTCAGATTTTTTTTGCCATTTGCATCAACTTATATGGGTGAGACGGGATTTTCATGTTTGTTGCACGTTAAGTCCAAACAGAGGAATCAGCTCACGGTGGAAAGCGATATTCGTTGTGCATTATCAAGTACCACTCCAAATATTGAAAAGCTTCTCAGTGAGAAAAGAAATAATTAAATTTCAAACCAAAATGTATCTGCTCTTTTTAATCATGTCTCAACAAAAAAAATAAATAAAAAAGAGGTGGTCCATGAAAATTTTTTGATTGGTCTGGTAGTCCATGAAGTGAAACGAGTTGAGAGCCACTGGAGTTTTAGTCCAAGCCCATTTCAACTTTCTACTTATAACTGTTTAATTTTGGTTGCAGAGCTGCCAATATACCTCATTCATATTCTCTTGTTAAACAAGCCTGATTGTTCTCACCCGACCATTTTTAGGCTTCATAAATTGGTTCCAGAGGACCATTATTTCATAGTGTAGGCGGCTGTTGCTCTTCTGAAATGGGATTCAGCTACAACAATGTCCTAGCTGTCCATGCCAACTGTTAAGTCTCAGTGGACAGCTTGCTGATATTGTTTTGGCAGACTGTCAGTTTTATTGTTGCATTCATTGAGGTTAGGGATCAACATGATGCTATGCTGTTGTAATTCAAAGACTGAAGAGATAAAAAGGGCTGCCTGCACATTATCGCAGTGTTCTGTGAATGAGATCAGTCCTTCAAGTAAAGATGTTAACGATAACAATTGCCTTGTGTCTGCCATAAAACCCACTATACTTAAGGTTTCTACACTCTGATTTGATTCAGACTTGTAGAGGTCTTCTGAATTTCCAGATCATCACAGTGCAGTAAGAAACCTACTGATAGATCTCCTTCCTTGAAATAATGATGTTTCATTGGCTCTTCATAGCTAAAAAAGAAGCATGACTTGTCCACACTGGCTGCATCCCACCCAAAGACTTTGCAAGGTACTACAACTGAACTTGTGAGGGTTTCTTGTTGCATTTTATGTTAAGGAACGTGTCACATCGAGCAGCATCCAGATTTGCTGGGAGCTAACCATGGAAAATGTTACTTGTAGAAATTAATAAACATAAAATCTGAAATCCTGAATCTTCTTAAAAGACCTATTCAGACAGTTAATTCAGTCCTCAGAAGCACACACATGGCCAAAGAGAAGGGAATAGGAAACATATACATACTTCAAAGGACAGAATTTAGCCTTTAATGTTCAGCCTCCATATATCTGGACGTGTGCTGTAAGACTAGACTCAGCATGAGACTACTAAATTCTGGTATAATGGGGTTTGGTTTATAACATGTTATATAAAATGTTGAGAGGGAGCACTCTGCATGTTTTAGCTGTGATTGGACATCTAAACATGCACTTTTCAAGGAGGCATATACAATAGTGCTGGAGCACATTTGTCTACGGTACTTTCAATGTTTATGTGTTTGACAGATACAAAGCTAGCAAGGCATAAAATCAGATTTTGCTATAAATTAAAAAGGAATTTTGTTTCCTTGAACATCTGGTATATATGTGAGTAACTGCTGTGTTGCTAAACAAAGAGCTGGCGTAAAGAAAAAGGATGAGATCTGTTTTCATTTAGAATATTGTCCCTTGGAGCTAACATATTGTATAATGTGTTCGCGGTTTAAGTGTAGCTATTTGTTAGGAAGAAAAAAAATAAGCATCATTTTTGGGGATTTGAGAATTGTACTTTATATTAGAACTAGAGGAGGAGCCTGAACTGGAACCCAGATATGAAATCTGCCTCCCTGAACTATAGGAAAATGTGAATCCATACCACAGGAAAATTTTTCAAAAGCATCTAAGGCCCAATTTCAAGAGTGACCTAGCTACGTATAAGCCAAAGTTTCAATGAAGGTCAATATGACAAACTCAAAATGGCTAGATTCACAAAGGAGATATTGCAGCCTCTAATTCGTAGGTGCTCTTCTGCCAAATGGCTAGGCACCTAGGCTACATATATAATGTATGGGGAGAAATGGGCATCTCAGAATGGGATCCACAAAAACCAGCCTGCTGAGCTGCTTAAACTACTAGCCTGTAGGAAATCCCTGTGATCCAGGGACTCCCTTAGTACCAGCTGGCAAAGGGCACAAGGAGGTCATAGGGTTATACAGAGATCCCCTGGGTCAGATATATGCATCATTGTTCACTGAAGGGTGGCATATAAATTCTCCACTAAGAGCCAGTAGCCCACTGGCCACCATAAACATTGTGAAATGTACATACGGACAATATTTAAGGATTTGTGTATTTCTACTGAAAATTATGGTCTTAAGGTCTCGATAGTTAAGGCAAGTCACCAGGAGATGACAAACCTCGGAGATGTCCCTGTCAGGCAGAAGGTAAGACACCCTTTTTCCCATCTGGCCATTTGTGTATTGTATGCCTTATGCCATATGCCTATCTGATATTTAGCCAAGGCAAAAATCTACAAGAAAGGAAATCTACAGGATGAAAGAGACAGCAGGAGAGTGCCCTGTTTATGAATAAAGAGAGATAGTTCTGGCATATCTTGGGGTGCAAGGAAACACTTGGAGTCATTCACCTAGGAGGTAAGCTGACTGCATGGTTGTCTCAAGAAAGGAAGGGACACAGCCAAGTCTGGCTTTAAAGCATGGCAAGGATTTTGGGTGAACAATACTCTACTAGACATGGGATTATCTAGCTAATTAAGTCCAGGTTCTAAAATGCATGTTATGATTTTATTAGGACTGTCGATTAATTGCACTTAACTCACACGATTAACTCAAAAAAATTAATCACAATTAAAAAAGTAATCACTATTAATTGGTTTTAATCGCACTGTTAAACAATAGTGTACAAATTGAAATTTATTAAATATTTTGAATGTTTTTTCTTCATTTTCATATATATCATATTCTGTATTGTAATTGAAATTAAATGCAGATTATTTTTATTACTAATATTTGCACCATAAAAATGATAAAAAATATTATTTTTCAATTCACCTCATACAAGTACTGTAGTGCAATCTCTTTATCGTGAAAGTGTAACTTACAAATGTAGATTTTTTTGTTATATAACTGCACTCAAATACAAAACAATGTAAAACTTTAGCCCCTATAAGTCCACTCAGTCCTACTTCTTGTTCCGCCAATTGCTAAGACAAACAAATTTGTTTACATTTGCGGGAGATACTGCTAACTGCTTCTTATTTACAATGTCACATGAAAGTGAAAACAGGCATTTGCATGGCACTTTTGTGGCTGGCATCACAAGATATTGACATGCCAGAAACACTAAATGCCCCTTCTTGCTTTGGTCACCATTCCAGAGGACATACTTCCATGCTGATGATGCTAGTTTAAAAAATGTGTTAATTAAATTTGTGACTGAACTCCTTGGGGGGAGAATTGTATGTCTCCTGTTCTGTTTTACCTGCATTCTGCCATATATTTCAAGTTATAGCAGTCTTGGATGATGACCCAGCACGTTATTCATTTTAAGAACATCTTCACAGCAGATTTGACAAAATGCAAAGAAGGCACCAATGTGAGATTTCTAAGGATAGATACAGCACTCAACCCAAAGTTTAAGAATCTGAGGTGCCCTTCAAAGCCTGAGAGGGATGAGGTGTGGAGAATGCTTACAGCTGTCTTAAAAGAGCAACACTCCAATGTGGAAACTACAGAACCTGAACCACCAAAAAAGAAAATTAACCTTCTGCTGGTGGCATCTGACTCAGATGATGAAAATGAACATGTGTCAGTCCACATTGCTTTGGATAGTTATTGAGCAGAACCCATCATCAGCATGGATGCATGTCTTCTGGAATGGTGGTTGAAGAATGAAAGTACATATGAATCTTTAATGTACCTGGCACATAAATATCTTGTGACACCAGCTATAACACTGCCATGCAAATGCCTGTTCTCGCTGTCAGGTGACACTGTAACAAGAAGCGGGCAGCATTTTTTCCTGCAAATTGTAACCAAATTTGTTTGTCTGAGCGATTGGCTGAAGTAGGACTGAGTGGACTTGTAGGTTCTAAAGTTTTACATTGTTTTATTTTCAAATGCAGGTTTTTTTGTACATTATTCTACATTTGTAAGTTCAGCTTTCATTATAAAGAGACCGTACTACAGTACTTGTATTAGGTGAATTGAAATATACCATTTACTTTGCTTTTTACAGTGCAAATATTTGTAATCAAACAAAGTGAGCACTATATACTTTGTATTCTGTGTTGTAACTGAAATGAATATTTGAAAATGTAGAAAACATCCACAAATATTTAAATAGTATTCTATTATTGTTTAAAAGTGCAATTAATCGCAATTAATTTTCTTAATTACTTGACAGCCCTAGATTTTATTTTATATGTAACCATTTATTTATTTCCAATGCTTCTACTTGCTATTACTTGAATCCAAATGCTTTGATAAACAAAATTAGACTTGATTTTACTATGAACATATTGAAGTGCTGTCTGTTAAGTGGAACAGAGATTTGAGATCATACTGTACTGGTAAACTAGAGAGTACTGTTTCTGTGGAAGCAGCAAATCAGTGAATACAGAGAATGTCCAGTGGACCACAGTCTGGATACTCCGAGTAGAAGCTCAGAAGGCTTGAGAGTTGGGGTGTGCCAGTCACATACCTGCAGAGTAACAGCAGGCCCTATGAGGTCTAGAGGGGAGTGCTTGTGTTCCCATGGCCAGTGGAGTCAAGGAGCTGATGGCTGGTATAGACAAGGCTTCCTCAGGCTAAGGATGGGTGGTAGCAAGGTACCTCAGAACCCTGGTCCCTTCATTGAGCAGCAGAGCGCTCATCTCTACTTGGGATTCACAGCCATAAACTTTCTCCTTCTCTTCCCCGAGGCCCTTCCCCTAGGCAGGCCGGCAGCTGCAGCCCGGCCAGGAAACCCTGGCAGCATGAGGTGCTGCACTGCAGATCCTCTACCTGCCCGGGATGGGTGGGGCCTGAGAGCAGCCCCCAGCCCATGTCCCTGCCATGTGGGGCCCCCACCTAGGGCAGGTGGAGGATCCGCAGCTCCTCACAGCTGCCCAGCAGAGCAGCTCTTACCTTGGCCAGGCTGCAGCTCCAAGGCTCTGTTCCTCAGACAAAACTGGATTGGGGTAATAGCCACACAGGCAACTGTGGGGAGCTGCAAACCCTCCACCTGCCCTGGGCAAGAGGACAATCTAAATTTCCTAAATCACGTAGAGCCAGATTTTCAAAGGTAGTCAGGCATTTAAAGATGCAGATAGGTTACGCACCTAACTTGCTTAGGCACTTTTGAAAATCCCACTTAGGTGCCCATCTGTATTTTAGGTTCCTAAATACCTTTGAAAATCTTGCCTTTTGGCACTTTTGAAAACGTTGCCTAGAACTCTGCAGCCTTGGCATTTGCAATTATCCTGAATTGCAACCTTTAAAATGAACACATCCAAACCTGAGGAAAAAAGTTTGGACCACACTGGAACTTGGTGACTTGAGCCCACCTCCAGTCATAGAAAAAGAAAAGACTCACAGGGTCCTCTCCCCATATTATTATTGTTAAGCAACATGTTCTGCATTATATAAGGCACAAAATGAAGATGGCCCCCACCTCAAAGAACTTATTCTGTAAAAGATTTTGCCTTGCACTGTTTTGGATGTGAATATTCTGAATAGCAAACCTTGACCCAGCTAATGTCATCTTAGAATATGTTATAACTTCACATAATTTTCTTGCTAAATATCAACTCTTGCCAAAAAGAAAAGATAAATTGTAGCATTAGAATGACAAATGTGGTCAAACTGGAAGTGACTGAGGCAAATCCTTCCTTCCCAGTCATTCAGCAGCAACTGGGTTCAGGGGATTGCTTACGTAAATACGGTGAGTAACATTTGGTGTTTATGTCTCTAATTAACTTTAAACAAAATTTATTTTATCAATCCCATCATATGAACTCATCTGGGAGAGACTCAGCCATGTTCTCAAGCTTTCATGGAAACCTGCCAACTCCTTTTGCCTTAGTTATGCCTGGTATATATTCTCGACTTAGACAATATGAGACACTGATTAATCCTATTGACTCAGGTGTTGCTATCTTATCAGCCCACTCTTCGCGCAGGTGAACAAAGGGAATCTTATTCAAGGGCTTTATACCAGAATTCCCATCACTTGTGTTAACTGAACTTCACTGATTCTACATATTTCCAGCACACCCGCATGCATTTCTTACACTGCAACCATTTAAATGAGGTACCCAGTACTTGTCCGAGGAATTGGTCTGTGCTGTAGCGTTGCTCTGCAGCAGACAGCATGCTGGTTGGTTCCTGTGGATTCTCTGGATCTCAGAGACAGGAACCAGATGCTGCACAAAAATGGTTTTTTACTATAAAAAGGGTTCTTGAAGGACTTCATTCAAATTTTATGAACCATCAAGTGAAACAGCTGTATAGTTTTTGCTTGCTTTCATCCCAACCGTTTCAAAGGAACAAGCATGAGTAGAGCTACTTGAGAATTTTTCAGCAGCCATTCTCCCATCAAAAAAATGTGGATTTATCAAAACTCAAACTGTTTGCGGGAAAGGGTCAGTTTTGTTTTAAGTCAGGAAAATAATTTAAAAAGTTCTTTTTCAACATTAATGAAACATTCCATTTTGAAAAAAAAATCTGGTTTCCTAAGCTGAAACAACTATTTGTTTCTAAATTTGAGGTAAATGTATAAATACACATTTTTAAAAAATTTAAATGGTTGAAATTGAAGCAACAAATTTCAAAATTAACTAAATGTTTTGACGGACCTGAACCTATTTTTTTTTTCAGTTTATCAGTTCACTAAACTATTTAAGATGTCAAATACTCATCTCAATTTGAGATGGGAACATTTTTCAAAACCTTGAATATTTTCCTGTTCAGCTTTAGCCAGAACCTTTCCCCTCCACAATAATGTGTTATTCAGTTTCAATCTAGGTTGTTAACTTTCCATATTAATTCATAGGTCAAAAGATTAGGGTACTCCTCTTTCACCCAGTCTGAGCTGCTGATGTTCACAGCAGGCACCAATCATCTAAGCAGACTGGTATCTCTAAACCTAGAGACAGATGAATGAAGTAAGGGGCTTGTGACCTCAAGAGCTTTTTTGATGATAAAGACTGAATTATTTTCAGAAGCAGAGAAGGGTGTCTAGAAGCAGACCCCGGCCCACAACACTCTTACAGAGATGAAAAGCTTTGATGGGCTCTGTCAGCCAAAGACCTAAAACCCTCCCATTATAAGACAAAAATGGAAGTTCCAGACAATGGTTTGTGAGAAACACCCAAATCATTACTACACTTTGCGAGAATTAAATGGTTTATGTGGTAATGATTCCTAAGTCTACACACTAATTAAGAAAATGAACAATTCATTCTTTATTTCAAAGCAGTGTTATCTTACAGCTGTGTGAAGAATTTTTGGCCCAAGAGATGGGTAAACAGAGCTACTGTTCCTCATCATTGTATCTCTGAACCTTAGATGAGTTTTGCATCTTTTTGCTTTATTTCTCCTCTGCCTAACCTTTTTTCTCTTAAATTTCTAATGCACAATATTATACAAAAGTGTGCATTTACTTTTTATGACTCACTGTCACCAACTCTCAACAATTTATCACGAGTTTTGCGATATGTAGTGTTTATGTTAAAGCTTCTGGAGTTGTGATTATCTCAGATTCTCAGATTTTCTTTTTAAAAAGTATGTTTCTACTTGAATTTGGAGAAAAGCCTGAAAATTTAAACTCCGAAGGCTCTAAAACCTTGTGGGGGGATGCAAAAATCTGAATACTGAAATATTAATCTAATGATTTTCGGGTCTGATTCATGATTTTTCATGGCTTGGGGTATGCAATACTAATGTCTGCACGAAGCTTTTGATTGCTTCATGGTCTGATATTGTGGTAGAATGCCAGACTCTAAACCAGGGGTGGGCAAACTACGGTCTGCGGGCCATGTTCAGCCCGTTGAACCATCCACCTGGTCCCCCTGCTGGGGAGGCCCCTCCCACACCTTCATCCCTCCCCCGGAGCCATGCCACTGCATGGGCAGCGCTCTGGGGGGGCCAGGGGGAGCTGCGTGCTCCCGCAGAGCCAGACATGCTGATCTGAGCAGCATGGTAAGGGGGCCAGGGTCGGGGGTTGGATAAGGGGCAGGGAGTCCTGGGGGGCAATGAGGGGACAGCGGGGTTGGGTAGGGGATGGTGTCCCGGGGCGGTGCTTAGGGGCAGGGGTCTCTGGAGGGGGCAGTCAGGGATCGGGGTGGGGGGTTGGATGGGGTGTGGGAGTCCCGGAGGTCTGTCGGGGGTGGGGGAGGTGGATAGGGGTCAAGGCAGTCAGGGGACAGGAAGCAAGGGAGGTTGGGTGAGGGGGGTTGAGGTGCATCTCTGTAGAGGGCAGTCAGGGGACAAGGAGCAGGGGGGGTGTTGGATGGTTTGGAGATTCTGAGGGGGGCAGTCAGGGGGCAGGAAGTGGGAGAGGGCCAGATAGGAGGTGGGGCCAGGCTTTTTTCAGAGGCACAGTCTTCCCTGACCAGCCCTCAGTAAAATTTTGCAATCCCAATGTGGCCCTCAGGCCACAAAGTTTGCCCACCCCTGAATTAAGGACTGATGCCTGCCTCTCTCTCTCTCTCTCTCTCTCTCTCTCTCTCTCTCTCTCTCTCTTTTTCTTTCTCTCAGATGCAGAGTGAATAAAGGAAGAAGTGGAGTGATTCTGCAGGGAAAGCTTAAGAACCACCAAGCTTGGAGAGAAAGCTTAGGCTGAAGCTAATGATCTGTTCATGTTATTTGAGTCACCACTAAAGCAAAGCCCCAGAAATAGGGTACATTGGGACTTTATATAGTGTTTTTATACTAACTTGTTCAAAGTCACTTACAGATACTTGACCAAAAGATGCAGATACTTTTACATTTTCACCATATACCTTTTCTTCTGTGCATTTACATCAGACATTTAATGATTACATCTCTTTGGCCTTTTCCCAAATTTTCATATAAAAATTCAATAAAGACAAATTCAGAGAAGAAATTCAAATAAACACCATGTTCCTTTTTAATGCTCATTGGCGAGCTTTTCGGCCCTTCTCATATATTCCACTATTATATTTGCTACGTAAGTAACTTTTTCTTAGCTTGCAAGGAGATTCTCTACCACTCTCATGCTTGCAGGGAAGCAGATGGCAAGGCACCTTTTCCCCAACGTAAATTCTCTGAATACTGTGTCAAACCAAGGAATCCTCACTAATTGCCATTTGCCCTTTGTTCCAAAAATAAATTCACTCCTCATTTAGATACATGATATAGCCAACCACACACACTGAGCTACGGGTTCTGCAATTTGCTGTCTATACCACTGAATTTTCATTGCTCAGCTGCCATCAAGTCAACAGTGTGGCTGGAATCTGCCCATGATAGGGGCACTAGAGAGATTATCATGTATACCTTTCAGTTGCCCAGGGAACAAGGACTGATTTTGTTCCAAACCTGGATTTGCTGGAAGCCACATAGGCAATTAAATGGATGGTCATTAAAAACAAAAACCAAAAAGTCTTACAATACTATTGTCCTTTTACATTTTAAAACCACGTTGGAGAGACAGATACTTACAAGCCAAGCTGGCAGTCGTCCGGCTAATGTACACTTCTTTTTTAAAAATACAAGGACTTCACAATTTTACGGAGTCATCAGTTCTTCCCTAGCAATCTCAGTGGAAAGCCAGCCAGCTGTTGAATGGATTGCTTTCTTAAGAAAACATTAAGGCTATAGGCTTGTCTACATTTAAAATGCTACAGACATACAGCTGCACCACTGTATCACTTCAGTGTAGACACTATCTATACTGGGATACTCAAACTGGGACCCCTCAGGGGGTCACGAGGTTATCACATGGGGGTCGTGAGCTGTCAGCCTCCAACCCAAACCCCGCTTTGCCTCCAGCATTTATAATGGTGTTAAAGTTATTTTAATTTATGGGGGATGTCGCACTCACATGCTGATCTGAACAGCATGGTAAGGGGGTTACTATGTTGTCACCAGTACAAGTACCAGTGGTCACCAGTACAAAAGTTTGAGAAACACTGATCTACACCCATGGACAGGGTGCTCCTATCCATGGAGGGAATTCACCTCCCCAAAAGGCAGTAGCTAGGTCGATGGAAGAATTCTTTGATTGATCTAGTGCTGTCTATATGAGGACTTGGGTCAGCTTAACACCATTCGCGTGTGTGGATTTTTCACACCCCTGACCCATGTAATTAAACTGACTTTTTTTTTTTTTTAAAGCATACACCAGGCCTATATCTACACTTAAAACACAACAGTGGCAGAGCTGCACTACTGTAGCACTTCAGTTTCACACAAATGGTAGGGATTCTCCCATCGCTGTAGTTAATCCACCTCCCCATGAGGCGGTAATGCTGTCTACACCAGGGGCTAGGTTGGCATACCTACATCTGTGAGGGGTGTGGATTTTTCATGCTCCTGAAAGACGTAGTTATACCAGTGTAAGTTTTCAACGCAGACCAGCCCTAATTCTTAGACCAGGGCTAAGAAAACTCAGTAGACATGGAAAATCACAGCTGGAACTACAAGGCTACTAGGGCAGGGCTATAATGGTCATTAGCCTCAGTGCATCTCGTAATAGGAAGGCAGTGATCTGAATTAAAGGATCAGAACTCTGGATATCTAGCTGTACAGGAAATGGTCTTTTTACTTTGGATTTGTAAACTCCTGAGTCTAAAATAAGCTTTTGGTTTGGTGCTTTTCTGTTTATTTTTTAAAAGGGGGGAGGAAAAAGCCAAAAAAAGCCAACTAGTGTTGTTTGAATTTACTGCCGCAGATAGTGTGGGTACATCAGCTTCCTGTCTCCCTCCCTCCATTAGCCAAGATATAGATTCTATAAATCAGATTTTCTTGTGTCGAGCTTTAAGGGAAGTAAGAAACATGCAAAACAGTAAATCATCCTGAGGTCATCTACACTGTGCTTGGCAGTCCTGACTATCCTAGAAGTCAGAAGATTAATGCTGTCCACTTTTATTTTCTCTGCCCTTAGAGTAAAAGCTAAGATTAAACACTAAGAGCCTTATGTAACAGGTGCTGAGGGATTATTGAATCTGTTGCTAGCAATTTTTCTCAATGCATGTATCCATATCAGGGGACAGTAGGGTTGCGGGGGAGAGAATAGCTTCACTTCTTTTTCCCTTTTTCTCAAATTAGCAGATGTGGAGTCTTGAGGCAGCAAGCATTGTGATACCAGCAGCCTCCCTGCAAAAAAAAAACAAAACAAAAAAAAAGGTTCTCTAGAAATCAGAGGGCCCAATCAGTCAATTTCTCTCCCCATGCAAACCCACTGAAATCAATGGGGCTATACAAGGTGCAAGTGAGGGTAGCGTTTGATCTACTAGTGCCTTAGCCTGGTGAATGGAGGGTAACAGAGATGGAGAGCACAGAGATTGCACTCATCAGATGCTCTAGGGCAGAGGTTCTCAAACTGTGGTCTCCACTAATTTGGTGGGCGGTCAATGAGCTCCATTCAGGTGGTCCACGGATAGTTCCCTCTAAGGTGCGCCTCTGGGCGGCTGCCCACAAGACAATGAAGAGCCACCCACAGAATTAGTGGAGCTCTGCAGGCGTGGCTCTACTAATTAGGTGCCTGGACCTGGAGAAGATGCACATGTAAGATGAGGTGGTGCCCGTGGGGGGAATAGAGGCTAGGTGGGTGGGGTCAATGAGGTTAGAAGAGCGAGTGGGAGGAATTTGGGAAGTGCAGGGCTGCGGCAGCCAGAAAAAGAGGTGACTTTCTCCAGCTCCAGGGCTGTGGGTGCCAGGTAGAGATGGCCCCGCCTTCCCAACCTCAGCTGAGGGACTGCTGTGGCAGGGGAGAGACACCTCCCCACCACTCCTCAGCCCCAGCTCAGGGGCTGCTGCGGCGGGGGAGAGAAGGCACATCCATCGCATTAGAAAGGTAAGACTAGGGATATTAAAATATGAGTTGTGTGCTTTTATTTGTAGAACAAAAAATATTAATAAGTAACGATTTTTATATAGTGCTTTTATCCAAAGTGCTTTACAATAGTTAGTTAATATACTAATTATACAGAATAAAATTTAAACCAAGGACTTTACGTTTCAGAAATGTGGAGCAAAGCTCATTGTTAAGTACAGAAGCTAGAATGTGTTTAGGGCTACTCTTTCTTACTGAGAGGAGGTACACAAGACCCAGAGCTTCTATTATGCAGTGCATAATGACATTCAATAGATTAAACAGATATTTGAGTTACCTTTTGCACTGTAGTATAATCAGGTAGGAAAACATTTAAGTTATTGACTGAGGTCTTGGGCAATATTTGCTCACTATCTGACGTTGAGAACTAAACCTTTTCACAGATATGTAAATCAGAAAAAGCATGCAAGAAAACATTCCTTCCTCAAGTGCAGTTTGTTCAACTGAAAAAAGTATACCAGCATGTTAAAAGTTGTGGGACAAATGCATTCAGAGGCAACTCCACTGATTTCAATTATGTATGAACTTAAAATACACAAGTGTGAAAAAACAACAAAGTTGCGAACAATAATAGATCACACAGAAAAAAACAAAGGCTGTAACTAAACAACAAATTCTCAACATGGGTGAAAGGAAAGCAACCTTTCTGGCTGTGAGGCATGTGTATTAGAGGCAGTAAATATAATAAATGAGGCCCAGGTAGGCAGGCTGTGTTTTCTCCTTATTAAGAGTGTCCCACAATCTACTGAACCAGTTGCTCATACAAGGAATTTGGGGATTATGCCATTGGGCAGCAATAGAAAGTCTCTCAGCTGTCAAAAGAAAATGGAGGGAATAAGTTTTTTCTAATGGGAACATGAGTATCAACACTCAGCAGCACTGTGGACACAGTTACACGGGAAAACCCAAAATCAGACTAGCTTGTATTTTGACAGTTTCACTCATACAATTAGACATACCATTCCTTTTATCGTTAATAAACATAGGTCTAATACTGTGGCAGGTGCAAAAATCAAGAATCACAGTCCTTTCAGGCGTTTCCCAAAAGCAGGCGCAGCATGTTTCAAGCCTATTCATATCTGACTGTCATGGATTGGAACTTTAATTTTGCTGCTCAATGGTCAATAAATCGTTCCTGGATAAATGTCTGTTACACTGTATAATAAATCATTTTCTAAATAAATTACTCTTAAAGGGACCCTCTGACTACGTTCAGTCCAGAAATACATGATCCTTACATTAAGATAAATTCTGTGCATTCCTATAGGATTATTTTGATCCCTGGAACATGCAGGGGTTGCCTTCCTTTAAGGAATGTTTAATTTGGGGCCTACACAGACTGCATGTCCTTTTGAGTACAGCATTATTATACTATCAGGATAAAACAAACAAACAGAGGAGTAGGATTTTTTTCATTTTGTGCCTTGCCCAGCCCCACTTTGAAAATTCTGTCTGGAAGGCAAGGTCCATAATCTATTATTTTAATTTGTAAACAGATTCTAGTCATCTGCTGCCAATATACAATGTCCTAATTTAGCATGGAGGATCAAACTATTTGTTTATCTTTCTAGCAGAAATCCAGGTTAAGAATCACAACTAGATTTTTGACTAGCACTTCAAATTGTATTCCTTTTCTTGAGTTATTGTTTAGCTACAGTTAGTAATGGTGGGTGAACTTCAAAAGATTTCATGGTTTCATTCAGATAAACACCCAGCATTTTGGCTGCTTATCAGAACTTTGTGCTAAACTTGTTAGAGGACGGCCTCAGTCTGTTCCACTGAAGTCAGTGATAAAACTTCCATTGACTTCAATCTGAGAAGAGCTAGTCCAAGGCCTATATGGATTTTGAAAATTCCACCTGCTGAATCTACAAACCTGGACTAGAAACAGAGCAAGAAGGCTTCTTGTAGATGCATGCAGAAACCAGAATTTCCATCCTGCAGAATATTTGGCATATCCCAGTTTTTTAATTTTTATTTATAGGTTGGTTAGTTTGTTCCAAATTGGAATGAAAAGTTGGAAATGCACATTTTTTCATGGAATGGAAATTTTAGAAAAGTTACATTTTGAAGAAACTGAAATTGATTTCTTGGGAAAATTTCTGGTTAGTTCCAGACTGGCTCCCGAGCTACCCAACTGCCTGTGGGGGGAGGGGAAGACAGAGGCTTCCTAGAGAAAAATTCCATGACTGGAATTTTAACATGACAGGCTCTCTCCTGTTTAGGAAGAACAGAGCGGGTAAAGAAGGTCATGGGGAGGTTACTCAGAAGTGCAGGATCTTGAGTGTACATGGATCAACATGTTAACTAAATGCCCAGAAAGGGGACTGCTGGGGAGTCTGTTAGAGACCACCAAGCCCAACCAGAGAACAGGAGGAGTACTCCTTAAGCACCTATCTGCTTTCTATATACAGAACAGAAATATTTATTGAATATTTTTTCCTTTTTTGCATCATTATAAATAATTTTACCATCTCCATCCAGTAATGTGTGTCTATCATTGATAAGATTTCTTTTGATTATTATATAATTAAAACAAAGAAACCCTCCTTCCCCTCATTATTGTCCTCAGCTCTGCCAGCCATGGAATTTTCCCTGATGTCTTTAACTCCCCTTACCAGTTTTCTGCACTTCCTAACCTCTAATGTATATCAATTTCTACCTATTCTCTCCCCCTTGTCATTTGTTATATATTGCTTTTTTATTTCTAATGGCTGCCTGCGGTATGTCGGTGAACCAAGAAAAGCTTTAAGCCAAAGTTTTCCTCTTTATTGAATGTGGAATTATGGCTTTTGGGCATTGTGACAAAGTTCCGAGTCTGTATTTGTGGGTCCTGCGCTTCCTGGCAGATTTAGGGGCTTCAGAAACCCATCTAGGCCCCAGAGTGACCTCCCTTTCTCAGTAATTAATTAGGGGAGACAGAAAGGGGGGAGCCCGAGCCCGCTCTCTACTCCGGGCTCCAGCCCAGGGACCCTAATAGTATCAGCTAAGATGGTTGACCTTTTATCCACAAAACACAATACAATTCCCTGGGCTACTTCCCCACAGCAGTCCCCACTTCTTCAAACTCCATTTCACCCTTACCTAGGGCCTCCTTCCTTGCGTATGATATGTCTACCACTCAGTCTCACCAACAGAACAACTTCTTCCCACAGCTCCTGACATCCACACCCACCTGACTAACTGGGAGGGTTTTTAACTGGTTTCAGCCAGCCCCTGATTGGCTTCTGGTGTCCCAATCAGGCTAGCTATTTCTGCTGCTTTCTAGAAGCTTCTTAATTGGTCCCAGGTGTCTTGATTGGCCTGGAGTAGCCTTTGTTTGGCTATCCAGGGAACAGGGACCTGCATATCCTGAGGCTGATATACCTGCCTTCCAGCACTCTCTTAAACCCTTCTGGACTGACTCCGTCACAGCATCTAATAGACTCTTCTTAAAGAACTTTCACTTTTCATTTACATTTTTCTGTCTAATTTTTTTCCTCCCAGTCAACTTCATTCATAATTTTTTTCAGCTTTGAGAAACTAGCCTTTTTGAAGCACTAAGTATATGTATTATTGGTTGGGCCTATCCTGTGTTTGCCCATATTGCATGTAATCGGATCATAAACACTGGTCTGGAGGCAACTACCAGGTTGCAGTTCAGTGATGAATTCATCTTTATTCATCATAATGACGTCTAAAATAGAGTAACCCCATTGCTGAGTGCACTCCCTTTTGCGTTAGAGAATTATCTGATGATGTTTTACCACTGGCTGTATGAGTTTTCCTGTATATAATTCCCAAACTAAGTCCCCATAACAAAATTTTTCTCTTTCACAAAATGCAGATAGGTGCTTAAGGAATCCATTAGTAGATGAGAAGGTGGTTATATCACATCTACTGAGGTAAATATTTTAAATCGACATGCCTGGATAACTTGCACCCAAGAGTCCTAAAGGAGTTGGCCGATCAAATATCTAGCCTACTAATGTTAATTTTTAATAAATCTTGGAATACCAGGGAAATTCCACAAGGCTGCTAATATTGTGCCAATATTCAAAAAGAGTAATCAGGATGACCTTGGGACTTTAGGCAGGTTTTGCCCGACCCAGCAAATGTCAAATAATGGAAAAGCCGATATTGGATTCAGCAGATAAAAAATAGGAATATAATTAATATCAGTCAACATGACTTGTAACCATGTCTTCTCAAACAAAACTGATTTTATTCTTTAATTAGATTAAAAGTTTGGTTGATGAAAGTAATTGTGTAGGTCATACATACATAGACTTTCTATACGGTGTTTGACTTAGTACACTTAATGTTCTGATTAAAAATTAGCACTATAAAATATCAGTAGAGTCCATATTAAATGGATTAAGGCCTGGTTAAGTGACAGACCTCAGAAAAGTAGTTGTCGACTGGGATTCCTCGGTAAAGGGGAATGTTACTAGTGGGGTTCCACAAGGATTGGTACGAGGCCTGTTATTCAATGTATTTTATATAAGTAAATATAAAATTACCGTTGATTAAATTTGTGGATGCCACATTGATGGAGTGGTAAATGAGGACGACGACAGGGCAGTCATACAGAGTGATCTCTGTATGGTGAGCTGGACCCATTCAAACCAAAATGTGCATTTGCCTATATTAAAACAAAGTTCTGCATCTAGGAACAAGGAACAGGCCATGGAGGAGCACCTCCACATAAGCTCCCAGTGCAGTGCTGTGGTGAAATGGGCTTATGCAGTCCTCAGCTGTAGGAACAGGGGAGTAATGAGGAGGAGGAGCAGGTGATTTTACCTATGTATATATGGCATTAGTGAAAATTGATACAGGAATATTGCATATAGTTCTGAAACCCACAATTTAAAATAGACATCGAAAAACTGGAAAGGGTGTAGAGAAGAGCCACACTAATTATTTGAGGGCTGGAGACAATGTCTGAGAGAGAGAGAGAGACTTAGAAGGTATGTATGGAGCACGGGTGAAAGTAACTCCAGACAAGTCCTCCAGACTTCCACTTCCACGGGTGAAAGTAACTCCAGAAAGTAACAAGTCCTTCTGATGAGAAAATATTTTGTTTTCATAGAATATTCCTACCATCCCAAAGATACCATTCTTCACATTTTTCAGGAAGTTATTCTGTCATTTCAGCTCTCTTAATGGTCCTTCGTTTCGAATTACTGCACACTGGGGCAGGAATCTAGCCTTGAGAATTCTTGCAGAGGAGGAAGGTTAAGGAGAGTCTACAATGGCATACAGCCAGTGGAAATAAGTTCTGCACCAGTCACTCCAGAATACAGGGCATATACAGAGAAGCTCAGTGCATGATGGGAAAGAAGGCAGATGGGTGGGAGGAGTACAACTCCAGTAGACCAGAGTACAGCTGGTATCTGGTCACCTAAGGTCCATTGCCACCTTTCTGCAATTAGGCTGCTTAAATTCATGTCAGAGCCAGGGTAGCAAGAACCAAGAAACTGTGACTGGCTCTCTGATGGCCACAAATACCCGACTCCTGATGTATCAAGTGGGTCTCAACATAGGAGACAGTATGGCTCATAAGCACTCATTTTCAAAATTGGCACCTAATGCTCCATGCCCACTGATAGAGATGCTGAGAACACACAACTCCCTGTTAAGTCAATGGGTACTACAGGTGCTCACCACCTCTGAAAAGCAGCCCCTAAAACCAAAACCCAAGGCACCCAAAATTAGAGACCACTTTTAAAAATGTAACCCGTAACTTTTCAGGCTGACTGAGATCATTGTAATTGCAGATCTCTCTGCTTGAGCTTCAAAGAAGAAATATCTGTGGACATGATTTACAGACGTTTTTAACTTGCTGCCAACACTCCCACTGACAGACCGTTTATGGGTTTTTAATCCTAGTAGTCCCCATTTTTCAGTGTGTGCACGATGTGTTAAGGAGAGGAGATTGCAAACACTGGCCACATTTGTTAATATGTATGTCTTCAGATGCCCAAAATACAACCCACAATGTAACCGTTAGATATAGCTTGGTCAATGAATGAAAGAGAATTCTGTTAGGAACTGCATAGTTTGAACAGCAAGAAACCAAAACATGTATTCATCTAAGCCTCAAATAATAATTCCCCTCCAAACTGTTGAGGTTGGCACTTTCTTTTGGCATCTGATACCTTTAAAGCCTTGTCTACACCAGGAAACTTGACAACACTGCTTGAAATAGCTGTCAGCAATAGGTGCAGCTAAACCAAGTCTCAAAATGGTTTAAAGAGGTACTGTCAACCTGAATGATCTATAATTAGCCAATTTCAAAAAATTTGAGTTCCTAACAGCATACTCTTCAAATAGCACATACGGAATTGGATAAGGAGTTTCTGCTGACCTTATAGAGCAGGGCTGGGCAAACTACGACCTGTGGGACCGTCCTGCCTGGCCCCTGAGCTTCTGGGAGGCTTCCCCCCTCCCATCCCCCACCTTCCTCCCTCCCCTGGAGCCACACCGCCATGAGGGGCAGCATTCTGAGGGGAAGGGCTGACTTCACACGGCAGCCAGACACACTGCTCTGAGCAGCATAGTAATGGGGCTGGAGTCAGGGGTTGGAAAAGTGGCAGGGAATCCCAGGGGGCAGTCAGGGAACAGAAAGTGGGAGGGGTCGGATGAGGGCAGGGCCAGGCTGTTTCCGGAGGCACTGCCTTCCTTACCCAGTCCTCCACACAATTTTGCAACCCTGATGTGGCCCTCAGGCCAAAAAGTTTGCCCATCTCTGTTCTAGAGGTTATACTCGATCTTTTCCCAACAATGGAGAGTGTGCTGCTGACCCAAAAGTAACATGAACAAACATGGCCCATTCTTTCTCCCTTTCTTTTCATTCAGATGCCTGCTGCCAAGGCAACTCGCTCTTGTGTTTTAGTTTCACCTTTGATGCATTTGCTAGTCGCGAACACCCTCTTGCAGCATATGGGGAAAAGTATGCATGTGAGCTCCCCACAGCACAGTTTTACTAAACATGAGCATCCAAAATCCTGAGTTAGGACTGCCAAAATCATGGTGGTCGCCTTACAAATCATGACATTTTAAAATTAATAAACACTGGGTTCTTTCTATTTGTCTTCTGGTTTTTGAGGCTTTGGGGTTCATATTTTCAGGCTTTTTTCCACAAACAGGAAGGCTAGAAACATACTTTCCCCAGCCCCCTTCAGTGAAAGCTGCAAGTCTCACAAAATCACACTGCAGCTTTAAGGAAAATCATCAAAAATCACGAAACTCGTCAAAAATCACGAGAGTTGACGACACTAGACGCAGAGCATGAGTATCATCATCACTTGTGTGTCTAATAAATACACTCAGTAATAGTGCTGTGAATGAAGGCAACCTTCTGAGCTGTACCTAGTGCTTTTTGAATAACAGCTCAATGGATATTTTAAGAGGGAGCTCTGTCAAATACTTCCTCCCGTAAGCTCCCCATACCCTATGTAAAATTTTCAACTTCCCTGTCAACATGGTGGCAGAGGTTTAAGGCCACATTCCCCAGTAGCTCCTTTCAGAACACCACTGCATCAGCTCCTCCCCAGCCTGTCAAACCAGAAAGCAGAATGCATGAGAGAGAAAGAGTTACAGACAGTTTTTCCAAGGGAGGAGGCAGCTGTAACTGGAGCACATCCCATGCTGAGCAGCTGCATGTGTGTTATGTGTGAAGCTAGAGGTTTTATTATCATTTCCTCCCAAAATAATAAATATTTCAAAAAATCTGGACATCTCTGTATTTTAACTGATGACGCATCTGTAAGTGCAGTAGTGTGTGGCCTCTGCCTGTTCCTCGAAATAAAAAAAAAGGCACAGAAAATGATCCCCGAGACATTTTCAGGCCACTTTCAGGAGTCCCTGCTCTCCTGGCAGGCTCAAATAATGATAATATAGTGATAACAGGTTTCAGAATGAGCTTACTATTGCTTAAGACACACATTTCCTGGATAGTGACAAAAAACAACCTTTACAGCCACAAAAGCAGCTAAACGGTTACCGTTTTTCACATCATGAGAGAAATTGGCATTCATCCTTTTACTCTTCTCCTGAAAAGCCAGAGGGTCAGTCCCTCACACAAGAGAAACCTACCCTTCACCACATCGCTTCCTGCAGCCCCCATTGAACCGGGGCAGCGGACCGCGTCCAGTGGGAGCCACGATCGGCCGAACCTGGGGACACAGCAGGCAAACAAACCAGATGGGCCCCCCAAGGGTGCTTACCCTGGGGGGCTGTGTGCCAAGGTTGCCGATCCCCGCTTTATAAGTCACTACTTAGATTATTTAAAAAAGCAGCTTCTACAGAGCTCCTTTACTCTCCAGACTCGAATCAGGAAATTGCCCAGGCACTTCTTGAATTTACTGTTGTCCGTACAGTAACATATGTCAGATCAACTGACCACAGTGGATAATTACTGCTCCATTCAGGCACCACATTTAAACAGGAAACAGAAGGCTTGGCATTCTGGCTACTTCATGTCATCACGCTGTGGCACATCAGTGAGTCTGATATTCCACTGTCTTGCCCCTTGTAATCATTTATACCTGTGCAAAGTGCAGAGAAGAGGTAAAATGCTATCATTCTAATGGTAGCTTCATAGACCTGATTTTATCAAGGTGTAAATGATCACACCATGTGCAAGGCATGGGAGAATTCTGAAAACATGAGCTGTGGATTCCCTTCATAATAAGTAAAGCAAAGTGTGCTTGATTTAGGTTGATGTCTTAGCCATCATTCTATATGATGCAACTGGAAGCCCAGAACAGGACTACTTTATGGTGTAAAGATACTGTATTATGTTTTTATATAGCATCCAAATACGGATCCACTTTTATCATGCAAAGTGCACTTTTTTTTAAAAAAGAGCCAACATAAAGATGTGAGATGTCTGATTTCTGGCTTGCAAACAAATCCTATCCAAAAGTTTGCATCACAAAATGGAGACTAGCAAGAACTTTCCACTGGCTTCACTTTAAATGCTACGATTTGCACTATGAGTTTTGAATGGGTTTCATTAATTTCCTTCATTTCAGTGAAATTTACTTGGAGAAAATAAATCCTCTCTTCGTGAACAGTCAGTGAACACTTTGCAAATGGGGCAAATCATCTTCATAAATCTACTTAAGTCAGCCCTACTAAAATAATTGCTGATCCAAATCTGCACTCCAGTTGGCTATCACCATGCAAGAAGGCTCGGCAAATCTCGCTGAAATTGCCTGTGATTAAGTAGAAAATGACAGCAAAGCAGGGCCACTATCATCCTGCCATGCTCAGCTTTGCAGCACCGCATTTATAATAGGAAAGTGGAAGAGCTTTCCCAGTTCTGAGGTAAATGTAGTCGGCAACAGTTCCTATTAAATGCTGTTTTTAATTTAACTTTTGTCATAAATGAAATGTATTGAGTGACATTGGCTCAATACATAGAGCACTCATCATGGCAAGGAACAAATCAAGTAAAAATGAATTTCTTCTTTTTTCCATCTCTAATGTTTTCAAAGTTCAGAAACCTGAAATACTTTTCCCCTTAAAAAGAAAGAGAATCATATGGCATTAATAACAACTGGACCTCCAGGGGTTTAAAGGGTTCAGAAGTTCAGTTTAGATACTTATCATAAGTTCACTCAAACGTCTGAGATTCAGATGTCTCACAAGAAGTGATTATAGCTGTGCTGGAAGTACTGTGGAAACATCTTACCCCATAGTATTTCATTACTTGTGTATCTGTTCCCAAATAAATCCACTAATTTCAGAAGTGCATTAAAATAGAACATATATTTGACTTCCATAGCAGTTTGTTTTTTGGTTTGAATTATGAGTGAAGGGTCAAGTGATCTCTTATTTTATCCAAATCTTTTCAATCATCCCGAATGAAACACATTTCAAAACTAAGGGACAAAGTCACTGATGATGCAACTCTTAAGACTTCAATGTAATAACATCAGGGATTCCTCTGGTCCAAATATCTACTCTTTTATCAACAGGAGTTTTAGGTTTCCAAAGATCTCGCTGCTCCTGATGATGGGCCTGGATCCTTTTCATTTAAGAACTCACTTGCCTATTTAATAAGCAATTCTTGTTAACAATTCAATAGGGATGGTTGGAAGATTTTTTTTTTGGTTGGAGCCAAAGTGTTTCACATAAGTATATCCACCTCCACTAAGTTTTCAATGGGAAGATTTCTGAGGTCTAGCATGGACTTGCTGGTCAATTCCAGAGAGAAAGACAGACAGATGCAAAGATTTGCCGAGTCTTCTTGCATGGTAATATCTAACCTGACTTTTCTGATCTGAAAATGAACATTTTGACACAATTCTATTTTCCAAAAAACTTTCCAAAGGTCTCATTTTCATTCCAGTGTGGAACAAAAACAAATTTCAAACCTAAAAAGCTGCCATGAAACAGCATTACTGCTCTCCAGCCAGCTCTACAATTAATTTCACTAAATAGCTTGGTTAGGATATTTTCCCTATTAAGGAACCTTCTGCAATTTTTTTTTTAAAGATCAAAAGTAATACTACTACTTTGGAGTTATGTAGTGCTTTAAAAGACCCAAGATCCGAAAGCACTTTACAAAAGTGAGCAAGCATTATCATCCCCATTTTAAAGAAGAGGAAACTGAAGCACAGACATGCTCAAAGTTCCACAGCAACTCTGCGGCAGGACTAGACCCCAGGTCTCCTTACCCCAGAGGTATGGTCTGGGCATTAGTCCATACTGCCCATTAAGAAGAGTGTGTCTGTTGAAAAGAAGTGGATGCTTAGAGTTGGCAACACAAATTTCAGCTATGGCTAACTACAGATATATTTAAAATGTATCTATGTTTGACTTTGGTAAGACATTTAATAAATGGAGTAGCAGATCCTCTCCTAGGGTAAGTCAACAGAGTCAATGGAGCTATGCTGATTTCCACCAACTTACGATCTGACCTGAAATGTATTTTAAATGTTTAATCCAACATCCATTTCCTTTGGCAACATATGGAAATAATTATATGTATTGATCACATTGGCAGCATACATCAATATTTGCTATTCCCAACCATCCTATGGCACGCTGCTGAGAGCCTTCTATTCCGTCATGCCACCCACATTCACACAGGCCATTTTGGTCACTCAGATTCTACGGTCCAATACAAACACGGAGGAATGTATTAATCCTATTTCATCTTTTAATCAATAAATGTTCATACAGCAATAGCACATGGGGCACATACAAAAATCTACTGCACAGTCTGAATCCCAATTGTACAGCTCAGAACTCCAGTGCAGAAGACTACCCAAATCATCCCTTTTCTGTTGCATTTACACCAGCCCTTTCAACACACCTAAGCTGGATCCAGGCATTCCAAATCTCCATGAAAGAGAACAGGTGAAAAGTCTCTTACCTGGCAAAAAAAGAGGCCGCCACTGAGGTGCCCGTTGACATTTCACTGGCGACATAGGTGCTCTGGGAACCTGGGAAGCTGTACAAGGAGGGTTTATCTGCATTGTAGCGGTTCAGGACTGCTTCAGTCAGCCCCTCTCGACCAGTCTCTGTCATCAGCTGGGAGATCTGAGGACAGAAAGACAAAGAAGGGTCATTAGATATAGCCTGCTGCCTCACTCCTCTACAATGTGATCTAACTTTTGGAGTCTGGGGGAGGATGGAAGAGGAGTGGTACACATGCCACACTTTTGCAGTTCAGTGAATGAGCTTACTGCTTCCATGGTGCTCTTTTGCAGCATTCTGTCTTGGTCCTCATCTCATTTTCATTAAACGTAATGCTATAAAAGATTACCCCGACATTGTACGTTTCAGTTATGTCTGTGGTCTTCCTTCCATTTGGAGGGGAAAGTGTAAATCATTATCCTTGCTCAGTTTCAGTACAGCAGGGCACAACGACATTAGCCAATACTTGTTTATTAGAGAAAACAACCACAAAGTTCAGCAAATACTGTACTGGTACTGAGAACCTACATTTTATTCAGGGCTAATATTAGAAATGTAATGAGATATTTATTATTAAAGAAAAAACATGCATCTGCATTTGTTAAAGAAACCAGCACTAGTGTATCAAGTATTTCCAGTGACATTTCTTTTTACAAGAGCCCAATCTGAGAAGTGAAGAAAAGTGTCATTCGGGGTCCAAGTGGACTATTTATTAGTTCTCCTGGAACCCAATGTTATAGCCACACAGTCTAATTCTCATTGATTTTCTTAGAGGGTTTTCAGTACCATTGGATTTCTCTCTCCTAATATCCCTCTATAGCAATCGTTTTCTCTTGTTCGCATTATGTTCCGTACCATGTAAATGGAAAGTCTATCAAGGCAAAAGGAGGAAATTTTGTTCAGTAAAATCTCAGTCTGAGTTGGGTGTTGATGCCTGTAACCGTGCAGAGGACAAAAAGCAATTTTTTTCTAGGTGCCAGGAAGAACAGATGCTGTTTGACTTGGACCTGATCTAGCTCACATTAAAATCAATTGGAAGTCTCCCATTGACTTCAATGGGAGCTGAGTCAGGCCCTTACACAGCAGCCCAGCGCAAGTGTGACTATTTTTCATTTTAAGATTCTAGCATGAAATTCTGTTTTTTGCTTGGACCTATGTCAGTAATTCATAATCCTCTACAATACCTGATACACTCTTACTCCTTAACAAATTCCCTTCTCTTCCTTCCTTGTGGCACACACAATCACAGTTTTTGCATACCTATCTGAGTGCACCACTGCACTGCTAGATCCCTCCTAAATCATAGTTTAAATAGTTCCCCCAAACTATTTCTAGCAACTGGTTTCCTCTATGGTAGAGCTTCATCCTTTCACAAAAGGTTTTCTAGTGTCCAATATCCATCTATTCTAGTCTACTCTGGTTCTTATACCACCCTCATCACCATAGTATCTTAGTGTCTTCTAGGAGTGTATTAACCAACGTGACTAGAAACTATCCAGTGCAGTCTTATCTTTTTCCCTTGGTGGAGAAGGGAGGGGAGAGAATTATGTGAGGGATTTTTAAACATGTATTTTAGATTTGTGGTAGTTCTTAGATCCTGCAGAAGCTCATTCCAGAGTCTTGGACTGACCCATTACAAAACTATTTCCTGCACAAACAAGCTTTATCCTTAGGTTGGATGATTCCATTGTGCCTGAGGAGATAGCCCTCGTGCCTCAACTTTAGACCTCCTTTTTAGACATTCTTGACCTAGCCAATTGTACGCCTTGAAGATAAGGATCTTGAGTTTGATTTTATATTCCAAGGGGAGCCAGTGTAGACAGCAAAGGTTGTGCTGCACAATCTTCTCATCCACATACTGGAGCCCCACCCCATCTTGCTGATCTAGTGCACGAAATGAGTAGCAGTCTCAGAAGGCTATTGCTGGAGCCTTGATTTAAATATTTGTACTACTGTTACTAATACTTCATAGTTTTAATTTGGCTTTCAGTATGTCTCCTGCATTTCTACTGTGCACTACAACCAAACATGACTTTCTAGCACTCTACAAAGTGATAAAGTGTCTGCCTTGCTCATGACATCTAAAACTATTCCACACAATAGTCAGTCAGCTCATGCTTCTCCCAGCCCTCACAAACCCATCTAGGTAATGAGTGAGTTCCTCACAACTGTGCCCTGTCTCACCCAATTATTCAACAGAACTAGGCTGTCATCCGTTGGTGTGGTCATCAGCGGAGGATCGGAGCACACATTTAAGCCTAACCTCCTCTTGCATCCTCCAACTCACATACCTAAACTCAGGGAGACTGCTATTAATCAACAGTCAAGGTCAACAAGAGATGTGGGGCTGGTATATCCTCCCACAGGAGCTATGGAGATGATGAAAGATAAGAAGTGGATGAGTTGACTTATCTCAGTTGCAATTTGAAATTTTAGTTTCTCCACATACTTCCATGAGCCAGATAAGGATTTCCATAGCCTGTGCAACATATTTGTTTTAACCACAACAGATCTCCAAAAGAGTAGGATGGTGTGGCTGACAAGATGCACTTGTAGCCAACTGTGCCACAAATATTGATTCTACCATCTCAAAAATTGTGACAGCCAGAAAATATCCTTCACCTCATCTGTAGATAAACTGCAGCTAAACAGTTTCCACACTTGTGGAGACACTTGGGCTTGGTCTACACTAGGGGGAGGGGTCGACCTAACATACGCAACTTCAGCTACGTAAATATCGTAGCTGAAGTCGGCGCATCTTAGGCCGACTTACCTGCCATCCTCACAGGATCACAGTGGCAGCAGGCTCTCCCATCGAATCCAGCTTGCGCCTTTTGGTGAGCTGGAGTTCCGGAGTCTACGGGAGTGCCTCTGGCAATCCATTTATTGCGTCTTGACGAGACGCGATAAATTGATCACCAGTAGATCCGGTGGGTAGTGAAGAAATACCTGAAGAGTAGGAAGGTCATGGATGTACATGAATGCAGAGCTGTGTGCATTAAGGGTAAGTCTTCACTACCTGCCAGATCAGCGGGTAATGATCGATCTGTTGGCGGTTGATTTATCATGTCTCATCAAGACGAGATAAATCGATCGCCAAAGGCACTCCCGTTGACTCCGGAACTCCAACTCACCAAAAGGCTCAAGCTGGAGTCAACAGGGGAGCCTGCTGCCAACCACTGCCGCCGTGAGGATGGCAGGTAAGTCGGCTTAAGATGCGCCCACTTCAGCTATGTTATTCACGATATGCAACTTCAGCTATGTTAGTCATGTAGCTGTAGTTGCATATCTTAGGTCAACCCTTCCCCCTAGTGTAAACCAAGCCTAACAGCACAATGAAAATGTTAGAAATAAAGAGTATCAAACCAATTCTGGGTGCTTTCTGGAGATTACGACCTCATACCTCTTCAGAATCTATTTGGACATTTTGAATACTGGCGTCAATCCATTTTTAAAAACAGGGAAGTGTGTTCATTTTCCTCACACCAAGACTAAAAAAAATGCTCAAATACTTACTGGGTAGACATGGAGTGATTTTGAAAAGACATAATAAGAGAACGTTCCCCCACCTACATACAGAGAGAAACTGAATCAGCAAGTAGGACATCTGTGCCTTTTAATACATAAAAACAAAGGTCTTAAACAGCCACTACTTGTCAAGTCACATTTTCTTACACTAAAATATTGATCAAAGGGATTCAACAAGAAGCTGGAAATAACAGAAATATATTAAATTCTGAGTTTCTGTGATACCATAGTATGTAGGGGATAGGATAGAGGAGACAAATACAGTCGAGTTGACGAGATGAATATCTCTTTGTGAAGTACAGAGGTGTTTTGTTTATGCATAATTGTACATAAATACCATTTTTCAGGATTTTCAGGAAAGCTTTTTGTAACACTATACCAGTATACTAGTACTGCCACCTAGTTCTTATGTAGCATTTTTCATCAGTAAATCTCAAAGGACCACACAAAGGAGTATCATTATATCGAGTTTACAGATGGGGGAAACTGAGGTGCAGGAAGGGAATTGACTTGCCCAAGTTCACCCAGATGATCATTTGCAGAGGCAGGAACAAAACATGTTCCCTGGGTCCCAGTCCAGTGCTCTATCCATGCTAAAAGGTTGGTACTGCTGTTCAAATGTGTATATGTGAAACATCTGTGTAATGATTACCACCATATTCTGCAGGACGGGCAGTGCTTAACCGTTCTCCTTCCTTAATCTGCATACACCCCTCTCAACAATTGTTGCACAACCCAGTAAAGGGATGGTGATATTTATACATCTATTTTTAGTGTAAAAGTTCGCTAATCCCAGCTCCATCCACCTACGCACCAGAAACTGGAGAGCAAACTCTAGAACGCCAGGCCAGATGAAGAGTTGTGCCACTCAGAATATACAGCACAAGGTGGTGAAGGGCCACGGTGGTTTCATGCCACTTTTGAGCCCCTCAAATTCTGGATCTGTCTGGGGATGTGCACGGCCCCCTAGTGTAATCCAAGCACTTTTGGAAAGGGCTTGAATTTATGGTGCCACCTCACAGCTGCCTATGGGCCATTTCATGGCGAGCACACCCCCCCAACACTCAGGAGTATGGCTACCTCTATGCCACCCTCAGGATCACTCTGTACCCAGGACGCTGCTAGCTGGGAGAATTGGGCTTCTTTCTGGCCCCTTTATACCACAGGAGCCGAGCTGCTGTGTCACAGGGGCTACAGTACAGCTGAGAATCCAGGCTGCTGTGTCTGGACTAGGAGACCAATTTTGAAAACCGTTACTCATTCCCACTGATGTCAAGGTGACTATTCGTGAGAGTAAGGGCACAGGTAATTCAGATCTGGGAATCTATAAACAACTGATTTAAAGCTAATGTAATTGCACTGGCCTCTTTACTGGACTTGGCTACAGTGGTAAGTGGGAGGAATCCTACATAACTCTCGTCAAAATTATTGTATCAGACAAGCTGCAGATTTCCTGCCCGCTGGTGCACTTCGCCCTCTTCTTAAGATGGTGCTAATTTATCCCTGCCAAGTCTGACATTCATATATGGGACTTAAAAATGTATATTTGAGAAGAAAATAGTTTGCCTTTAGAACATGAGGTGTCAGATATTTAAACAACAAAAATTCACATGGCAAACACCTGCAGTAGCCCTTCCAGCATTTCCTTTCCCTTCCACCCCAAGTCAAATCCTGTGATCTAGCATCAACGCAATTAGTCTATTTTTCAGGAACAAAGTATCGAAGTACGCCCAGCAAGTGCACCTTCAATGATGCTGCCATCCGACCCCCAGCTATAGATTGGTTAGGAGAGTGCATTCTGGATTAAAAAACCTTAATAGATTTTCCCATTCTCTCACCTCTCTCCTCTGTGAATACATCCACTCCTTGTTCCCATGGTTTAACACAAGTCAATAAGATACATTTTGAGATAGCCTTTTGTTAAAGTATTGGCAGCACATCACTGCCTCCATCAGCAGCAAAAGACAAAGCATGGAACAATGCAGGCTTTCATGCTACAACAAACGCTTCTGAGTGAACGTGGGACAAAACATATGCCGCTCCTCAGGCCCCATTTGTTGTCCTGTTATAAAAATGAGACACCTCCTCTTTTGCCACATCCTCAGAGTGTATAGCAATGGCCGCTGATAGAGCATGATTTAAATTCTCTACTTTAGGAGAAAAAAATATAGTCATGTAGTTTAACTACAGAACTTGATGTTAGAACCCTGGCTGGTTATCCCTACCCCTATTAACTAAACCTCAGGGCACCAACGTTTCTCCATTTGTAGAATGGGGTTAATAGTATTTACATAGTAAGGTGCAATTCATTAACGTTTTAAAAGCATTCAGTTGAGATCTTCAACTGGAAGGTGTTGTAGAAAAGCAAAATATTATTACTTATGTCATGGCTGAAGTTTGCCTTGCTCTGGAGGGAAGAAGAACATTTGGGATCCACCATTAAATCCAGTTAAATTCAGCAACTACTTAACAAATTAGATGGATAGACTATCTGTGTCTGAGATACTGAAGTTAAGCTAAAAACCTGTTACTAAAGGCTGTTTGACACAATCTGCAGTATTCAGCGATAGATCCTTCTAATCATGGAAGAGATAAGATTGCTAGCCACAGGAAGGTGATAATAGAAAACAGCATAGAGGTTTCCATCCAATATTAAACCTTGAGGAAATGCTTGTTTGGCTTAGCATTTCAGAAAGAAAGGAATTCTTCTAAAAGAGATCACTCTAAAAGATGACTAGATAACAAGGTTATATTTAAAGGATACCTTAACCAAACTCCCTATACACCAGAAGCATCATAAATATTTTGGAAGGAAGTTTAGTAGATTTACTTTTGTTTTGTTATCTCCATCATGTTTCATAAAACTAATGAGAAGCAATCACAGCATGTCTTATCTACCATAAAATCCCAAGGCAGTATTTTTAGGTGAAACAAAACAAAAATCAGACTTTTGGTTTCCCTCAAATCTTTAGGGGGTGCACTTGGTTTCTTATTACATCTTTATTGACACTTCTAAGCTGACCCACAACCCTTCAGATATGAAGCCATTTCCACTTTTTAGCTGCTCCAAAAAGCAGTATAAATGTGGAATATTTATTCTTCTTCTGTCTCCATCCTGACCAGACCCATGAATGAAGCAACATAATAGAACAGTAACTGAAGAGACAACTCACGATGCAATAAATCTAATTGCTAAAATCAATTCCAATCTCATCACTGATTCAACCTGAAACATTTTAGTTTTCATTTAAAAAACTTGCCTTATTTGATTTTTTCATTTGCTTAAAAATAATAAAACTAAAAAAATACTGATTAATGATTTAGCGCAACAATAATTTAATAGTAGCCTTGCAAAATATGTAATATGTAGCCTTGCAATAGTAGCCTAGCAAAATATGTAAAATGTGTAACTTCTACCATGGCAGAACCAGGGCTTATAATACACTTTCAATTACGCCTCAGTTACTCACTTCAGAGGTAACAGAATGTCTGCTTTTCAGCTCTACGCAGGAAATGCTGATACTCTGCTTCAAAGGGAGAAGCAAAATAAAAAGAGAAGAGAGAAAACCTGCCCTTTCTAGGGATATACAAACTATTAGATCTCCTCTCAGACTTCATCTAAGCAATTTTCCCCCCATGCAAGCCACTTACTGAGCCTTTTGAGATTGAAGGCAAAAGTCCTGCTAATTTGGCACACTGTGCCCAAAGGTGGTGTCATTTTGGGAAGAAAAGCACCAAGTTTAGTCCTCCAAGAAAGGCCAAAAAGGCCATTCAGGATCAGCAGCAGGCAGAACCAAAGACTGGTCCTCCAGCAGCTAGAAGGGCGGGGAGCAGGCGGAAACCAATCTGAACCAAGCAGGCAACATAAAAAGAATTGGCTGCTTCTTTCAGTAACCGTTCTGGGTGAAACAGGGACAGGGAGGAAGGATGTCTCCTGCTGTAACCCAAGAAACCTGGCTATGTTCTTAGTTCTGACAGTACCTGTTGTGGAGCCAAGATATGTTTGATGATTTTAAAGCCAACGTGGCCCTTTTGATCTGAGTTTTACCACAATAAATTAATATTCAGATGAGTTTGCTTCATCAGTCATTGGTTCAGGAGAGCCTAGGACAGGGCCATATTCTGCTATTTGCCTACTGTCACGGAGTCCCCGGAGCGATGGTCTGGACCTGCTCCTTATGAAGCCAGTCAGGACTCTGTGGGGAAGCTTCTTCTCCGTAAACAGCCTGTCTCAAAGGCTAGGAGCTTCACAGCATACAGCTTCCACCTTCCTGGGTCTGACCTCAGAGCATTCAGCACCTTCTGCCCCTCCGTGCACCTCCCACAGCGAGCCCAGCCAGGCACGGTCCTGGGGAAGCCTGTGGGTCTGCACCTCAACTCCACAGTCAGACGTGACTCTCAGCCCGCCAGTAAAACAGAGGTTTATTAGTCGATAGGAACATGATCTAACACAGAGCTTGTGGATAGAGCGAACCGGACCCCTCAGCTGGATCCATTTCGGGGGTCCAGGGAGGCCAGACCCTATCCGGGCCTCCCTGCCCTTCCTTAGCCAGCTGCAGACTGACACTCACTGCCCCAGCTCCTCCCCTGCTTCCTTTGTCTCCTTCCCGGGCACGAGGTCAGGTGACCTCTTCCCCCCACCTGGAGTCAAGTTACAGCTTCAGGCATGGACACCTTCACACAATAGTCGGAGGAGCCATTGAGAGCATTTCTATTCCCTCACACCCAACTATTAAAATAAAGTTGGTACCTCAGGGTGAAAAGGAGGATCAACCCTTCTTCCAGAAAGACCATTATTTATTGAAGTAAAATGGGTGTTGTAATTTGAGGCCATCGTGGAGAGAAGTGACCTTTCCAACCCCAAGAACTCACAGTGTGTCATGTATCTGTCTCAAACTGCTTAACACAGCCAGATGGCAGCCCAGGCTTTTATTTGGACTTAGGCAATAACAACTCGCAGGGGATAGAATTTGGGACTAAACAACAAGCAGCCGAAGCTGAAGGAACTGTTAGAGCCTACAGTACCATGGCTTTACCCAGGGTCACTAGGCTAGATTTTTTTCATCCTGCAATGGCATATTAAACAATGACGGTCTGAGGTCCTTGGCTATGACAATCTATTATTGATGCAGACGCCAAGTGTAAAGTGAGTAGCTGCTAGACAAGAGTTCCCCTCAGAATACATTTCTTTGATAGGTAGGGGCCATGTGTTCCTGGACTAAAAACTCACATTTAAACACTATCTGCTGGGTTCTGCTCGTTGCCTGGTTTGTTTCACGCAGACATACTGTGTTCTGCCCGGTGAAGAAAACATTGATTCATTGGTTTCCTTATTACACCCTAAGAAATAAACAGACACTTTGGAAATAGTCACTGAGCTAGATTTATCCCTGGTTTACTCCAACTTCAGCCAGCATTATCCAGAACAGGGGGCCCAGGGGAGTGGGAAACCCTCCAGGAGGGATACTGCAACCTACTCTATTGTCAAGTTGCCAAAGGGAATCAGTGCAGTTGGGTGGTCCTGGCCAAAGTAGGGCATCAGGGGGTGACAAGGATCAGAATTATGTGTTATTCTCCTCATTAAAGGACAGGGAGCTTGTATAGAGTATACAAAGCGTTTTTATTTAACCATTATATAACTAACATGTACCAGAGTCTGGTAGTGACTTCAGCCTGCCCCTCCGGGCAATCTAGAACCCTACCTTCCAAAATGGAGACCGACTGGAGGTTTCTGCAGTCACACCCTACATCCTTATACAACAGCAGCAGCAGCTACAGATTCAGTGCACCCCTCAGCCTCTGTGGAGCCACAGCTGCAAATTAAAACCACCCTTGCCCAGCGTAACCATCCCTCCATGAGGATGAATCCTCCTGGAGTGCAGAGAGATACAAGCAGCATACGTGACAGCAGCAGGGAAGCGCACACTACCACCCAGCTTTACAACCCAGTAACCTTGAATTCACCTCAACTCCAAGCCATTTTCCTCTGATTCCTGGCTCCTAAGAATGGTATCTCCTGAATTAGCGTGCAGTATTTTGGAAGGGATTTTTAATCTTTCCATGGTTTCCTTGTGAAAGGCAAAGAACCGCACTACTTGCTCAGCCAATTGGCCTCCTTCATTCCTCCTCTCACCCATTCACTCAATAGCGCTCATTCTTTCCCTACCTTTTGAACTTCATTTGCAGGGCAATGGCAGTGCCTGGACCTGAACATTTCTAGTCTACATTTTTACCTTCCTCTCTTCAAAAGAAATTCAATAAGAATTGTGGGTGTTTTTTTCTGGCAACAATCAAAGCTTTATTACAAACAGGAAATCTGCCCTATCAAGCCTCCGCCACTGGTTCCTTCACTTGAGGAGTAAAATCCCCCACAGAAAACAATTTAATAAACATAGGCTGGTCTATCCCCAAGCTTCCTCAATCACTTAGACTTTTGGGAGTTACATGTTTTGATTTGGCCTTGTTAAGTCTTCTGTTCTTTCAAATTGCCAGTGCCCCTCTGAACTATGTAGTCCATTGAAGAAACAGAACTCTAAGTATACAGAGAAGCAGTATACCAAGGCAGATAAAGCAGAGATCAAATCTGCTTCACAAAGTCCTATTACTTGGTCTATAGCTGAGTCCTGTTTCCTATAAAGGTGCCTCTTGAGCAGAGGAGCAATTAAGTTTAAAAAGGTAAAGGATATGGGGAAACCACAAGCCCTGCAGCATTTCTAAGGGGAACATTCACAGGAGAGTCAAACATTCAGAGAGAGGAAATGTCCCCCGCCCTCGGGGGCTGCATCTGCACTCATGTGGAAACTGCAGGTACAAATATGGAACAATCCATTTTAAATGGAAGTGGCCAGGAAAAATATGGCTTCTGCTAGAACTGCTGATGTATCCTTAAAGCGTGGCTGACCTCATTTTATTACTGACCCACTTTTCATAAAAGTGAGAATTATATAGCGTTCCAAGAAACATTCAAGACCTCTGCATCTAACCTCTCTTAGCACTCTTGCATTTCTTCTACTGTCTACCAGTGATCATGAGGAATTCTCCCATTTCTCCTCGAGGAAGCAGGTCACAGGATAACATATCTCTATGCAGATAAGCTAACCCTTTCTGAATGTCAGGGGAATCTTCTGACAGGTAAATTCCCCTGGGGTCAGAATGAGCCATGAAAGCTTCATAACTAAGGGCTTGGCTACACTTACCGATGTAGAGTGCTTTGCCTTACACCAGCCTTCAGAGAGCATAGTAGGGAAGGTGTTCCAGTCTGTCCACACTGACAGTTGCAAGTGCACTAGCGTGGCCACATTTGCGGCAATTGAAGCAGCATTGGGAGTGGTGCATTATGGGCAGCTATCCCACAGAGCACCTCTTTCCATTCTGGCGCTGTGGATTCTGGGAAGGGAGTGTGGGGTGCTGGGCATTCTGGATCCTGTCCCCAAACCCCGTGATGCATCGCTTCGCATCCCAGCAATCCCTGTGTTTTCATCCACATCTAGAGCCATCTTTCAACGGTTTCTGTGTGGCATGTGTGGTCTTCTCCTTCAATTTGTGGTAATGGAGCCCAAACTACTGAGGAACATGCTGAAGAGTCTCGCCAGCATGTCACATTTGGCATTTGAGCTACTTCTTAAGATCCAAAGCGACAACGAGGAGCCCAGCGATGACATCGAGTTGCATAATGCATACGACACGAAGTTGCTTGTGTCATTATGGACATGCTCTCCACTGTGGAACACCATTTTTGGGCTCAGGAAAAGCACTGAGTGACGGGATCACATCATCATGCAAGTCTGGGATGACGAGCAGTGGCTACAGAACTTTTGGATGAGAAAAGCCACTTTCATGTGACTGTGTGCTGAACTTGCCTCCACTCTGTGGTGCAAGGACAAGAGATTGAGAACTGCCCTGACAGTGGAGAAGTGGGTGGCTATTGCAATCTGAAAGGGGGGGGTAGAATTAACAGATTCCCCGCCCCCTCAATTCACTCCCAGGCTTACAGCAGTAACTGTAAAAGGCTACACAGGGCCATGGGAGGAGATCTTCCCCCCTCTTACACCCTGTATGGCTTCCCAGGGCTGGGTCGTAATCAGGCCATTTGTGAGTAAGCTGATCCTATTTAAACAGCCCAAATCGCTCCCTCCCTCAGAAAATGATACTATAGAAGGTTTGAGGGAGAGAAAAGTGCATGAGGTTCCCCACGTGGACTTTCTTCCAAATTATTCCATGGGGAGGGGAAAGGGTATTAATACTAGCAACACCTGCCAACAACGTGGCAGTGCAGTAAAATGGCTTCCCATCCGTGGAGTTTGCCTCCAACCTTCATAAAATACCTCTTTTAAAATGGCTAATTTATGAAAGATGTTAATTCTGTTAATTACCTGTATTTCTTGCTGCTATTTCATAAATCATACAGACAGAAATTGTTGTTTTTTTTCAAATCCAACTTTTATTTGCTGCCAGATTTGCAACAGGACATTCTTGTGTGTTGTTCAGTTTAAACATGTATTTCACACTTCCAGATTCAGTGATCACATTTAAACCCTTTGTTGTGTTGTATTACACACTTGTAACAACAGTTAATTTCACCATTATCAGGGCTAATGGGAGTTGCCATGTAATTGTCTCGTTTCCAGTGGAGTCACCATGCATTTGCTACCAAAAAAATTCTCTGTTCTGCAGAAGCTGTGTAATCAATTTGGAGTGACCTGTGCGTAAATTTAACCAGGCTGGTTCTCCTAATATTAACCTCTGTCATAATAATGCACACCTGCCTTACTTTGAAGTTAATAATAACAAGTGTCCTGCTGAGGTTTTTTAATTATTTTTTATGACAGCAGCAACCATCAGTTTTAACAAGAAATACATGGAAGGAATTCAGAAGGTGCCAGGAAGGGCTTTCAACTGGGGCTACTATTAGGATAGAAACAATTCCTTCCTGGTCCTGAAGGTGAATGCCCTGAGGTATAAGATTTGATTGTATGATGTAATATCTTATGATATAAGATATCATTATCTTAGTTTGCATAGCTACAAACATTATTAGTGGCCATAAAATCATCCAGCTACAGTATTTGACTTCATGACCTCTTCTGGAAGTGAATTCCGCAGGCTGACTAGATGCTGTGTAAAGCTATATTCCTTTCTATTTGTTCAAGTTTATTGCCCTCCTGTTTCATTTACTGCCTTTTAGTATTCCCTTGTTTTTATACTATGGGGGCAATGTAAAAAAGGGTACTTCATTATTCTGAACAACTTAATTAAGCTCCATCTATATACTGTAAATACTCTAGGGCAGGTATTTTCTCCATGCTGGCCCCAACTCAGCAA
>ML677395.1:1618832-1629778 GCA_007922305.1 Dermatemys mawii | reverse complement strand
AATTTGAGGCCAATAGGATTATGTGTGTGCTTAAAGTAAGGCACGTTCTCAAGTGCTTTGTTAAACGGGGCTGTCTGTCTCTTATACAGTGCCACGCCTGTTTTCAACCCTTAAATAAATTCATCATCTTATTTTCTTTCCAGGATAAAGCGTATGTTTGCAATCTCTCATTTCATGCAAGCCCTCTCATGCTTCTTAACCTGTTTCTTTTAGTTAGACTTATTTTCAATTCTCAACTGTATCTTTCTCACGGCAAAGTCATCAAAATGGAGTACTTTATTCCAAATGAAGCTGGTGACCCCTCTCTTTCTAATGGGCCCAAGCAGCAGTATATTCACTTGCAAACTGCTGCTGCATACAAGACACACATCATCACTGGACTGTCCATACTGATTCCAAAATATTTTCCCACAGATAGTCACAAGTTTTGGACACTGATAACCTGGAATGGATTTGAACCAGTGACTGAACTACGAAGTACACTTTAATCTAGTACCAACATCCTGAGCTATCCAAGCTTCTTTAATTCCTTCTGTGAGATGTCATAATGTGTCTAAAAACATATATGGTGTTTTACTCACTGTACGGTGTGTTTTCATATTACAACTGGGTAACTGTTCTCATAACATTTTTTTCGGTACACAGTTGCATAGCTACAATATTTAAATCCTGCTTTAAGAACCACTCACTCAGCCCAGATCTGCTCCATAGACAACAGAATAGTCCTATTAATAAAAGTATCTTATATATGAGACGTGGGTTACCCACATAACCTGAAGTCTTTGGGGACTGAATCTCATTTACACAAAGGGCCCTTTAATACACTTTAGCAGTGTAAAGGGGCTTTAATGTAAATGAGAATTAGGCCCTTTTAACACTAGCAAATAGTCCGCTAATTTGTTGAACTGCCCAGGAAAACATAATAAAATTAGCTAGTTGAACATTAGATTAGCTGAAGCTGATCTAGCATTTAATTCATATACAGATCATGGCCTTTCTCACAAATTGTGTTTTTGTCTGCATGAACCATCATCATCCATCTTCACTAAGACATCCCTACACTGAGCATGTCACATTCCCACTCTTTCCTTTATGCCTTTGGGTCTGTGGAGAACGTTAAGGAGACTGATCGTAAGCTCTCAACGTAAATTTATTGCACATTTACTAAGAGGCTGAACGAATGACAACAACCCATCTCTCCTGAGTGGCCAATGCAGGGGAAATATAAACCAAAATTTTCTGAAGTGACTATCGATTTGGGGTGACTATTTTTGGATAACTCTCTCTAGTTGAGCATCCAAAATCAGTGACCATTTTGGAAGATTTTGACCATGAATAGTGCTGATACTGTTTTCCCCCCAAATCTGTTTCACTTTGTAAATTAAACAGAAGAATGGAAAGATTCACTGGCTCTCAAGGATCCATGACTAGCCTGGTCCTATAGCTGTATCTGAAAAGGGCAGGAAGGGATTAGCAGCAGTGCTGATATTCACAAGCTGCAGTGCTGACAAACTGTGAATGCTCCTGCAAGGAGATATTTTTTAAAACTTTTTTGCTCTCAGTCAAAATGATCTATTGAGCATGAAAACTGACAATTCTAAAAATTTTGAGCTGACAAGTAAAGACCACTTAATCCAATAAGACTTGTCCCTAGTAAAATAGGAACCTACTAGTCCTAAGTATAGAATCCACTGAATTTTTAATAACCTCAGTGTTAAACACTGTGTTGGCCAAAACAGAGATTTAAATTAATATAAGCATATGCAAGATCTTTTGCAATCTATGCAGGATATTCCTAGCTGCTATGCTTCACTTTGAAATGCAGTGCTGTCATTAAATAATGCAAATAGTTTGCTTTTTCATTCATATGCCACATTGCACTAATTTGATTTCAAAATTCACACATACACAAATCTGCACAGAGCATGTTCCTCATTTCTTGCTAGAAATTCTGATCGTTGGTCTCTACTGTAAAATGATCTCACATAGGCCTGTCTACCATATGTACTATGCAAGATCTATGTGGGTTTGTTCCTTTATGCCCAGCTAGAATTATTATTTCATATACTTATGATTCAGAACAGATACTACCAGAATCACTTCTTAATTTTTCTCATTCCCTTACATATCCTGGTCATTTTACCTATACGAATTAAAAGAGATGTGGCCAGGGTGAGGGGGGAAAGAAAGAAAAAACTTAGTGGAAACTAACAAATTTTTAGAATTCTTATTCTTCCCTCAATCTTCTATTTTTAGACTACCAGGATTTTTTTTATTACCGTCTTCTCCTCCAAAGTCATAAAAATTAAGTAATTTTATGAAATAAATTTAATACTAAGTAAAGAAGCCAATATTCACTAGGCGACAGGGGTATGCACAGGAATGAAAATTTGGCTGCTTTTGGAGGGGCACTTTCCGAGCTCCCCAGTGGCCGGAGAAGCTGGATCTGCTTGCTGCAACCTCAGGGCAGGTGGAGCTGGCTCTCCCCATCCCTCACCCCCATCCCAAATTGCAGCCAGTGGAGCTAGCTCTCCCTAGGCAGCAGAACGCCTGGGTCTTTCCCTGCAGCCTTGGGGCTGGAGGAGCTTGCTCTCCCCTCTCCATCCCGGAGGAGTTAGGAGCCTCTGATGGGGAGTAGGGGGCATGCCCCTGGGGGGCCCCACATCTCTACTTTAAGTTATTCAATATCTGTCAGACACTGATTGTGTGTGCTCTGTAGGACACAAAAATAAGGACAGTTCCTGCCCCAAGGAGCTTACACTTTAGACTAATTCAACAAAAACCATCTCCATGAAGCTGCAAAATCAAACAGCTATTAAAATCCATTTAAGAGATTTCAGTTGATATTTACATAAGCAAACAGCAAGATTAAATTAATTGGCCAAGTGGGAATAGTGAGCAGATATACAATGGATTTAATTACAAGAGCGTTAATGAAATCCAAATCTATCAACAAACAGGCTCATCATCTGAGATGGTGCCTAAACTCTAGCAATCCATCTAAATCAGCGGTTCCCAAACCCTCATGGGTTCACGAAATTTTATAGGGAGTTCTTAGGAAAAAATTCCCTAATGGCGGATAGAGCTGTCCCTAGGGATCCCAGGCAGCACAGGGCCAAAAGCCCGGAGTCCCCGGACTTCCAAGAGCTAAACAGATCAAAGCAAGCATCTCTATCCCACTGAGGAGATTTAAAATTTCAAAACTCCTTATAAGAAATGGAAAGGGAGGTGGATATTTTTTGCTGTTTTCAAACTTAAATAGGCAGCTAGTGTTGCTTTTAAAATGATCATAAAGAACAAGTTTAAGCTTTGTTGTAACATGCATTGTTTGCCTGGACTGCTCAGAACCGGAATGCTTGTATAGGAGGAACTCTTTGCCCAGGTCTACGCTGGAGCGGAACAGGGGTGGGAGGCATCAACCTAAGATACGCAACTTCAGCTATGCAAATAGTATAGCTGAAGTCGACTGTATTTATTTTGACTTCCCACAACGTCTTCATGGCGCTGAGTCGACTGCTGCCGCTCCCCCATCGAGCCTTGCTTCTGTGGGCTGTATAGACACATGTGGATTTCTCCTGCCCCTCTCCCCCGTTCCCCCCACCAAATATATCTTGTACACCGAACCTGGTTGGCTTTTACTGTGTACCCTGTGTAATAACACCAGGGAGAGTTGAACGTAAAGTGGGTGTAAAACGCTCTCAGGTCAGCACGATAGCCTTTTATGCCCAAAATGCAGAATCAGATTAAGACATGGTCCTAGAAACAGTCCTAGGAAGGAATCGTTCCTATCAGAGTGGTTAAGGTTTCGATACCACTCTCCTCCTCCAGTACTACCTCACATCTCAGTGAGTCTGTTTCTAAGTTTCTTATTGATAAGAAGCATGGCAGTTCAATGAATAAAGGCAAAAGGACATGATGCTGATCTGAGTTACTCCAACGTGAATCCAGAGTAGCTCCACTGACTTCAGTAGGGTTACTCTCGATTCGCACTAGTGCAGTGAAGATTGGAATCTATTGCAAAATGTATATTACTAATAGCAGTAATTTCCTCTGGAGGAGACATGCTTAGAGGAAAAAGACAGGTAGAGGAGGGAAGTTAAAATATGTAGATAATTAAAAGTGTATTTCTGCTGACTCAATAGACCAGATTCTGGTCTCAGTCCCAGTAGCGTAAATCTGGAGTAACTCCACTGGTGCCAGTGGATTTAAATTCGTGTAAGTGAGATCAGACTCAGGACCAATACTTTTGTGCATTATGGGTGAAAAATCAATCAAGAACCAAAGAATGCTTCAAGCTCTTCCCACCACTGAGGCCTTGGGGGTCATGGGTGTATCAGCCACACAGGGAAGTCTGTAAACCAGGGGAAGTCAATAGGTGGACCACGATGCTTTTAAATGGACTGTAAAATGTTATTTACCTATTCTCATCATTACTTTGTTGTGGTGTGAAAAACAGTGTCTCTGGAGTCTAGCCCTTGACAAAAAATAATTGACTATCCCTGCTTTAGACACCAAGGAGGAGGACTTTGTGCCTGCTTGAAAACAGGCCAGTACAGAGTGGAGTGTAGATTGGGAAGCAAGCCATTGGAAGGCAGTAGGTTCTCCACATAGATCCTGTGGCCTTCTCCCCATGAGAACAGATGAAGGGGAGAGATAAAGAAATAAATAGTTTGTAATAGAGAAGGGTGATTTTTCCAGCAGTAAATCAAGGGATGTTCCCTAGGTGCAAACAAAGCAATTTACACTGGATGAAAGGAATTTAGCATCTGCGAGAACTGTTTTTGTGTTAAGAGCTAAAGCGGGGCAAATAACAAGGGAGACGCACCCTGGACTAGGAAGCTTGTTAAAAAGGGCAAGATTCAAAGATACTAAATTCACAGACTTCAGAGATCACAGCCTTTAAAGTCCCAGAGTCTTGTCTTTTCTCAAGGGCACACTTTCAAGTGTTCTCCCCTGAAACAAACAAGCCCCTATTTCTGATCTCCTCATTTTCAGAAAGTGCAAGGGCAGCATACAGTAAGTGATATTGTGTATAAACTTAGTTTAATTGAAAAAAAATCTGTAAAACAGGTTGTTTTTCAGGAAACAGGAAAGAAAAAACACAAATGGGCCACAGCCTGATTAATCTGCTATAGTGTATATGATTTGTTAGAAGGTCTTCTGTTTTCATAGTAAACATTCTTCCAAAGTGTTGTGGATCATTATTTCTTTCTTTCCATTTCACAGCCCAATCTAACAATAACTCTTTTCCACTGGTCACAAAAAATCTAAACAATGCCACCTATCCAATGGCAAACTGTTCCTATTGCCTACAGCTAAACTAACAAAGGTTATTTTCTAAGCTCTTCCACAAATTGTGTGTACAAGACAGTTGGACAAATCAGTTTCCTTCTTCGTGCACTTTTCCCACATGTGTAAAATTAAATAATAATATTTCATACCTGTGAAGTATGTGAATAATATGCTTGAAGTTCTTTGGCAGGAAAGTGCTATAGAAGTGAGAGTATTGTTTTACTACGACACTTGTAGTAAGAGATTATTTTATGCCTCGCACTTTCCAATGATGTGTGTGTTTATTTTTTCTACTCTGTTACACAATCTAATCAAGAAAAGGTCTTTGGGCCGTACTCTTTACTTGTGCGAGCACATGTAATTTCACTGCTGTCACTCGTGTTGTTTTTCCTTATACAAGCAGCAAATAGGGCCTTTGGCTTTTCACGATACCATCTAAAGGGTACATGATGGAGTACAAGACATTACTGTACACAAAGTAGCACTGTAAGTAAGTGTGTTCATACAGAGACAAAATGGTAAAGCATGTACGTAGATACCCCACACTAAATCTTTTTCCTCATGAGTGGTATAAAAGATCCAAGAAGAAGAATATGGAGAGTGATAAAAATTATCCTGAAATAAATTAATTAACAATATCTTAATATTTGCTTCAGAGTAGTAGCTGTGTTAGTCTGTATCCGCAAAAAGAATCAGAAGTGCTTGTGGCACCTTAGAGACTAACAAATTTATTTGGACATAAGCTTTTATTTCCCACAACACAAACCTAAGTGAAGATTTAGCCAAACCAAGCCACCATATACATATTAGGCTGGTAAAAGGGAATAAAAAATATCAGTGCTAGGACAACACATTATTACTTATAGTACAGAAGTGCCTAGAGACCCCAGAGGTAAGTGCCTCATTATGCTAGGCACTATAGACATACAGACAGTTCCTGCCCCAAAGAGTTTATATCTAAATAGACAAGGCAGCCTAAGGGTAGGAAGGGAAATAGACAAATAGACTTGAAGTGACTCCCCAAAGTCACATAAGAGATAAGTGTCAGAGCTGGGGATACATCCCAGGTTCCATCTCAGCCCATTCCGCCTACAAATTTCTGTCTCGTGATTCCTTTCACAGAAATACTGGTTCAGTCTCAGTCATCAGGCCAGGTATTCATCTCTCCTACTTTTATTTCAGCATGAACTAAAACTGGACTAAAGCAATCCTTCCACATGCTCTAAAGTGCAATACAGCACTCAGGAGATAATCAGTGGTTGCTAACCCTGCTTCAAGGCACTTAGGATTATGAGGCTGAAGGCACCTATGATGACTGACTAGGTCACGTAGTAATGAAATTGGCAACAAAGGGGGTCATTTAAAGACATTTTTTCTGACAGTTATTTTTTTCCAGAAACCTCATTTATCTTGAAACAATCTAATCTGCTGATTTAGCACCTAAACCTACCCCACCAAAAATGCCTGAATTTAACACATATTGTACATGATGCTTTTGAAACTCTGCAGTGCCATTTGGAGGTAAAGGGTCCTCACGCTAAAAGTTCTCTATAAACCTAATTAATTTCAGCTGGCGATATTGTTTGGCCAACAGGACAAAAGAGGGGTTTGCTTTAATTCCTTCAGAGCTAAAAATCCTCCAGTTCTATGGCTTGATTCAGCTCCACTGAAGTGAATGAGAATCTTCCTGTTGACTTCAATGGGAGCTTGATCAGGATCATAAACAAACACTGCTGAGGAATACACATGCCTCTTTATCCATGTGTGTAATGCCTATTAATATCTCTGCAGTGATATGCCTGCATGAAGAGCAGAATATATCCTTTTGTAAACAAGGGTGTGTGTCCACCCTCCCCCAACACACTTCAGAAAGATCATGTGAAGTCCACAGAGTATTAAAAAAATTGACAAAATATATAATCAGATCCCACCAGATCAAATAAGAGTTTCACTGGATCAGAGATACGGAGGGGCCTAGTTGTTACCACGACAGAACTATCTTTACTAAATGCCTGCTTAGTCTTATTTCTCATGTATTAGTTTTATTTTGTGCCTAGCATGCACTTCTATTTTGACACACACTCCTGGAGACTCAACTTCCACCCCTTTCCACTGGCTTAAAGCTGCTCTACCTCCTTTGATGCCAATATAGTTACATTGGGATGAGTGGCTGATGGTATCATTTCTTCCAGTGTACATTCTGCACCCTTTCTTGCAATCTCTGTGTTAAATTCATGTCCCTTGTCCCTCTGCAAGACTGCGTTGTGATGACTAAGGAAATGCATATGAATAAAACATACAGGGTCAGATTGTACCTTGCCTTCTCTGTGTGCATAAGTAGGTTGAGGCGTGCAAAGAGTCCCCCAATCTCGAAACACTGCTGGTAATAGACTGGGGAAAAGACAGGCACCAGTAGGGGCCTGAGCTGCCTCCTCTCTAAATTGGTCAGTGGAGCAGCTGTCATGTTCCCCCTACATTCTCAAAGGCATTGTACCTAAGGCACAAGGGGGCTATTACCAGAAGTCGCTCATTTCTTTGTCCTCCACAAGCTAACAACTGAGAGAAAACGCTGATACCTAAAACTGATTAATATTTAACTTTACAGCTAAGGGTTTCCTCAGTTAAACCTGTTGAATCCTATTGACAAGGTGTTATTGAGATCAAAATATCAGCCTAAATCCTTTAAATAAGGAGTGCATGTGCAAAGCTTGGGCCAAATTCTGCACTGACCTACATCCTGGGCAACTCATTGAAATCAGTGGAACAGCAAAAGTGTGTGTACAAAGGTGCACAATTCTGCCTTTATATTTTGTTTCAATTTGTTGGTAGTTACGCATCTCAGGCCAAATTCTGCCTTCGTTCACATCACTGCAACCCCACCGCAGGCAATGGGCAGTATCTACGCTCTATTATTTTCTTTATTGTCTCTGTTACTAGCCACAGACTTTGAAGGCAAATTCAACTAATTCTTCTTTATATATAAAATAAAACTTTCATTTTTAAATCTACACATTCAAAATGGAGCCATTCAAATGTTAAAGAAGAAGAATCCTGCGATTTAAACATTATTTAACCTTCAGTTTGCAAGCACACTATTTTCTGCATTACCGGCAGAGTCTTCCAGGGACATTTTCAAGACTACAAACTGGACTGGAGACTTTTTTTATGCTTATGAAAATGAAGTCTCAGCTACATTAAGGGACTCGAATGATGGAAACTGGAATCCTCTCCCTTTCTGGAGGCACAGTTACAGATGTTCATGCTGAGATTTTCTAGTGACCTTAAGCATGACCGGCAAGGACCAACCCCCACAAAGGTTACAGGTCATTACCCTCTATTCTTCTTGTATTCTTGGAGCTCTCCTGAGTACAACCAATTACATGAGGTGGTTGTGAAAGGTGAAGCATGCTTTCATTCCCCCTCAGAACAGATTGCTGCATTTAAAATGGCTTCATTAACTGGGAGTGGTGCTTCTTCACCCCTGACCACATGAAAACCTCTCCTTGCTCTACAGGAAATACACCCGGGGCAGGTCCAAAGTTCAGAAGCAGCTGGACAATTGGCCTTCTTCATTCATGCCTTTCATATTGTAGAGGCAGCTCGAACAAACATACTGAATTAGACCTATTCAGGTTAAGGGTCAGACAAGGGATGTGTGGAAGGAAATATGTTCCCCTCACTCTATACTAAAGAGAAATTCCATTTACCCTGAGAATATACCAGATCCATTCCTTATTACCTCAGCTGTTCTCACATTTGGGATGACAAAATGCTAACGGCCTGATCTTAACTTCATTTGCATCTGATTTACATTTGTGTTAACACCACTGTCTGCTGTACAGTTTACTTTGGATTTACACTAGTATAAGTGAAAGGAGAATCTGGCCCTAAAAATAGTTTATCTGATAGAGAAACAAAATGATTCTCGACGTACAGATGACAACGTCTCTATCAGCCTTTCACTTTTGTTTTAATAGGAAATATAGTGCTGCCTACTACAATGCAACAATGGGCCAAATTCTTTTCACTTCAATATGCTGATTTGAAAAGGAGTTATCCCAGCATAGAATTTCTAAAGGCCATTTCAAGAACACTTTATTTAAAAAAAAGAAAATAATGTTTTACATGCTAGCTCTGTGGAATCACATTTCACAACTATTCCTCCTTACCTCCCACAAGCATGTTATCCAAGCAAACAGCTTCATTACTATTATTTCATTTTGTATGCATGGGAATATAATTCTTCACCTATAAAAACATATCTTTGGGACTTAAAGCTCCCCTGTATTCACAGCCTACAAGCCATTGTAATAAGCTAATATGCCTTGTGAGGTATCATTGGAACACTAATAATTCACTGGTTAATAATAACCTGGTGAAATATATGTAGCAACATTATATCTAAACTTACGAATTCCCCCTGTATGATGCTATTAGCACATGTTCAAACCCAGACAGCCCTGCCTAGGCAAAAGTTTTTAAACAGGTTTATCCTGTTTACCTCTATTTAAGGCTTCGCTACAGTGGCGCTTTATAGTGCAATAAAGCCGCCAGGAGCATTCTACCTTATTCCCCATCCACACTGGCAAGGCACAAAGAGTGCTCCGACTCCGTGGCTGGTGCACTCTCCGAAGGCTGGTTTAACCCAAAGCCCTCTACATCTGCAAGTGTAGCCAAGCCCTTACCATAAAAGTAGTAAACAGGGCCAGCAAGACAGCAAGGAGAGGTGATGACTGGAAACAAGTAATTTGCATTTTAGCAAACACAAATATAGGAAGAAAGAGCATGGAGTTTTCTTCACCACCAGATTCTTCCTCACTGTTTGAATAAATTTTGCTTTGAGAGGTAACCTTCAGCAGAATCCATTTCAAAAGGTTCACTGGACCACAAAAAAGGAGAGCAGAAACCCCCCTATTCTCTTTCATTTAAGAAAACAAAGGCATCAGCACTTTGGGCCTCTGGGAAAGATTCTGACCTTCCATCAGTCACCATCTTGCTGGAAGACTCTGGTGAGGAAGGCCATCTTAAAGCCTTGAACCAAAACTTTGCTAGATTAAGCTTTAGACTTTTAGGCATGTTTTCACTTTTATTTGCTTGCAACCATTTCTAACTTTCTCTCTGAGACCTGAATTTTCACTTAAAATCCTATCTGCTTTTGTTAATAAACTTGTTTTGCTTTTAATCTAAACCAACCCAGTGCTGTGTGCTTAACTGTTTGGTAACTCCCATTAAAGTAACAAACTGTTAAATATTGACACTTTACAGCAGGGGCCATATGAGGACTAATGCATTGACCCGAGGGCTGCATCACTGACACACCCCTTCGCTGCCCCTGGCCCCGCCCCAACTCCACCCCCTCCATGAGGCCCCGCCCCTGCCCCGCCTCTTCCCATGCCTTCCCTGCCCCATTCCAACCCCTTCCCCGAAGTCCCCATCCCAACACTGCCCCCTCCCTGCCCCCAAGGGGTGCACAAAGGGTGTAGGATGCAGCAGGGGCTCAGGACAGAGAGTTGAGGTGCAGGTATGGTAGGGGGCTCAGGACAGGGAGTTGGTGTGTGGGGTGCAAGAGGGGTGAGGGGTGCAGCAGGTGGGTCAGGGCAGGGAGAACAAAAGGGCTGTGAGGTGTGGCAGGGGGCTCAGGGCATGGAGTTGGG
>ML677395.1:1571774-1618822 GCA_007922305.1 Dermatemys mawii | reverse complement strand
CACACTGCTCCACTCCAGGAAGCTGTTGCAACAAGTCCCTGCAGCCCGGGGGAAGTGGGGGGCGGCACTCAGGGTTCCATGCATGTGCTGCGCTTGCGTTCCTCCAGGTAACTCCTGCGAAGCTCCCATTGGCCCCGGTTTCCTGTTCCTGGCTAATGGGAGCTGCGGTGGGCGGTGCCTGGAGGGAGGCAGGAGCCCTCTGCCTCCTTCCCCTTACCTCCCGGCCAAAGGGACGTGCTGACAGCCGCTTCAGAAAGCGGCACGGCACTTGCAGCACCCGTGGTCCGGGGGGGGGGGCCCCAGACAGCTTGGCGGGGGGGCGGCACAGGGAGCTTCACAGGCCGCAGGGAAGGGCTTGGCGGGCCGCATGTGGCCCGCAGGCCTCATGTTTGAGACCCCTGCTTTACAGGGACATCGGAATTTAATATCTGAACTGTCCAGGAGAGGGCTGGACATCACTGCAAGTAGTAACCAAAGCTGGTGGAAGCCACAGTGTGATCTGGTGTGTTTGGCTGGCAAGCTGATGAGATCAGAGATGCAGCTATACGCAGACATTCAAGGTAGGACCTGCATGCTGGAAGACTGTTTGTGAGCAGCCCAGGTGGGGAGCTAGTGCAGTAAAACACTAAGATACCCAAGTTACAAGGCAGAGGGTGACACAACCCCACCCTTGTCTAGGCTGCACCCCAGAACATGACTGACAGAACAAGGAGTAATGGTCTCAAGTTGCAGTGGGAGAGGTTTAGGTTGGATATTAGGAAAAACTTTTTCACTAGGAGGGTGGTGAAACACTGGAATGGGTTACCTAGGGAGGTGGTGGAATCTCCTTCCTTAGACATTTTTAAGGTCACGCTTGACAAAGCCCAGGCTGGGATGATTTAGTTGTGGTTAGTCCTGCTTTGAGCAGGGGGTTGGACTAGATGACCTCCTGAAGTCCCTTTCCAACCCTGATATTCTATGATTCTATGACAATCTGCTCTTTAAAAATAAAAAAAATAATCACAGCTCAGATGGGGTCCTTCTAACAAAATTATAATAGGTTTATTAGCACCTCCTGACCCCCAAATCCTAACCCCAGGGTTCATATTTACACAGGAGTGGGTAACAGAACCATCTCAATCACAGAAACAATGCATTAATTTGTGTCCTATTGGAGAGGTACCTTTGGGACTTTCCATAAAGGTTGCTAATAATTTTCATTTCTTAGTCTCTCCCCATCCATTCCTTTCAGCTTTTCAGGCATCAGTAAGAATGGGTTCCCCTTTGGTTCCTCCATTCGTAGTCTTGGGGAAAAACAAAATGCTGAGAGCTTTGGCCATGACATTTTGTCTGCCTGGAAGACACATTGCTGCAATTCCTAAGTGATGTTTTACATGACAGATTCACAACCTTATTACTTCGGTGCAGAGGGAAGGGGAATCTCACTTCTCCCTGTCAATTGATATAGAACATGCCGGCTGTGCTGTCTGTCATGATTCTGAAAGACCTGTGCCTGATGAGATTAAAAAAAATGAAGGCCAGCATTTCTGACTACTCTGAGCTCCAACAGGTTGATATGAAGGGTGGTTTATTGGATTGACTATCTGCCCCATACTGTGAGATCATCAAGGTCTGCACCCCCCCCGCCCATTCCTAACAGAGATGTTATAGTTACCATTGGCAACAGCTGGAAGAAGGGAACCCCTCACCCCTACATTGTGATGACCCTTCTACCACTCTATGGAGTGATTCCCCAACTGGGGAACAGATACCTACTTCTCTAGACTGTGTGTAAACTGGCAAGTAAACTGATCTGAGTCACCCCTGGATAAACACAGTGTCACAAAGGTGCAAGATGCCATTAAACTGAAAAGCTGAAGACAGTTTCTGACTGAAGTTTGGGGGCTCCCTGGAATAATTCTGACAAGACTTGATAGTGTCATGGATTTATCCATGGGAAGGAAGGCCGTGGATGGCAAGGAATCAAGTGTTGCCCCTATAAATTGTATGTTCTGAATGGCAATCAGTATGGATAGCTCCACATTCAGTTGAAGACCCAAGTCCAAAAAAACAGAGAAAGTATTTTCCTTGAGTGGATGGCACCTCTTGATATGACCGACCCTTCAATAGCCAATCATCGAGGTACGGGACTACTATGACCACTTGATGACACAAGTAGGCAGCCAGCACCCACAGAACCTACAGAAGAAACCCTCAGAGCCAAGGAGAGCCTGAACAGGAGCACCCAGTGCTGATCCTGACCTATGACAAAATGCAGGAACCTTTTGTGAGACAGATATATCGCTATATGGAAGTACACGTCTTGAAGGTTGAGGGCAAAAACCAATCCTCTGAACTGAGGCCTTATGAATTTGTTTAGGAATCTTATATCAAAGCTTCAAGGGAAGACATCTCAGGCTGCTGACCAGGTCAGAAAACAAGGTCTTTTTGAGGTGGGATTCTTGGGAAGGGAATTAGAGCTCCTCCTCTTAAAACATTTTGACAAGGTCTCTGAGGACTTCCCCCTTTTGGGGCAATGATGTGCCAAGGTTGGAGGGGCACTAGAGATCCTCCAAGACCGATGTGCAGGAGTAACTAAGCTAAATAAATTAAGAAAAAAAGTAACAAGCTAATCAATAACCGAAGTGTACACAAAACAGAGACGCTAAACTCTGTCTCAGGCTGAAGTGGTTGAGAAAGGAGGGCAGTTACATGAAGATATGCCTATCTCATAGAACTGGAAGGACCTTGAAAGGTCATTGAGTCCAGACCCCTGCCTACACTAGCAGGACCAAGTACTGTCTCCTGACAGATTTTTTGCCATAGATCCCTAAATGGCCCCTTCAAGGACTGCACTCACAACCCTGGGTTTAGCAGGCCAATGCTCAAACCACTGAGCTATCCCTCCTGCAGTTCACTCATAGAACCTCAGTGCATGCCACCTGGATATCATATGAAAATCATGTGCACCTGAAGTAGAGCATCCACAGGGCAATTATTCAGAGAAGAAACAGATTTTTCCATTGGTCTAAGGGTAAATTAGATATCTGGGGGGATGGAAATAAACTGCAAAATTCAGATTCCAAACACTTCTAGAGTTTAGGAGTGCTCAATTCCAGGGCTTTTGTTGTGGCTCATCTTCATTATTTGGCTGTCCAAGATATCCTTTAGACTGTAAGGCCCCAGTTCAGCAAAACATTTAAGCATAATGTGCTGTATAGGGATGGACTTAAGCAAATGCTTAAAGTTAAGCATGTGCTTAAATGTTTTGCTGAACTGGAGCCAAATTGTATACTATATGATGAAGTCTCTGAAAACAATAGCTGGTAAATGTTTTCAGCAGCATTAGGTTCTGGTAATCAACACACTGACAGCAGATACAGTAGGTCAGTTATTTATGAGGTACTTACAGTCAAGTCAGGCATATTGGGTCTCACTCCCTACCATAACTTTAGCTAATTTTTTCATTACTCTCACTTCCTCCAACTGATACTTTTACCCAGCTATAGCAGGTAATCAGTGCAGGGACATTATCACTATTATTCTATGACAGACTCACATCCAGACAAGTTTCCTAAGCCATGGAGCAGGGGAGGAAATCAAGACTCCAAATCGTCACTAATTGTGGTTTGATGGCTTTACTAAATTACAGGATTAGCTCACTCCTCTCCAAGCCCATAGATTTCTTTTTCACATCGTAGCTGAGTCACGGGGCTCTCATACTCATAGGATAAGCCTCCCTAGCTCTTTTCAATCCATGGGATACCCTTTACCTCTCACTTCCCTTGGTCAGTGTAATATCATGAAGGAAAGAGTAATGATTCTTGAGGTCATTAAGCCATGCAGAAAAATGCCATGTGACATCAAATCACGCCAGAGTAACTGTAAAAATTACAATTAGCATTGAATTCTGAACTTTCCCATGCTGATGGGATGAGTCAGGATACAATGAGCGCATTAGTTTGAAACACAAATTCAGATATAATTAGCCAGTTACAATAATACACAAGCTTGACTGATCATTTCATGGAAAGAAGGTCAGCTGATGACTTATGACCCCACTAACGTCACTGTGTATCTAATTATCAGTGATTTGATGTAAAAAGGACATTGGTCTATTCAGAAGAAAGATGTTTCATATATAGACATATATTATATAAATAAGTGTAGAGGGTGGGGATGGCAGGAGCTAAGATTAGATTAGGAAACTTCATCTCAATGCTAATCAGCTTGTTCTTCTGGCTCCACCAAGAGACAGTTGGCCACTTTGTGAAATCCAATTCCTCGTTTGCATGTTCTATATTGGAATCATTATCTAAAGATTTTTGTTAGTTTGTTAGCATCCAAACCACGAACTGAAACACCACACAAACCAGGATATTTATCCAGCATATTCACCATCATCCATTCGGTAGCAAGAGCTAACAAAGGTCTCTAATTCTTGCAAGAGAGCTTTACCACCCAAATGCAGAAGGCCTTTCAGATAACACGGGAACTGTATTGGTTTAAACATGAGTTATACAAAATACGTCTAGACCAAAAAACCTGACTGGGTAAGGGGATGATAGTCGTCTGCCTTATGCGCCCAAGCAAGGTTCCCTTCCTGAGATACTGTAGTCACACCTCATGGGGGAGAGGAGCCATTCTTCCTCTGTGTAGCCACTACTCCACCATGCAAGCAGATGGACTTGGGAGAGCTGGATTCTATTCCCAGTCAGGTTGTATGACTATGGACAAGTCACTTAATCTCTCTGTGCCTGTTTCCCCTCCCACCTTTGGTTTCTCATCTGCCCCACACTCTTTGGGGCAGGGATTGTCTCTTGCTCTGAGTTTATATAGCACTTAGTATAATAGAGCCTCTAGGTGTTACTGAAATACAAATAATAATAAAGAGACAGATCATCTGGTGTTGTATAGTTGATTAATTTTGGCCATACAGCCAATGTACTGGAGTCCTCAGTGGAAGGGCACAAAGCAGTGGTAACAGGCTTTTAGGCTACCCCTTTCCCTGCTGCTGGTGCAGAGGCCACACCCAGGACACCCCCATCCTATCTCCAGCATAGTACTTTGCTAATCTTTCTGTAAAAACAGCAATATCTTGAGAAGTGTGGTCACATGGTGTGGTAGGCACTTCTCTCTTTTCCTTTGCTTGCTATATTCACGCTTTGACAAAGCAGTGCTACCTCTGTAAGATTTTGTGTAATATACTTACACTAAAGACCTGTTAATCTGAAAATTGAATCAAAAGTATGATTTAGGTACCTCCTGTTATAGGCTTTAGAAGCAATTAAATTAGCCTAGCTCTGTCATAATGATCATTTACACTTAAACACATACAGCAGGAAAAGGTTGATCAGCAGCAGCAAGTGAAAGGAAAAGAAATTAGAGAGCAGAGACTTGAAAGAGCTGGAATCCAACCCCCAGATCTGAATACCCCACACACACTGTTTTGATCAAGGTTTGAACTTTATATCTTATGCCAAATTCTAATCATTCATTACCAATTTCTTGCAAAAAAGCTGTGCCTGAAAGAGTTAGTGTGTTACAAGGAAGCCGTGACCAAAATCAACCCCAAACAAATCATTCATCTCTGCAAAGCTCCAGAACTAACTTGCACTTTCATCGAGAACAGTGCGGTTATAAACACCCATCATAGATAAAGAGAAAACAAAGTATGTACTGTAAGCTTTCATGAATCGTACACAAACAAAGCCTTTGAAAGCTCTATGAATACACACTATATCATTACGCCCAGGGCTAGCAGGCTTTCTGCAGTCTAGGTTCTTGGTTTCTAAAGGCATGCTTTTTAGTGGACTAAGAGAAAGGGATACATTTTCCACTCCCCACCTCTGGCGCTCAAATCTCTCCACTGTCTTTCTGTCCCTTCCCAGGTCAAGTCCAAGCTCCATGTCCCCAACCTGAAGGAAATGGACACATGGTGCTCACCCTGCCTACACCGGTCCTCATCTCCTACTACAACCCTGTGCTTGTGTCTCTGCCTTTTTGCTCACTGCCCACTCCCATGCCTGGAATAGCTTTCCTTCTCCAGTACAACATACCACTTCATACTCCTCTAAACTTCTCCAATTCTTTTGGCTTGTTTTTCTCACTAACCCTCCCTCTCTCTGACACACATTGCTCACTCAGCAACTACCAAATTCTTTTTTTTTAAATAATCGAGAACAGTACAATACATGTTCCAATCCAATCTAAATAATCCAGATTCTAGGACCCTGCATAAAGATGGAGTTGTTCTTCTGACGACTCAAGCTGGCAAGAAGGGGCCCTATTAGATTCAGTTCAGGATATAAAAGCTTTGAGAACTCTCTTCAAAGCAGAGAGCAGCACTAGAAACCTCCAGGTTCAAGAATAAGCTCTCGCAGGCCACTCATATTTGTTGTTGTTGTTGTTGTTGAAGTTAACGCTAAAGAAAACCCATGAAAGTGGTTTGTTTGGCCCCTACTCAGTCTGTTAGGAGAAGGGGGAATACAACCTGCTTACATGCCTTTCGCCCATTCCTTTTTCTTTATGTTTGACTTGGATTGTCAAGTCTTTGGAGGCAAGACCTTGCCTTGCATCTGCCTGTAATGTTATTGCAGTTGTGAAGTCACAGCAATGTAATAATGGACTAACTACACCAGTGGCAATTACTTCCAAGGTTTAGATTGGACAAATGCTTGGTGGTTGGGTAGTTGAAACAGTTGGTCAGTAGCTTTTCACCAATGGAGACTTTAGGTGAGGGTTTAGCTAAGCTTTTAAGTGGTTTCATTTTAGGGTTAATTTGTGTAGCACACCAATTGAGCACATGGGGCGTGACCTGCTCAAGAGGCTCAGATTTGGACCAGCATGAGATGTTGCAGGTCAGAACCCAGGAGCACTGTCAGAGTGACTAGAACAAGGAGAAGTTTGTACACTGCTAATCCACACAATGCATTTCACACAAATTTTAGAAGGATTAAACCCATCTGGTTTTAGAATGGATCTAAATATTTTTTCTCCCTCACTTAGATAGACATTTGAATTCTTTGGGAGGGAACGAATCCTTCACCCAAAACTGGGTATCAGAAGGAGTTCTGTGGGAGTATGCCCTAAAACTAAAGATGAGCAAGAATAGGGATTTCCATTCTGTGAGAAAATTCCAACATTTTAAAAAAATAATTGTTCCAATTTGGAATGAAAAGCCAAATTTAAAAATACTCCACCAAACAACATTTTGATTCAGGACCACCAAAACATTTCATTTAGAAAGTGCTGTCTCAAATCAAAACACTATTGACATGAAATGTTTCAACTTTTTCCCCACCAACAGTTTGGTTTCTATTAGACTTGTTCCCACAAAAATTTTTGGATTTTGATTAAACTTTTTTTTAAAACTGTTTCATGAAAAAAAAATTGACCAGCTCTACTTAAGACCCAGACATATAGAAGGGTTCACAAGTGCAGATACAAAAGAAAAAATGATTTTGGAACCACTGAAGTGTCCCCAACCAAAAACCTTGAGAATAATGGTACAGGCTCTCATGCTTAAACTAAAAATAGAAGTTCTAATCGCTAATGACTCAGATTTTAGCGGCTTCTTTAATGTGGCCCAACAGTGTCATTTTTACAGATACATTAACTAACAGCTTTACATAGATAATGAATAATGAAGCTTCCATACAGTCGCTGACAATTTATTTGTGACACTTTCTTGATAAAATTGTTGGTCTGCCTCATTCTTATAAAAACACTGGGAGACTGAAATTCTTAACAAAATGAACAGTCATAGCCTTACAGCTGTAAAGTTTTCCCCACTCATTGTAAATGATACCATGGCAATCAATGAACAATAGAAATGTACTGATTAGGGTGGTATCCTGTAAGGTGTATTATCAACTGGCCAAATCCTGAGGTCCTTGTTCAGGCAAATTCCCTTTCACATCAGCTAGTGTTCTGCTGTGCAAAGTATGAGTATAAACTCAGGGTGAAATTCACCCCTATGCAAAGGGCCCACACAAAATCTTTATCTCATTTAAGACACAACTACGCACTTATGGTGCATAGTCCTTGTGCCGATACTCTGCATAGGGGAGAGTTTTACCCTCAGTGTGAACTTCAGGATCTGACTCAAATCTAATTTGGATTTGACCATTATTAGCTTCTTAATTGTATGCATAGCACTGAACAGAAGAAATGTGTGGGAAATATAATTTTTGCCCCTAATCAAAACACCCTATTATCTGTTTACTACAAAGTCAAACAGAAAGAAAATAAAAAAACCGTTGAATGTAAAAATGTGCTCTTTTTCCCCTCCATCTCCCGCCCCCTTTTTTGCGGGGTGGGGGTGTACACAAGTCTGTTGTCTGAAGAGTAGAAATTGAACAGAGTCACTAAGTTTTAACCTGGAATTTGGACTCAGCCCACTACAGAATCATGGTTCAGCTGTTATATAGAGATCCAAAGCTAGAAAAGTCCCAAGGTTTTTGGATCTGGGTTTCTGGTTCTGGCCCATCTCTACTCAAGGCTGCTAATTTTTAGCCTGTGACCATACAGTAAGTTAGTAAAGCAGGGAGCTTTTGAATTCACACCTATTTTATACACTTTCAGATGGTAACTTTTGATTTATTCAGTGAAAACAGTAGAAACTCTTCCCCCCCTTCCCACCTTACCCATCCCTCCCTGCTTCAGAAGCACAGCCCTGGGAAACAATCACAGGTCATTTCATTCCCATTGTTCTCAACATGAACAAAGCAGTGCTGTCATTCATTCCCTGTATCCTACACAGGGCTCTGGGTTTAGGCAGAGACTGGCAATGATTTTCCACTGGGAAGGTTGAATAACGCGCTTGGAAGTACTGTAACTAGGACATTTCTTAGTGTGTGAAATTGCCCGGAGGGCACAGAATAGCATGGCTTATGAGCCACGGTTCCCCCTTTTTGGAGAGGTGGGTATATTAGTAGGAAAAAATAAGGTCAATTTTCAAAGCACTCAACTGTTTCTGGCAGGTAGTCTAGACTATCTGACTAAAGCTAATTTACAATGGGGAGATGCCCATACCAGGAGCCATTAAGTCTAGCCAGTCCCACAGCGCTTGTCCCTGGGCATCGGTTTGACAAAATTATGACATAGGAAGGCACTGAGCCGCTGCTTGAAACATAATGCTCTTTATCCCAAGGAGACTTTTGTCTGGTTCTGTTAGCTATTGCACAGTGAGGGTGTTTCATTATTAGGTGCAGGAGAAATATTCAATACAAGGAAATATTCCCTGGCAAGGGGCTAGGGCAATTTTTTTCACTTTATCTTCAAGCCAGGAAAATTAGGTTCAGGGTCAGGGTTCTAAATGAGCTGGGAACACTGATATTTTTCTTTTTCCAGCAGAATATTCTAGCTCTGACCAATGAATATTTTTATTTAGCGAGATATAAGAAATTGGAGAGAGAGATCTAAAGCTGTTCCGATAATCTGAGATCACGTGTCATAACATATTCAACAGATTTTATCCGTTTTCTGTACACAGAATGTACACGAGCAGAACACAAAATTCTCACATTTATTCACCTTTCAGAATTACTCGTGAATTTCCAAAATTATTCTACTGAAGCAAATAACTCAAACAGTCAAAGGCAAATATTCAAACTTTGAAATCCAGGCTTTTTGATAATTAAATGACACGGGCCACCATTTCTGTTCCCTATTACCCTAATTAACCAATAGTGGGAGAATTTTAATTTTTGAATATGACAACTGAATACAGAATTTAAAATTCATGATAATCAACGACTGGTCCACCAGTGCCCAGATTTGTTAATCTCCTGGGCTCACTGCAAAACCCATCTTTATTCTCTTTTGCAAGTCTGTCGAGAAGGGGCTGGACAGATTATCATGCAGTCTTTTGGCATTACATGGTGATTTCAGCTTATTGGATAGCTATGGATACCAGAAGATCGGCATCAACATTAACATTTTAGACAATGGCGGAGCCAAGGTTTACAACCACCAGGCAATGGATTGCAAAGTGAGCCTGCCTGACACGCACCCTGCAGAGGTGGCTCCTTTCCCAAGGGCTAGGCCTGCATTGCACACCTGGTACTGCACACCTGGTACATGGGGTCACAATTTCATTCAGGTTTGGCCCTGCCACTTCTCCGTCATGACGGAGGAGCAGCTAGACCATATGTGAGTGATTAGTGTTGCAGTGCAACATGGGGTTGCAGTGCCATTCAAGGTTCGGCCGGGCACCACTCTGGACAGTTGGGAGGCCAGGCCACATTTCAGAGAGTGGCGTATACCATGTTACAAGGCCCAGAGCAGGAAGCTGGGCCAGTCTATGCCAGGTGAGTGCAGGGCAGGCTCACTCTCTAGCCCCGTGTGAAAATTCATGGCAAACATCTCCTTTGGTTGATCGCACAAATGCTTGAAAAGGTGCCACACATACCCTATTAGCCCTGCCGTTGACTTTAGACGTTTGAAGAAATAAAATAAACAAAATATTTGAGCTTTCAGGCTTAAAATATGATGGATTGGCACCAGCCATGGGGCCGCCTGTGATTAACCTTGCTGTACCAGATGAGTAATAACCCTGTGACTCCTGTAATAAAATTGCACAGTATGGTCATGAACAGAAGTTCAAAAGTATACTGTTGTTAACAGTACTAAAAACTCAACCATCCAAATGCTCGGAGAAAATGAAGGCAAAAAGTTACAAACACAGTGAAATTGAAATTACTTTTCCAATTCAAACAATAATTCACAATGTTTAATCCACTCTTTGCTCAGGTCTCGTTTTTTCTTAGATCAAGCTGCATTTTGTCCATGTCACATACTGACATCTCCAGAGGCGATTTGGGAAACTGTAAAGTCACATATATTTTCCAGTTAAAATCATTTTAAATACATTCTTATATTTTTGACCCAGCCCTTTTCTCCATAGGATAAAACTGATATCTCAACGCTCCTCTTTCACTTATTTTTTTCTTACCAGAATAGTAACTATTCTCATAGCTGATAAGTATTAAAATAGCAACAGAGGGATTACCCTGCAAATACTTATTACTGGACACGGGGCCAGATTTTCAGACATAGTTAGGTGCCTAAACACCGAGATAGGCACCTAGTGGGAGTTTGATATCTCATGGGATTTTCAAAAACATCCAAGCAGATTAGATGCCTATCTGCATCTTCAGTCGCTGTGGAAAATCTGGCTCATAGTGCTTAGTACCAAGCATACTCAAAAGGAATACCCACATTTTTAAAGTAGTAGTAAATTTTTGTAGATCGGTCCCACAGTGTGAGACTGGGAAGGAGACGTTAGTAGGATTAAGATTATTAAAGTGTTTAAACAAACATTTTTAAGACACTTACCTGGTATGGATACAGGGTGACCCCATTTGTTCTTGACAAAGACCAAGTACCGTCAAGGTACTGATGAGCCTGGATACCTACAGAGTTCAGGATGTTGCCATTGCTGGGGCTGGTCGCCATTTGTAGGCTGACCTTAGCCTGGTGTCCAGGGGAACCATTTTTCTTCTCCATCCCATTGATGATCCCCAGGCTGCTGGGCTTCCCACTGTGCTTGTTGGCCACAAAGCCTGTGAAATTAGCAGTAGTGTAGGAAGTGGGCATGTATGCCCAGTCTCTGGGCTGCAGGCTGCCCATATGTCGGGAGCCCACCAAGGTGGGAATATTGGAGAGGGGTGGGGGAGAGCCTGGTGAGGCATCATACTGTTCAGTGTTGGCAGCCTGCTCAAGCGTCAGCACCATCTGAATGGCCTCCTGCTTCAGCTGGTTCAGGTGAGTGGCACAAACATCGCATCTGTTGTCCCTCTCGTTCCATGCCTTCCGAATGGTGTTGGGAACTTGGAGTTTGTCATGGATCACCAAAGACAAAGCTGGGTCCTGAAAGCCAAGCAAAGAAGAGGGGAGTGGGGGAGGATGTTTAATCAGGATCAGTGCAGTGAAACATTCCTGCTGAGGATTGCGCATTTCCAAAGGCAATTTATGAGATAAGCTTAAAAAGCAAACAAAGGCCATTTGATACAGTGAACATATGCCAGCAACAGAGTTAAATGAAAATCAGAAACTAGGATGTGTTCAGGAGAAACCTTCCCCTCTACTTCAAATACAGAGAAATGGCAAAAGTATTTTAATATTCTTAATTCCATGGTGAGCCTCAGTGCATGGCAGAGAGAATGAATTAACCTGCTCTACCCCAATGCTGACTTGAATGAAATCTGCTCTCAGTTACACAGGTGACATAGAGCCTAACGCCACTGAAGTCAAATGGCTGATACGGTTCACAGTCTATCTAGAGGTCAGTATTTGGTCTTTGACAGCTAGAAGAGCCGGGTGAAAACCAGGAAAACAGTTTCACTTTTTTTATAAAACAAAACTCAAGGGATGTGAACCAAGGCAAGCTAGTATGCGCATACTGGGAAAGGAGGAGTGGAGAGTATAAGGCATGGAGGGAGGGGTTCATAAGTGGGAGGGTCATATTAATTACGATCTGTCTTTATTATATACTCAAGCATTTTATTTTCTCTGTTTAACTACCGTGAAGAGCTCCTCAGCATGCAGTGATTAATTGATTCATAAATCATGGTGCCTTTTTATGCACAGCAGCAAAAAGAGCAGTTCTAGCAGCAGAAGCCCAAGAGAGTCATATAAACTGATGGGGAAACAACAGGGGGCTGAGATCTGATCAAGCCTCAGGCTGGTCACTTCTATTCATGTACAAGGAGGTCAGAGCATCAAAGTGTGTCAGAAGACAAGAGCTGTGTTGTACAGCAGCTCCCCACTTGTCACACCGCCGTGAAGAATCAGGAAAAAATGGGAAAGCACAGTTGTCAAAAAAAAATTTCCACCCCACAGAATGTCCATCTCAGTTATGGCTGCAGATCAAATAAACTAGCTTATCCATTTGAACAGCAATATAGGAGGTTTTCACCCCCTTCGTTTACATCCAGTTAATGCAGAAAGGGAATCTGTACTTTTCACCACAAAAATTCTCTATGCAGCAAGATTAAGATCTCGGTTTTATTTCTAATTTGCTTGATAGGTATCAAGAAAACACCCTGACAGTTCTACCTTCCCCTAGCTAGTGCCACAGAGCTGGTTATTGTTCTTTGAAAGTTAACCACCCCCTAAGGCAATTGGGCTGGAACCCAGAGTAATTACATACAGTGCTCAGATCCAGCAGCAGTACAGCATGGAAATTCCTGGACACTATAATAAGTATTCCAAGGAAATAAGGTCATTTCTAAAGTAACCAGGTGTCAGGAAGATATCAATAGTATTCAAGTAGCACAGAGGCTTAAAGAGATACTGAGCATCAATGACTTCATCTTCATCGCAGTATTAAAACAAACATCAGATCATTCTGCTATAACAAACAGAGTGAGAATGGAAGCTCTCTCCTCTTCCTGAGGCGGAACTAGAAAGACGGGCTCAACTTTGGATTTTTGATTCTTACGTATGGTCTTGCCGTTCTGACAAGAGTCCACTGGACAGCTCTGCATTGGTTTCAGGACATGAAATATAAAAACCATAATATAACAAAACCAAAAGACATACAGGGGCTAGAAAAATGTGTCACTGGGCAAACTAATACCCCAAACATTAAGCAGAGTTGGGTGGACTAAAGTCTGTTCTCTAATTGGATGCTGGTTTAAAAATATTATTCTTGACCAATTTTTGTTCTTCTGCATTGGCAGTGCCAGGAAAGGAAAGTCTGACTGGGCCGAAGGACCCTGTGCAGGAAGACATTAAAATTCCATTCTCAGTGAGACACCCATGCAAACACTTAAGATTTCAGAGAAACAGCTGCATGACAACTGTGGCTTCAGCATTCCATCAGCAAGCAATCTGAAGGAGTTCCATGGGGAAATGCTGGTTATTTTAATAAGCAGCAAGTAACTGGTCACATAGGTGTGTATTAACTAGGGATGGAGGAACCTCCAAAGAAGTGTATATTCACTGCAAGAAGTGCCAGGAGCCTGAAAGGCGAGCCATATTATCAGAACTGTTGGGGTCTGCTAAACATCACTACATCTCCAGACAGCAGGTTTGCATGAGAGCTTTCGAATTGGGCTAGAAATACCGGGGCACTCTGGCACTTGTTCCCAGTCTTGGACTTGGGAACACAGGAGAGCAGAGCTCCAAAACTGAAATATAAACAAAAGATTCACCATTCCTTTTTTTCCAATCAAAAAGGACTTTGTTTGAGTTCAGGGCAAAGGTTCAGGATGATTTTTATTGTAGCAAAATTGGATCACCCATCCCCAGTATAAACAGCATTGTAGTGTGAGGACCTAGCTGACACTAAACAGTGGAATAAGTTTAAGGAGTCTGAAGGCATCAGGAGACCAGTCACAATGAAAACTGCAATGCAAGTGGGTAAACCGATAACAGCTAGACAGGCAGGTGGTGATCTAAACTGTGCATGTTTTTGTTATTGTTACCTTCCCCTCCTTTGTCCCATTCTGTTTATGTTACACAATATCTGTTATTTGTATTATATTGATGCCTTGAGGCCCCAACTGAACTCACAACCCATTGTCCAAATGAACAAGACAAAACGGGGGGGAGGGAGGGTAAAGTAAGGATTATCATCCTTATTTTACACATGAAAAACTGAAGCACGGATAGACTAAAATTTGTCCAAAGAGACTGCACAGCCAGGATTGCACCCACATACCCCAAATCCCTGGCCAGCAAATTGTAAGCTTTTTTTTTTTTTTACAGCATCTAGCACAATGGTGTCCTGGTCCCTGACCAATGTCACTAAGTACTGAAGTGATAATAATATGTCTGTGTTCACTGTGCTAACCCCTGGTCCACAGGCTCAGTACTCTATATTTATCCCTATCATCTCCTCGTTAGGGCACACACTTGTTGTGGCTTTACTTGAACACACTGCATTGGCAATATTAATACTCACACAGTACAATATGGGTGTATGTCTGCCCTGATTGCAGGAAGACTTTCCTGTTCGCTTTGAATGTTGAGGATCAGGAAAGTACTTTCCTTTTATGTTTCAGACTCTCGTTTATGGGACATTTTTCCCCCTACTGTGAGCAGTTGAGCAATATCTGAAGCTTCAACTCCTGGTCTCAATTCACATGAGAACATTCCTGTTTTCTAGCTGACATCACTGTAGCTATCTCATCACAGAAGGGGAGACAGCTGTCGTCATTCCCCATTAGCAAAGCATGCTGCTTACCTCTAAAAAGCATCCCGTTAACACACTGATTGGGACAAACTATAATACTTACACAGGCTAGCTACACCACTCTGGGCAAAACCTCAATCTCATCACTAAAATGGCAGCTCAAAGCCAGAAAAAATTCCCTGCTTCCTCCCAATTGAGTTGGTGCACATCTCTCTGATCTTATAAAAGGGAACTCAAAGGATAGATTTCAACATTGAGTATGCCCAGTTGCACACCTATATTTGCTTGGAGCTCTGATGCTACAGGGATGGGGGTCATGCAAACAAGGAGAGAAAGATGGGCACAAATCAGATATTTGCACAAGCCCAATTAGGTATCAATTATTAGAACATAAGTATTTGGAAATACCTGCTATGCATACCAGACTATTGCACACCTATGAAAAGTATATGCGCGACTGTACATATCTAACTTTGAAACAATGTCCCTAATGGTAATACTTCTGTAGTTATTCCTTAGGTTCAGCCAGTTATGGTTTCAATTTTGTCTCGGTCTCTACTGAAGACGACTCCATTCTTCAATGGGCCTAGTGTCCCTTTTATCCAGTTATATTCTTTGACACTAATTTATAGAAGATGCTATTAGCCTGTGAGAAAGAGCAGTGGAGAGGAATTAAGAGTCAGTGAGGCAGCTGGATGGTGGGGGCCATCTCCTGCTTGCAGATAATCACAAAGTTCCACATAGAGCTGCTATTTTTAAAAAGGTACAAGCTATAATGGCTGCTGGTACGTGATCAGTCCTACAAGGTGATGGATGAGGGGGAGGAGAACAAAGATCAAGGGATACACAACTCTTTCCAGGAAGAAGTGTGGTTTCCAGACTCTCTATTCCCAGCAGGGGGTAAGAGAACTAATTAAGAGACATTGGTGGGAAGGAAGGCCCTTTCCCGGATTAAAAAAACACATGGTTTTCACTACTGTGAAACACTCCAAGCACTGTCCCTCTAGCCAAGTGGCTGTTTTCTGTTTAAGAAGTAAACTCCTCTGCTCTCTTTTCTTGTGTGAAGGTAAATGCAGTATGTTTTTCCTTCAGCTAAAAAGTACCTACAAATTCACATTAGACACATCTGGGATACTTTCCAAAGGACTCTGTACCCCAGCCTGAACACACATGGTCTCCTAAAACTGAATGATCTCTGAGACTTGCTGCTTTCAGCAGTCCATTGCCTGGCTTTTGGAAAAACAGCAGCTCACAACCACTGGAATGGCAGTGCTTCTGTTGAAACAACGGGGATTCAAAAATAAACTCAAGTTAATGGGAGGTTTACACAAATAAGGACTGCAGACTTTAACTCAGTGACTAGAAATTAGTAGCATTCCACCATCACACTGAGCAAGGTGCTGATGTATACAGATCAGCTATTTTTCCAAAGCAAGGGGTTGGTATATTTGAACACTCTGAAGAAGGATCTGTCCACACCCTCTAGTCATAAAGGAGATGGACAAATAAAAACAAATTATACAAGCATGAGGGTGGTATAACACACAGGTGGTCCTCCCCTTTCCTGCTGCTCCCCATGTTTCCTTCTTCCGCCTCACAAATGACCAACCCACTTCCTTCTCCTGTCTTCTGCGCAAAGGAAACGCCCCTCTCCCCCTACTTCTCGTCCCCCACAAAGGAACTGCCCCTCCCTTAGGAATCCCTATTATCCTTTCCCCAAGCTGAGGAACTCCTCCTTTCTCCACTAAGACTTTCCCTTCCTCCAGCTCTTCCCAGGGCCTCCTTCATAAAGGAGAAAGAGAGGCTGAGGAGAAGGAAAAAGCAAAGTAAGGGATCCATGGTGCGGGGTCCGGGGGAGTACAGAAGTAGGAGACTTGAGGAAGAGAAAAGGGGGCTTTTACAATATGCTGGTTTCAGTGAGACTCCACACTGCCCCCTTAAAGGACTGGTGTCTCATTGGCCCCGCTCTGTAATACAACCCTTGTTCTCTCCTCTGGTCTCTCCACATTCATCCTCTTCAATGACTCTTCATCAACTCTACTCCTGTCCCTCCCTCCTCCCCTGGTCAATCAGAACTCCAACCTCTATTTTGCACTGGGGGCTCCATTCTCCCTTTGCAGAAAGTCACTGGCAGTTACTTGTACGTCGGGAAGAATTAGGCCCCAAAAGTACCAACTGAAAATAGGAATTATATGGGGGGCCTCAAACTCATTCTTCTCAGAGAAAACTCTAAAATCCTAACATCGCCTGTGCTGCATCATGTAAATTTAAACAAAGACACACTGCACATCCTAAAAATTTCCAGAGTCATTTTCCTAAGTAACATATACTAGTAAGATCTGCACAACATACATATTTTAATACTGATAGTCTAAACTGTGGCTTACTCATGGGTATCCTTCAAAGGTTTGCGAGCAAATAAACCCACTTTGCACCCCAAAAAAGGTGTTCTGTTGCTTTGGGTACTCAGACTTAGTACCTGAAAATTACTAACCAAGTCCTATTTCAGCAGCTTTTAGCACCAAGATAAAAGCAGGAAGGAGGAGAAAAAACAAAAGAAAGGCTATAAAGGGAGAATAGGGAGAGGAAAAATAGAAGGGGGGAGGGATGGATAATTGTCTTGTGGGCTGGCTTGTTGCTCCAGGCTCTGATAGATCAGCAGTAACAGGCTCACAGCTGTACACATCTGGCACACAGGTGTTTGCATATTATTTGCTAGCTAGACAGCAGCCAAATTTTTAATTGGGGTGGGAAGAAAAGATGGCAATACCAGCAGGGAAATCTAAAGGTAATATCACAGGGCAAGTCTAAATCCTGCCCATTCATCTGTGCCCTGCAGTCGACTGAAGCTCTGTATCTCAACCTGTCTCTGGCCACAGAGTGTGTGCAGTATCCTGAAGGTTGGCTTTTCATGGCTACTCGGCAGCCAGACACAAGCCCTTGCTGATAGGCTGGAATTTGTAAACAGCTTTATTACAGCATAGACACCAGAACCGGCCAGTTTTCCAGAAGTAGTCTCACTAATGCTATATACAGTGATACAACACCTCCCAGCTTCGGTTCAATATTTCCCTGCTTACACATCCAAGCACGCATTTGCCTTCTTAGCCACAAGAGTACACTATGAGCTCATGATCAGTTGATTATCCACTGTGGTCCCAAAGTCCTCTTCTGAATTACTGTTTTCCCTCCTCCTCCTCCTCCAAGTGCAGCCTACATTCTTGGTTTCTAGAGGTATGACTTGCATTAGCTGAATTAAAATGCATGTTGTTGGAGTGAGTGTAGTTTATCATGCAATCCAGATCATCTGTCCTTATCACTACACCTCCACTCGTTTTTGTATCATCTGAAAACCTTACTAGTAATGATTTTGTTTTAGTTCATACCATTGATGAAAATATCGCGAGATACCACTACAAAACCCTGGACAATGATTTCCCACTTAAAATTCCTTTTTGAGATCTATTAATTAGTCACATTTTAATCCATTTACTATTTGCTGAATTCATTTCATATAATACTAATTTTTTTAATCAAATGCCACAGAGATGCCTATGTATATTACGTCAACCAAGATTATCAAACAAACTTGTAATCACATCCAAAAAATATAAAAATCAATTTCGTATGACAAGTGTGAATTTTCCTTAAAAACATGTTGATTGGTATTAAAGAATTAAATGACAGTTAGCATAGTCAAGCTTTCCACGATTTTAACTGGGATCAATGTCAAGCTAACTGTCCATAGTTATCTGGGTCACCACTTTTAAAATATTGGTGTATTAGCTGTTTCTAGTCCCCCGGGATTTGCCTATTATTCCAAGATTTATTAAACATTGATATTAGTGGCTCGACAGAGGCTGTTTAAGTATTAATGCCACTGGTGTATCTCCTTTCTTTCAAATTTAGTTTGCTTTTCTCATGAGAGAGATCCTACAGTTTCCTGAGGAGTGTCAGCACCAGGCTACTACTGACATCATAACCAGGGTATGTCTACACGGCAGCCATAGGAGTAATTTCCAGGCTGGGTAGAAGTATATGCCCTAGCTTTGACTGAGCTAGCACACTATAAATAGCCACCCAAGCTAGTGTGTACACAGCTACCCCTGCTGGAAGTTACACCTCCAGCTACAGTGCAGACATGTGTCCAGTCCAGTGACTTCTCAAAAGACCGTGTCACATGCTTGCAGGATGGTAGCCAAACAGATCATGAAACTACAAAGACTGAAGGTGAGAACAACATTGGTCTTTCCTACCAACTGCTTCCCAACATAAGCACGTGTACATGTGTATAGTTCCAGTAGCCTCATGGGACATTTCTAAGAAATCCAGACCTTGACAGAAACAAGTTGTTACATTCAAGCAACAGTGTTACTGGCCTTTTAAAAAACACTTCTGATGATTCAGAAAACAATTACTGTTTATTTCATCATAACTTTCTTGCCTCTCAAGAGAGCTACCAAGCAGAGAACATCTGTATCTAATCTGGCTTCAACTTCCAGTGTGTGTCTACAACCAAGTGTTAATAATTGGGAAAAACCCTAAGGTGATTCAGGAGTCAGAAAAGCTAGTCTCTCTTCCAATTAGGCCTCCTCCTCACCCATCCAGGAAATGTACTGTCGTGATCTTTCCTGTACATTCCTAGTTTTTGCCCTTATATTTCTCTTCCCACACTGAGCAACACTTGCATCCAAAGTTTGCTTATGAATGAATGGTAGCTTTTTGAGGTTTTTTTAAAACAGCGATCCAGCCAAACTGATTTGTGCTGTTGCCAACTTCTGTAAGGGGTGAATAGACTGGTTTACACCTTTGTTTTCTTCTCTCCTCTCTTTAGTTTTCTTTTACTGTTTTTTCCTATGGAAACACGCACTTCGGAGCTGATTTCCTCATCTCACTTTGAGGTTCAGAATTGACCTCGTTCACCATATCCTCCTCCCTTCATGAGTCTCTGCTACACTTGCCTCTATCAGCTCTCAGCCTGAGGCCTCTCTCCCATTTTTCTTTCCTGGCACCAAGTCACTAGCAGGCTTGATAGGTATCTAGATGGGAACGTCAGAGGGTGGCCTGGGTAGAATAGCATTGCTACAACACTTACATTCAGTGCTACAGATCTTTATTGACTATACACCCATGCTTTCATCCCACCATACAACATACATATGGGACGTGATTCATTCTGAGGGCTGCAGCCACAGATACAAATGCAACCTAGTGAGCAGAAATGGGAATACCATGGTGCAATCTGCCTATTATTGAAAAAGAGGCCAGCATAGTCCGGAAATGTGCTGATTGAGAACCTTTGGACTCAGACTAGACAATCATAATGGTCCCTTCAGACCTTAAAGTCTGACTTCCTGCACAATGCAGGCCACAGAATCTCACCCACCCACTACTGCAATAAGCCCCTAACCTATGTCCGATCTACTGAAGTCCTCAGATCATGGTTTAAAGACTTCAAGGTGCAAAAAATCCTCCAGCAAGTGACCTGGGTCCCACGCTACAGAGGAAGGCGAAAAAACCCCAGGGACTCTGACAATCTGCCCTGGAGGAAAATTCCTTCTTGACCCCAAATATGGCAATCAGCTAAACCCTGAGCATGTGAGCAAGACTCATGAGCCAGACACCCAGAAAAAAATTCTCTGTAGTAACTTAGATCCCACCCCATCCAACATCCCATCACTGGCCATTGGGCATATTTACCACTAATAGTCAAAGATCAATTAATTGCCAAAACTAGGCTATCCAATCATACCATCCCCTCCATAAACTTACCTGACTTCAAGATTAAGTTTGATTGATATGTCTTTTGCCCCTACTGCTTCCCTTGGAAGGCTGTTCCAGAACGTCACTCCTCTGATGGTTAGAAACCTTCATCTAATTTCAAGTCTAAACTTCCTGCTGGCCAGTTTATATCCCTTGGTTCTTGTGTCCACATTGGTACTGAGCTTAAATAATTCCTCTTCCTACCTGATATTTATCCCTGTGATATATTTATAGAGAGCAATACTATCTCCCCTCAGCCTTCTTTTGATTAGGCTAAACAAGCCAAGCTCTTTGAGTTTCCTTTCATAAAACAGGTTTTCCATCCTCAGATCATCCTGGTAGCCCTTCACTGTACCTGTTCCAGTTTGAATTCATACTTCTTAAACATGGGAGACCAGAACTGCACACAGTATTCCAGATGAGGTCTCACCAGTGCCTTGTATAACGGTACTAACATCTCCTTATCTCTACTGGAAATACTTTATCTGATACATCCCAAGACTAAAGCTGTTCCCTCCTAGCTAACTGTCAAAAGGGGGTTGAATACCTCCCTCCAGTGCAACTATCCCTGAAGGCACAGGTGATTAAATATTGCACTTCCTGAAGCCATGGGGATGAATTTGGCCTATGCACTGCAGATTAGAGACTGACTTATACCGGACTCATGGCTGCAATATCTGAGCATCTTCCAGTAATGCTGTAAGAATGTGAATATTATCGGTCACGTAAGTTCTCTCATCCTCCTCCCAAGATGAGTAGCGTGTGCAGTGGAGGATCTGGTTTGGTAGGGTTTTTTGGTATTGCTTAAATATACATGCTATGTATTTACATTAGGGCTTGTCTTTACAGAGACTTCGAGCACAGAAGCTATGGTGTACATCTCCTGTGGATCAGCTTGCTGGTCACATTACAGCAACGGATCAAAACACACTAGGGAACTTACAGTGCATGGCAGCAGGGTCCACACCACCACCTAGGGCACAACAAGCTGGTGTGCTGTACATTTACAGCCCAGCTTGCCACACACCAAGTCTCTGTATAGACAAGCCGTTAGAGAAGGCAGGTCAGAGAAATGCACTTTGGACTTGGAGCAGAAGGTGGTGAGATTTAACAGTGTCCACACAGGGGTTTAATGGGGTTTCACACTGGTAGACTACATCTTCACTAGCTGCACAGCTATAGGCCTTCAGTGTAGACACTCACTATGGTGACAGGATGGGTTCTACCATCACTGTAGTTAATGCACCCCTCTGTAAATTGGAACAATTCTTCTGCCAACCTAGCTCCCATTGGTCTATGGCTGTGCACACCAGTTAGGCCAGTTTAACTACATCGCTCAGGGATGTGGATTTTTCACACCCAAGTGATGTACTGGTTGACATAACTTCTTAAATGTAAATTTAGCATTATTTAATTCAGATTAATTTTCTTCAGTGGGAAAAAAAGAGGGAACCCAAGGAACAGCCACACCTAGGGAGAAAGCTGGGGCTGAAGTTCGTTAATAAATCCAAACCAAAGAAAGAGGCTAAGCTCTGAACCTACACAGACCTGTGTTTTGGATCAGAAGAGAATGCCATAACTATTTTCAGTAGGCAGAAACTAATGAACACTATGATGTGCTTCAGAGAGAAATATTCTATCGGAGACTTCATCAGAGAAGACAGACATAACACCAACTCTACAGGCAGCAGTAGCAAATTGCCCTTTTGCCCAAATTGAATTGATGTTCTATACTCTTCAGCCAGGAGACTCAGGGCTTGTGTACACTATCAGCTGGATTGATGGGCAGCGATCGATCCAGCGGGGAGTCAATTTATCGTGTTTAGTATTGACGTGATAAATCAATTGCCAATCACTCTAGCGTCGACTCTAGTACTCCACCTCAACGAGAAGTACAAGGGGAATCGACGGGAGACCGTCTCTTGTCGATGCAACACAGTGAAGACACCGCGGTAAGTAGATCTAAGTACATAGACTTCAGCTACATTATTCACATAACTGATGTTGTGCAATTTAAATCGACACCACCACACACACCCTCCCCATAGTGTAGACCAGCCAGGAGAATAAACTTTGCTCCTGACCATGAGCATTGGAGAAGGGAGATAGTAAATACTTCACAGAAATACCTCTCCTCACACACAATGCATATCACATCTCCTTATTTGTCTTCTTTCTGGTGTGAACTATAATGAGCACAGAGATTGCATTTTTTAAAAAAATAATGCACTATGGAATTAGGAATGCCTCTGCATATCATTGTGGTTCTCAAACTGTGGAGCATTCCAGGTGGCCTACATGGCTGCTTCCATCACTACGGCAAAACAACTGTCTGTCAGTCTGCAAGCAGCTGTAGCCCAACCAGGATTGTTTTAGGATTTCCAGCAGCTTTTTAGCCCAACCAAACTCAAAAAAATCAAGCGCTTCTCTGCATCCTGTGCAGCTGCTTCATGTCTTCTATGCAGTTATTTCTTTGATGTGAATTCACCCAGGATCAAATTAGTGGACAATTCCAAAGCTGGGGGGTTAGTAAAACACAGGAGGACAAAACCAAAAGTATAAAGCAACCTGTAAAGAAGAGAGCAGTTGGGGCTCCAGGTAATGAGGGAAGATACTGTACTAACTATATAAACCCCTGACACCCCAGGCCAGGAAATCATTAAAAAGAGGAGGGATGTAAACAGCAGCACTATCCATCTCATTAAAGCCATTTGATCTCCGTGTAGTCTCCTTAACACTGTACTAACATTACTTGTTCCATGTAAACAAACACTAGTTTAAAATATACATAACATCACACAGCTGCAGACATGAAGGGTGCCTGGCCTGCTCCCAGTCCTACACAATTATGTAGCTGCAGGAACAAGATGTGAAATTGGGAATGAAACATTAGGGAACAACCTATGATCTCTTTTAAGTAACCCCGATACACTGGTGTATCTAAACTGAAGCAGTTTTACACAAGGATAAGGCTTTTAATGCAGCTACTGTTACTAAACCAGATGTGATGCAGTTCAGTATATCAAAATGCAGTCATATCACTAACACCATATATTGTACTAGTGCCTAAAAGGAAACCAATTAAGGGTCCACTGTATTAGGCACTGCACAGTCTCTTCCCCAAAGAGCAGATAGTCTACAACAGGCATAAGTAAAATACACAATGGTGTGGTATGACATAGGTATTTATGACACTTGTTTGAAACGTCCTGCTTAACTGACACCTGGCTTTGCCATGCCTGAATAACAAACACAACCCAGACTGATGTTGTTAAATCTTAGCATGTTGTGTGTGTTAATTGCATTTTGCTACTCAAATCCTTTGACTATGTTATGCATTATCATCATCATCATCATCATCAAGGGGAATTGAGCAAGAAAATCCCTGTGCAACAATGAAAATTTATTTTAACATCTTTAAATTATCTTGGAGGAGATTACACTTGCATATGAAAACTTTTAATCTTTTATGTGGTATTAGATGATGCAGTTTGTATTTAGAGCGGGTTCTATTAACATAATTAATTAAAAGTTTCTTAATGATCTGATTATTAAATTGCCTAATGATAATTATTTTTTCTTTATTTATGTGCACACAATACATTAAATGTGTAATTGTTTGCCTGTGATCCCTGAAACCCCCAAAAATGAGATGTACATATCAAAGGGGCTTTCCTGAGGAGTGAAATTTTAACAAGGAAACACATTGCTCTACCTTCTTTCCCTAAACAGCAAGCAGCTTGCCAATCGATGCCTGCAGTGAGATCAGAGAAATGCCCATACCCCACACAAACCACTCCTCCTCTAAAATATTTAATATAAATATATGAAAGATGAATAAAACTAAAACTGAAGAAAAAATGTTGGATCATCGTACAGAAATTTAGGCTCCATCCTGCAAGTTACTGAGTGCCCTCAAACTTTCACTGAAGTCAGTATTAATTAAAAAGACACTCAGTGCCTGGCAGCATAGGGCCCTAAAGTAGCAATGAAGAGATTATACTTTGTTTCAACACCAATCCAGCAATCCTGAACATGAGTAGCTCCATTTATTCCAATGAAAATGCTCCCAGGAGCACAGTTATTTGCATGTTTCTTTCCAAGATCCGGGCTTTGGCCCTGTCTGCACAGTTTAGTGGTTTAACTATTTTGATTAAGGGTGATATTAGAGTAGATTATACTTGCTGAAAAGTCATGCTGGTAACAATCCCTAGTGTAGACCCAGTTATAATGGTATAACCTATTTCCCTTACCCTACGAAGCCACAATAGTTAATAAAGACCAGCATAGGTGCATCCACACAAGGAGAGGGGGAAATGTACCACTTTAAACTATACCAGTACAGTTATAGTGGTACAACTGGTGTATATAGACAAGCCCTTAGGGAATGATCCTTCTCTCATTGAAGTCAGTGGCGAACATACCTGCCAAGTTTTGTTCAGCTTCATGTTTGACATTCTACAAAAGTCATATAATAAGCTAAATTGCAGCATTGAAAATCCTTTGCATCTGATCTTAAACTTTGTCTTATGGTCAACAAACCCTGCCCTGAGCAGTGGTTGGGGAAGGATACGGAGCTGTACAGAACTTGGCAGCTATGGTAGGGATAAGAGAAATGGCGGCTGCTAGGGTAGTTGGGTGGGTAAGTGTTGGAAGAGATCTGGAGAGAAGTGGATATTGGAAGTTGCCTGGGTCACTGGGTAAATGATCTTGAGCTCCCTTCTGGCCTGTGGCTCTATAGGGAAGTGCTGAAAGGGGTCTGGATTTGCTGACAGGTGTCTGGGTTGCTGGATGTAGCTTAGTGGGACAGTGTGGACTGGGTGGGGGTTGTCTACCTGGAAGACTGTGGCTGGAGGACAGTGGGTGAGGGAAAGGTTGTCTGTGCCTGGTGCCAGCATTGAATCCCTATCATTCCCCTCTGCATCTGCTGCTATGGCCACCTGTACTCCCTCTTCTGCTCCTTGCCACTAAAATTATGAGGGCTCTGCCACACAGCAGGCCTTTCAATTGCTTTAGGGTTTTTAACAATTCAGCAATTCATTACACATTTCTCCATTCCATCATATATGAAACAACTACTAGTTGTCACAAGATCCCATTCTCCTAGACCCTCATAAAACCCCAAGGTCTCCAGCCTATTACTAAATGCAGGATATGAATGGTCTCAGCTGAAAAGTCTTCTCAGCAGGAACTCAGCGGGAATGCTTAATGAGAGAGCATTCAGAGCTGAGCAAGACTGGACACTTCCCATCCCTCAAGCTCTCTCTTCCCCCAACTCTTCCCTCCTCCCACCCTCCACGTGTGCCTGGACATCCCTCCCACACACACCAGCAAGCCTTTGGTACTGAGCATAAGGAAGAGCCATGTAATGAGCTCTCGCTACTGATCAGCACAGTGTTGCTGGCCCTAAAGTCACTGATCTACAAGTGTGGGCTGAAAATATTACCTCCCCGTATCCCCTCCACAGCTCACATTCTGTCCTGAATAAACCAAGAGGGGATCAGCCTCTTGACTTGTGTGGTCTGAGGAGGGATAAGATTACAAATCTTTTCCCAAGTACTCCCCTAGTGACCCATCCAAAAAAAAAGAAAAGAAAGGCGTCTAGTCTAGCCTGGTAACATTACCCAACCTGCAAATCAAAATACACTCGTACTTGGGTTACCGTGTCAGCTGAAAAGCCTCTAATCAATGGGGAGGAGAATGGGCTTCCAGTCCTTTGAAAAGGGTAAACTTTAAAGTCACTGATCATTGCTTCAGACTAATGCCATGTACCCTGTGTACCCCACACTAACTAATAACAAAATGTCATCTGAAAGGAAGGCACTCTTAGTTCTCAAGCTAGCCTTGGGTACTGCGGCAACGCTCTTGAAATCCACTGATTGGAGCTACCCACTCTTCCCTTCTCCGAGGGCACCTCTCACAATTAATCTAGCATTCTGAAAGAGCAACTCTCTTTAAGCTCAAGTGGTTCCGGGTTCTCCTCCACTGACTCCATTCTATAGGCATTGAAATCAAACTTGCTGCACAACGCTCCTTTTAGGAAAAAGTTAAAACATCCCTCCTGAAGTGAAAATGGATTCTGTGGTCAACAAAGAATATCCAGTGGCTTCATGAAGCATTTTATAAAATTCCAGTAATCTGTTGAGTACATGCATCCTTGCTGCAAAACTCATCCAACCTGAAATATCACTTCTCGTTATGCATCTATTGATGGACTGACTGACATTTGCATTCCCCTTCAAGTATCAAAGCGGATGCCATCTAAATCCAGCCTATCAATGGAAGAGTCTTAAACTTTATCAACACCTTCTGTATAAAGAAGAGGATGGGGGGAGGGAGTGCATGTGTGTATGCATTATTTGTACTTCCCCTAATCTGTTTCTTTTTAGCTGAATGTCTAGAAATAAATAAATAGGAGTCCAGAACACAGTAAAGAAATCCAGATTATTTTGTAAAACAGCTAGCACATCATCAAATCTTGCCTACAGATCCATTCCCAGAGCCTGGGTCACACGTGTTTGTGTTGAAGATTATTCTCTATTTACAGTTCCCTGCACATCTCAAATCCCTCTGGCTCAAACACACAGTGCTATTGCCTCATTTAGGATTATTTTTTCCAGCCGGCTGCTTTGTTCTCCACTGAAAATGAACAGAGACAAGCTGATCAACAAAGCATATTTAAAATTGGACCTCAGTATTTCTAGAGCATAAAGGCCCCAATGGTGGAGTGGGGGGGGGGAAGAATAGGACCTCTTACAATTGTTAGTCTGATTTCAATGTATTTCTGCTGATGGAACTGGACAAGGGCTCACATAATGATCAGTGAAAGGGAAGGGTATCACACAGTTCAGAAAGAGCTAAGTATGCACTAGAGGCTTGATCCAATCCCACTCAAGTCAATGAGTTTTAGACCAAGCGCGTCCTCCCTCCACACAAAGAAGCTAAAGTCCCTGAGTTAATGGAACCGCTCTGGCAAGACACAGCTGTAACAAAGCACAGGGCAGTGATTGTCACATGCCCCAAATTAAAGTCAGCTTTGATTAGGTTTCGAGTCCCTTGCCCTGCTCCCCAAAAAAACCCATACTATATACCTATGAACATCTAATGGCCTAGATTCAGCCAGGGTTTGTGATGGTATAAGGCATAAGCTATGGCAGAGGAGGCTCCAGGATGGAAGTCTACCAGTGGGAGATGGCAGAAATAGGAAGACTACAATGTCTTTCTTTCACCGCCCCGTGGGACCAGTGCCATCCAATAAAGTAGCCTGGGGTGGGGGGTAGCACTTTGCAGAAAGGAGGCTTGGCCAGAAAGTGCTAGTTCAGCATTGCCCCATTACAGCCTCCATCACTGGAAGGTCTATGGTTCCCCAACTGCTGCTGTGTCCCTCTCTTTCCCAATAGGAACCTCAATAGAGGGCAGCAAAACATTACTGTATCTAACATGCCTCTGAGTGAATTCCCTCCTTGGCACAGGAGACCTTGTTGGCACCGCAAGGTGTTATTTATACTGCCCGGCCCAAGTACTCGTGAATTTGGCTTAATATGGGCAATCACTTTCCATGTGCATGGTGGGCGTCACCCATACAACTGAAGGTGAAGGTTAATGAAGAATTTTCTGGTTATGCTACAATAAGATTGAAGGCAAGTAGGCAACTCATCAAAACCATCAGAAGATGGGGAAGAAAGTCATCAGCCCACAGGGGAAGTAAGGGAGACATGTCATACAATTACTATCAACAACATTTTTGTAATACAGGATAATATTGCCCTTACATGTTTTGTTGGCCAAGCAGGGGACAAACAATTGCACTTGTGAAAACACAAACTAGTTCCTACAGTAACAGCCACTTCCACATGCAGATTAATGGGAACTGTATGCAAGTATTAGCCAAACAGTATTCAGACTTCCATGCGCCAATGGACCACGTCGTTGGTATGAATGTTGCCCCACCTTACACATTCTTGACCTGTAACACATTCTTGAACAAATGGAGTTCTAATATTACTTGTACTTAGACTTGAAGATAAGAAATCAATGATTTCTTAGCACATTTTTTAATTAAGTGCAAGAATTTTTTTCTACAACTTATTATTAACTTTAATTATACAACTGTGGCTCAATCTTATAAGGCTTTTTTATTAAATTCTGAAATTATTCTACATAAATTTTACACGGCTTACCCAGGATACTTTTAAAATGTTCAAGGCTTTGCCAGGAGTGAGCCAGTAACACTGGGATCTTTTTGATTTATTCCTGTTTAAAGAGTCAGCATTGATGATTCTAGTGCTTACTATAGGAAGGATGGTGTTACTGGGAAGTTTTCCCTTTTAAATGCTTTTGGTCCTTCAGTTAACCAGACTCTATTAGTGCTATAATTTAAGATACTCATATTTATTTCTATCCACCAAGAGCTTCTTGGCACATTAACAAAACTCCATCACTTTTTTGGCATTAGTGCTGTAACATTTTGTGAATTTACTAATATCTAGAGCAGGGGCGCTGAACCATTTTTATAGTGGGGTTGCTGCTGATGGACACCATGGAAACCATTATTTGGTTATTACTGCTTGAAGCCCTGGAGTGTGGAAGCATCCCTAGTTCCAGCACTGCTGATCTGCAGTGTCAGTGAATGGAGAAAGAAAAGGATACTTGCACCACTGACATTTCACATCATCTCCCAGGGAAGAGTTGAGCCTTTGTGAATTTTCTTCCCAGCTTTGGTGCATAATTGTTTTCACATTTATTCTTAGCAGCAATGATCTCAGCAGAAGCTGAGGCCATGGTTACACTGGCACTTTATAGCGCTATAAAGCCCCCACGAGCGCTATAACCTCCTCCCCGTCCACACTGGCAAGGCACTAATAGCGCTATAACTGCTGAGTTATAGCGCTATTATAAATCCACCTCCTCATGGGGAATAAGGGCTGTAGCGCAGCTGCTGTAGCGCTACAGCAAGAATGTGGACACCCACTGCGCTACAAGTAATCTCTGGAGATGCCTAGAGCCATTTAAGGCAATTGACGTCTCTTCCCTTTGTTTTGAACTCGGCTGGAGGAATGCGGAAGTACCTCTTTAGAGTTTCTTTCTTAACTCGGCAGATAAGCAATGCAAATGTTTAAGGAGGGAGCCTGTGTGAAAACAAAGCCCTCTGTGAACGGAGGCTCACTGACAGGCTTTCAGAAAAACGGAAAAGCCACTGTCTCTCTCCCTCCGCATACACACAACGCATCCCCCCTCACCCCCCTCGTTTAAAAAGCACGTTGCACCCAGCTGAATGCTGGGATACCTGCCCTAATGCGCTGCTCTTAATGCCGCATTAAGTGCCCCAAATATGGCCATGCTATACCGCAGGAGCATCTGAGTGTGGACATACAATAGCGCTATACATATTACTATATAAGGGGACCGCAATAACCTATAGCGCTATAATCTTGTAAGTGTAACCATACCCTGAGTATCTTGCTCACCTAACACACAAAATACCATCTAGCTGACATCTTCCCAAAGTCTCTCTGTTCTATAGACTGTAGTCCTTTTTGCTGAAGTTCAAATTAGCACTTTGTTAAAAAAACATTAACACATCAGATTTACTCTTATACTTCCTCATGTTACAGAAGATCAATTTACAAAAGATACGAAGACAAAAACAAAATGGGTATTCACCCATGAAAGCTTATGCTCTAACACATCTGTTAGTCTAAAGTTGCCACAGGACTCTGCCACGAAGACAAAAACAGATTTAAAGATCTTAAAGATTTGCTGCATAAATGGAAAGCAAATTAGAAGGTATTCCTTTTTTTAAAAAAAGGATAAAATTTACAATAATTAAGAAAAAGGGTGACAAAGAGTCCTGTGGCACCTTAAAGACTAACTAAAGGTTTAGAGCATAAGCTTTCATGGGCTAATACCCACTTCGTTGGATGCATGCAGTGGAAGTATCCAGGGGCAGGTATAAATAGGTAGGCAAGAACCAGGTGGGAGATAACAGGGTTACTCCAACAAGGCTGAACCAGCTTGTTATCTCTAATCACGGAGGGTGAGGTGTTCCTCTAGCAGCTGAACTGGAGGTGTGAATACCGAGAGAAGAGAAGCTGCTTTTGTAGTTAGCTAGCCACTCGTAATCTTTGTTCAATCCTTGATTGATTGTAACAAATTTGCAAATGAATTGCAGCTCTGCAGTCTCTCTTTGCAGTCTGGACTTGAAGTTTTTTTGCTGCAAAATGCTGACCTTTAAATCTTTTATGATGTGTCCAGCGACGTTGAAGTGTTCTCCTACAGGTTTTTGTATATTGCCAGTCCTGATATCTGATTTGTGTCCATTTATCCTTTTTCGTAGGGACTGTCCAGTCTGGCCGATGTACATAGCAGAGGGACATTGCTGGCACATAATGGCATATATTACATTGGTAGATGTGCAGGTGAATGAACCAGTGATGGTGTGGCTGACCTGGTTTGGTCCTGTGATGGTGTTGCTGGTGTAGATGTGTGGGCAGAGTTGGCATCGAGAAAAGGGGTTATTTTTCCACATTCTCCTCCTCTTCCCTCTCTCCCACTCCAAAATACAAAGGACTCGAATTCTGATTCAGCAAGAATCTGATTCTCACTTTCAGGAGAAAGTGGTCAGCAGAAGTCCAGAGGTATTGGGGAAAAGTAGCTAATGGGCTTTAAGCAAGCTTTACTCCAACCTATTGTGGGGCAGCCTGGGCCCAGTCACATAGTTTATACTAGAGTAGCCGGAGCACGGCTCTGATATGCAACAGCTGTGAAATGTGGCCAAGGATCAACTGATCATAGGGGACACCCTGGCCCTTTTCCTCTACTAACTCTTCCTGTGTTGGTGGTGGCCAGGAGGCTGGGGTGAGAGCTTCTGTGCTGGCTTTGCATCACTAGAGTAATTCCCCAAAGCAAAAGGGAATCTTCCAGTGGCCCGTTAAGCCAGCTTTAGAGTAGCTCTGCATTGCAGAAGCAGAACAAAGTGGCCCTAAAGTGCTAGTGAATCAGGCGCCCACTATAAACCATAATGCACACTATGAACCAAATTATCGGTATTCTGCAAAGCAGCACTAGACAGGGAGGAACGAACAAGGAAGCCTGCACAGGAGGCAGCCATAATTTAGTTGCTTGAACTCAGGGAGCTCATGGGATCAGGTTGAGCAGTGCTGCTGGCTGGAGTAACTAGACCAGGAAGGGCATGTTGGTGTAGAGTGGGGGTGTGTCCATATTCTTGTTCCCCCTGTGCACCAGCCCTTTGGTGCAAATCTGTTCCATGGTGGTGTAAGTAGCTGGTATTGTTATCATTTGTTCTGTGTACTATCAACGGAGAGAAGTCACCCTTCCTAGTACTCTCTGTAGACCACTATTTTTAATTTCATGTTCTGCTTTCTGTGTTTTACAAATTCTAAGCAAAAGCACCTGGCTGCTTTGCTCATAGAAAGCATGTTAAAGGGAAGACCGGCTACCCTCCTAATACAGTCATGGAAAATGCCTCCTGATTTCAGTGCAGCATGCTGATCCACACCAGCTGAGGATCAGTCCAAATCCCAGAGCAGACACAGGGTGGGATTTTCAAAGGCACACTCACAGCAGTGGCCTAACTCTGCTCCCCCTGAAGTCGTGCAGAAAATGAGAGGAGAGTCAGGTCAACAGTGAGTGCTTTTGAAAATCTGAACTGTAGTACCTCCAGGAGCCATTACTCACATCATGCTGTCTCCTTCCACCCTCAGGGGGATCTAGTCAGGCTAGAACCCAATATAAATATCTCACTAAAAATAAATGAAAGCTATTGCTCATATTGACTGATGGGAAAAAAAAGTCACAATAGCAAATCCAGAGTTTATGTAACTTATTCTAAAGTAGCAGCTTTTGTTCATTACGTTTATTAGCAAGCTCCAGTCCAAACCCTCAGATTACCCTAATCTAAAACATATTAGCTATCTTCTATAAAATACTGGCTCCAAAGTAAATAGTCTTCGAAGAACATCAGAAGGATCCAGTTTTTCCATCTCCACTCATAAACAATTTGACAAAGTTGAACAACCAAAATCTATAAGCCTCTAAAATGTTCTGTATTATTTTGAACTCTTACAGCCTGATCCCACTTACATTGACTCCAATGGGTACAAGACCAGACCCTTCCCCTATTCCCCTCTAATATTTCTCAAACTTTCCTTAAGGTTTTCCCTTCCTCCCTCATATGGACCATGTGAAGATGCAACAAATTCATTGATTTCTACTTTAATGCAGACTTCAAAAACAATTTACACAGGCTGGCAAACAACACCTTGCATGCAGACTGATCCTACAGCACTTTACAGACTGTTCATATACAGAAATAACTTTGCATAGCTTTAAAACGCATCAATCACTATTGCAGCCTGATAGCAGCATTTCATGCTGGAGATGAGGTTTATTTTCCTTTGGTAGGGAGGTGAAAAATAACTTGTCTCACTGAAGCTACAGAGAGAAATGTAAGTAAGGAAAATACAATTACTTCCTCCCTCGCCCCCTCCCAGACACACACACTAACTTTTTATTTTCCCCTTCTCAGAAGCAGAAAAGCAATAAATCAGATGTCTTCTTTCATTAAGTCGCTTTTTCAGGAGACAGCGCTTGATCCAGGTATGCTGTGGCAAACCAAAACATCCAGTTTTGGTGTATACTTCACCTTCTTCCTCAAAAGACTTGGCCATAGCAGATTTATGGCATTCTATATTAATCCAAAAGTTTAGGCATACATCCTGAAAATCATCCAGCCAGTAGAGGTGCTTTGCTGCTGAAAACTTTAGTTTTTGCAGAGGACCATCTTCTTAACTTCTATCTGCTGTTAGGGCAATAAAGACTTGAGAGTATTTCTCCTTCACTTGTTTCCTTGGAAAAAGAACCCCATTATTAAGAGGCCTGATATAAGCAATAGCCTAAATGCAAATTAATTAAATTGTGCATGCACAACCCGATAGAGTGGTAAGTATTAGTACAGGCTCTGAGGAAGCACATACCTTAATCACAAAGAACGAGGAATACTTGCGGCACCTTAGAGACTAAGGAATTTACCACCCTAGCTCTAGGGTGACCAGATGTCCTGATTTTATAGGGACAGTCCTGATTTTTGGGTCTCTTTCTTATATAGGCTCCTATTACTCCCTCCTCTCCACCATCCCAATTTTTCACACTTGCTGTCCGGTCATCCTACCTAGCTGCCATCTTTGAAGGTTTTATAAGAACTGAAGGATACAGAGACATGCCTGCCAGATGATTTTCTGTACTTTACAGGCCAACAAACAGACTGCTCTGAGGTTCTGTAATTTCCTCTACTCCCACGCACACAGTCCCTTTTCTATCTTCTTTCTGGGGGTTTTAGCACTTTGCTTTGACCTCATGTCACCTGAAATGCATTCCAAATCTGCATGCTGGCAAGGATGCCGTCCAAGTTCTCCTAGCCTGTTCTAAACCATGCCAGTCACTTTTGCCTTGGACAAGCCACCAAACTGTGACACTATGGATACCATAGCCAAGAGGGAAGGCAATATAAAATCAAGCCTAAAAACATCCAGCCCAAAGTACTGAGAGATTATATCTAACCTGATGCCAAAACACACCATACACACAGCTGGCAAACCAATCCAGCCTCCTTTCTGTCTAGCAGGGAATATATCTCCCTCACCCCCTAAAGAGGTGCTTCAAGGCCTGTTGAGATATCCTCCATTTCACCTAGCATGAAACTTACTGAGCCTCTGCTAATATCAGCAACATTGCAGGGAGGGACAAACAAAACAAAAACCAAGAGGAAGAGTGAATGGATTTCATCAAGGAAGTTGAAATAGCAGAGATGCCAAGGGTTGGCTATTCTTACGAGTGAGATTTACAGTCCGAAAAATAAGATTCAAGGCCAAGGAGTAAGACTTTCCAGGTGGCGGTAGGTCATTGCTTAAGACAGGGACGCTTATCTTTGGTCCTGGTTTTTAATCCAACACTTAAGTCTGTTCTAAAATATATGCTGCTTAATATTTAATATGAAACACTTCAACGATACAATTCATACTAAAGTCTAGGCAGCAGTGTCCAATACGTTCGCCACTAGCCACGTGTGGCTAATAGGCTATTGAATTGTGGCAAATGCATGTGGCTTTTTTATAATATGGCTAATAAGAAAAATTCAAAACCAGAAGTGTGGCTAGCAGTCTGGCTAGCTTCGAATTTCTATTGCACACCGCTGGCTAGGGCATGTGAGAATTCCGTATGCAATACAGACCAGTAGATTTTAATAAAAACAAGTATTTGCTGATTGGAACAAAAACCTGGATCGCTGGAGATCCCTGAGGACATGAATTGTCCAGTACTGTTTAAACTTTGAACTGTCTTTGCAGACCCTGCAAACTTTTAATCAAAGTCCTGCTTGTTTTTTGGGCAAACTCATTTTTTTTTTACTGTAAAATTCACACGTGAAAAATCCTGCATAGCCTCTTCTGTCCTTGTGTATGGGCCTGTGGCCTCCATGGTTACCACAGTACACAAGGTTGGACAGCGGCTTTCCAAGCTCTAAACCCCATATCTTAGGTCCCAGATGTATTGTTGTCTCTTGCAGCACCTGAGTAAAAATATTTTAAATATTTATATATTTGCTCCAAACGAGCGAGATAAACTTAGGAATGTGCGTGAAAGTGAGATAGCATGCTAATGAGTGAGACTTGACACGTCTGAAATAGATGGAAATTCAAGTCATAACAGTCACAGACATGAAGCAGTTATTGAAAAGAAGGTTCCCTCAGTACATTGAAGTTAAACGCAACAAGAATTAGCCATCCATGTATTCCAGGTCTGGAATTCTTTTAATTCAGGGATATTAAAGAGGAATACTAGTAGTCACAGTTCAGGGCAACTGCACCTGTATTCCCCCTCCGTGATCCACCAAGGGCAACTACAGCTTCTCAGCCTTCATTTCTCCTGGGCAGAGATCCATGTCTCTCCCTCCTGACCGGAGTTCCTCTTGGCAGCACAGTTCCCTGCCTACACTGTGATATTCCCAGCAAGCCAGACTGCCTACAGAGTCCAGTGTCTGAGCTTTTATTCTCTCTCCAGAGGCTATGAACATCTGTAAAGGTTCGCACTTACAATTTACCACACAGCTCTTTATAACCAAGCACATTTATTCTTAAGACGAAAGCATTACAGAGAAAACATTAAAAAAACCACAACCTCGCTGCATGCAAATAAAGCTTACCAGAAGTCACCTCAACTCCAGCCTCGGTTGTGGTAGGTGTCAGTCCTTCAAAACCTACAACTGGGTTTTCCCCCATGGAAACAAGTTCATAAAACTGCCTCAGATTCAGAAACAGAAGAACCATGAATAGTCCAGTCTTTCCTTTATACACCTTGGGCCTTTGATCTTGTTCTCACATAACAGATGATCAACAAACATTGGCCCACTGCTCAAGTCTTACTTGCAAAAGGCTGGGTTTTTGCATAACCAGATGTGGGAAATTTGCATTCACCTCCCTCCTTAGATATTCCCTGGGAAAGCCACTTGGCACTTTTTGTTCCAAAAACTCTATTCTTGTCTGGCACACTGTTCAATGTAGTAGTCATTTGAACCCCAAGGTCTCACATCTATCACATCTTCCCTCTAGAGAGATTACATACAATCCTGGCCCATTCATTTAACACAATGGATCCCAAAGATACTTAAAACGTAATTCAATAAGGTCTCCTAAAATCTGGCAGGAAATTTCCATATCTGTCAACGCTGGTAATTTGGAGAAGGTTTTACCAGCAACATTAATGTTGATAACCCAGAGATGGATATCTTGGCCCAGCTTTGTTGCTATTGAAGCCAGTGTGATGTTTGCCATTGACATATACAGGACCAGCACTGAATCCACTAAAAATCAGTCTGTATCTGAGCATTTGGTCCATTTATTAGGCAATAAGACACATGAGCTGGGGCAGGTTCATTATTCTTTGCTACAGTTCTCACCAGCAACCATCCTCACTGTTACAGTCAAACAGCAAGCAGCACTCAATCCCTTTGCGACATATCACTGCAGGTAAGGGGCATAATTCTGACATTATTTACGCTGGTGTAACTCAGGAATAACTCCACTGAAGTCATCTAAATTAAATCTATGTGATATCAGAATCAGGCCCAAACGACTACCTCACCTCTGCTAGAATTACTGTAATTCCCATAAACATTAAAACCACATTTTCACCTACACACACACAGAGTTTGTATTGGAAAATTCATAAATTTTTTTCATACTTTTTTTCACACCCCAGAGCGACAAAAGTTTTGCCGACATAAGTGCTAGTTTAGACACAGAGGCGATGGAAACAATGGTGTATGTTAGGCTAAGTACTAATATTTTTAGACAACGTGGCTTTTTCATGCATACACATGCCCATAATATTGTCGGGCAACTCAGCAACTAGTAACCCTCATTCAGATTTCTCACATTAAAAAAAATACTAGAGTTGCAGCAGTTTGTTCTCTCTCCACACTGGTGCCTGTCACTAACTACTTTTGGAGCAGTCAGATAAAACTGCCTCAAGAATCTGAAGTTGGCACAACTTGGAGCAGTGTGTTTCATAAGCAACGAAAGCTCTCTCACACCTGTGCTTCCGAAGCACTCCTGGCTACTGATGCACTAAAAAACACAGTTAAAGGCCCTGGTCCTAATCTAAAATGTTCTCAAAGAGACTGATGTAGTCAGGAGTCAGAGATCCATCAAGACAGCTGAGCGTCACAGAGATGAAGTAGATGACCCTGGCAAGTTCAGACTACCAGGCGATTAAATCAGTCTTAATGGCAGGACTGCTTGCCAGAAGACATCAAATTGAGCCCAAACTGACTAACTTGCAGGGACTGGAAAGAGAAAGCACTGTAGCTTTGCACTCTTGCTTCTTCCTTATTTTTGTCTGGAACTTAGACATCTACCATCAACAGATTAGACAGAGTTTCTAATCCATAGTGGCATTTTTAAGCCTCCACATGGCAGCTAACATATTTTTGAAAAGTGACATTTCTGATTTCACATTTAAACACATTTAAAACGCTACAGCACTTCAGTGTAAATTAGTGATCCCCAAACTGAAGGGTGCGCCCCCTAAGAAAAGCATGGAGGAACATTTGGGGGGGTTCAATGGGGCCCGGCCCAGTCCCCATAGAGGGGACAGGAAGGATGCACCATCCAGCCCTGCTCTGCCCCCAGCCGCAGCTCTACCATCATTCTCTTTTCGCCCCCCAGGCCAGCACCCATCTCTAGCTCCAGCTCCTCCCCCCTCCCTAGTTCTGCCCTTCCACTGAGCCAATGGTGCTGTAATGGAGGCAGGCATGGCAAGATTCCATTAAAGATAACGGGGTTGGGTGTGACAGGAAAAGTTTGGGCACCATTGATGTAGACATTTAGGGCAGAAGCTCTCCCACTGACATAGTGCTGTCTACACCAGCACTTAGGTCAACCGGATTTGGGCACTGTCAGTCCTTACCCAAACCATAGCTTGGTAAAGAGAACAGAGTGGAAGTGTAACATAGCAACACAGTTATACCAAAATAATTCTGTAGTGTTGACCTACCGAGTGCTTAGTTTGTGTCAGGATTTGCCCAGGCTGAGCCCTGACATATCTAGACTTGGCTGTTCACAGCGCCCCCAGCACCTATGGGCTTGCTGCATCAGTTATGAATGTAAAAAAAATTGCCTGATTCCCAGCAGCGCTTTCATTACAAATTAAGCACTGAACCTGTTTTACTATAGTGACAGGAGTATTGCTTTCGATGTAGTAAATCCACATCCCCCAGAGGCAGTAGCTAGGTCGACCTAATGCGGTCTACAAGGAGATTTAGTTTCACTACATCATTCGGGGATGTGGATTTTTCACATCCTTGACCAACCAAAGTTGGATTGATTAATTTTCTAGCACAGACCAGCCCTTAGAGAATTATTCATGTGGCAGAATTTCTTCTGTTTGCACAGTGTGCTGTAGTTCTCATTGCTATAAAAAAGTAGCAGTCGATACTACATTTACACCTTGGGAAATACAGCTCTCTAAAACAGTCAAATATAGTCTGACCTCCCATTTAGAATCTGTCTGCATTTAAGTTATTCATAAATCATAAAAGTTACTCAATATTAGAGCAAGTGCTGCTATGGGTGGTTCGAGTTTTCAGAAAGTCCCCTTTTTACAGAAAGAAAAAGTGCAAGAAATATAGGCCTTAGTGCAACAGTAAAGCAGCACATATAATGGCAAGATATTATGCTGCTACATAAAGAACATATGGTTATCCTTGCCAGTTAGAGACAAACTCCTGGCATAGTGCTGTTGCCACAGTAATCCCTTCAATTCACTAGGCTGCTGCCAGTCTTACAAGTGCTACTGGAGAGTTTTAAGAATCCCACTTCGCTTTTTATTCTTCTCTCTCTCAGTCTCTCTCCAATTCTCTGTCTGGAAGGAGGGTGGGAGAGTTTTCCTAATTGCTTTGATTAGAGGGAAAAAGGGATGTTGATCAACCACCATTAGGTCTGCTGACTATTACATGTTTCTTGGGCCAGATCTCAGGCCCGGTGTATGCTCTGCTGACTTCAGTGGAGCTGAGCACGCTGAGAGGATCTGGGCCAGAGGGCATCAGAAAGCCCTGGGCTGGATTCCCACCACTTTGCATCATGTGGACTCGCTTGCACAATGTTTGCCAACGGGGCAAATGCTTCTAAATCAGAATGGCAATGTTTGACTCACTTTGCACCGGTGTAAATGGCTACACAAGTCATAAGGCTGTGGAGAATGAGGCACAGATCAAGGATACATGTAGGAGCAGGTGCTTAAATTGCCCTGATTATTGATGACATTGTATCGATACTTATACAGCAATATCAATATGTGGTATGTTACAAAAACCATGAGATATGTCTGCCCCTCAGAAATCAATCTAAATAAGACGAGACACTAAGTGGAGACAAGTAATGATGTGGGAGGGGCAGGAGAAAAGAGTGAAAAGTGATTCAAAGATAATACATCAGCTTTAAAATTCAGCCCTAGTGTAACTTGGCTAAAGTGAAATGGAGATATGTGGGGCCAGACTGATTCCTGGTGTAATCTGCACTGTAAACTGTGTACATATATTCCAAAATTCTCTACTCCTTGCAGCCCTGCTCATTTTTGGAGAATCAGGTCAGGCATAAGAACAGGAGACAATGGTATGAGGGTAGAGGTTTGCTGTCATCTCTAAAGAGATCAGAAGGGTGATAGCATAGTGATTATCATATCAGAAGTGACAGCATAGTGAATTATGTAGTGCACGTTCCACTAGGAGGCTCCAAAGCAGCAGCATTTGAGTGAGGGTGCCTTCATTTTATTCCCTATTTTAGCTACCCCAGAAGCAGCTGGGGAGGCAGGAGGAGCCTATAGCTACTACTGGTGGGGACAGAAGGACATATATGGCTTAGGATCTCTCAATCCAGACTCCACTTCCCCTGAAGTGAAGGAAGTCTAGGTGCAAAATAGCAGAGAGAACGATTGGAAAGTTTTTGATGAACCAGAGCTGGAACATATTGGCCAATCGCTAGTTAATGTTCACACATGGATTTAAAGATATTGAGCTTGGTAAGTGACAATATTACTACTGGAAAATGCAAAATCTAGAGTCAGGGAGGATGAGAGAATGTTTACACAAGAAGAAGCAGTGTACAAGCCAAATCACCCCTACAGTTACTGGTACACTCATTAATCATTGGCTTCAGTGACACCTACTGATAAGGACTGAGCAGTCAACTACCAACTGTTCTTCTAATTTTTTAATTAACTGGAAAAAACACACTACCCTGGACTATACCATTCAATTTATAAACTAGTTCATTTGCACATACTTTCTCTCGTCCCCACTCCTCCCCCACAGCAGCACTTTCAAGGGTGTACTACTTTGATGTCAAGGTGCTATTTTTAAATAGCAATCAGATCTACCACCAGCTGGGAGTCCCTTCACACACACCTTAGTCAAGAGAAAGGTCTCAGAGAATAAGAGATGAAACTATAAGAAGGAGGCACAGAGTCTGAGATGCTCTTTCATTTGTTTTTTGAGGGGCAGTCTGAAAAGCTCACTGACATGCCCACACAAAAAAAGAAAAAACTGTAAGATGTTTTTGTTCCTTGTAATCCGGTTACAGGAGTCACTGTGTCAATTGTCCTTTCTTTTCCTCCCAAGAACAAAGTTAGCATAGTAATTATCCTGCCAAGTAAAAAAAGACATTATAGTAAAGAAACCTCACATAAGGGGGAAGGAAATCACTATTTTTGCCAAATTGCTTTCATGGCTAGCTGTCAAGTCTGGCCCTTTGCCAGAAGCAGGAGATTTAACTAGGAAAGCTAAGCAAGAGTGGCATGGCAAAGTGACGCATTATCTTCTGCAGTTAAATTCACGCTGAAGGAGGAGAGAAGAGAGACCTATACATGGATAGACAGAACACAGACTTCCCTATTCTAACGGAATCCAAACACTGCTCTTAGGATTGTCAGGATTGCCTCCCCACTCTAAACTCTAGGGTACAGATGTGGGGACCCACATGAAAAAAGAAATAACCCCCCAAGCTTATTTTACCAGCTTGGGTTAAAATGTTTTTCCCCAGAACACAACTTCTTCTGTGTCTGGACCTGGTATGCTGCCACCATCAAGTGAGAATGTCTCAAAAAACTATTGAACATAGGCCACTTGAAGCCCCTCTTTCTCTTTCCACAAAACTCCCAAACTTATTCCCTCCCTGGGAAGCTTGAGAGAAAAGCCTCGCCTGATCCTGCGAGACGTGCCCGATCCAAAACCAGGATCTTACACCATGGAAAACAAGCAGCCAGATTCTTAAAAGAAAGATTTTAATAAAAGAAAAAAAGAAAGGAATAAATCCCTTATAACCATCAATAGAACAGCATCTACCATAATCAACAAAAGAATTAAGAAACCAAACCTCTCTCCCGAGGCAACTTTCTCCCACTGTTGATATCTCTGCTGAATCTTACAGTATCAAGAAGCACCCAGCCAACACTCACCACTGAGAACTCTCCAAGTGATAAAAAGAAGGTAAACTTACTGACTACTGTACTTGATAGAAAACTTATAGTTACAGTGAAAGACATAGCTGTGATTCATCCCATAGCCAAGTTGAACAGAGAGAGGCTCAGAGAGAAACTGAAACTCAAAATCCTTTGTCTCCTGAGGAATTTCTCATTGGTCAGTTGTCCACCTCTCAGGTTACCTTTAGCTTAACTCCTTACAGGTAAACACTAATTCTAGGCTACTTTATATTTATGACAAGGATGGTTTTGTCCTTTTGATTTTGCAGTCTCCTACAATCAAGCTTGAGAGCTGAAATGGAAAAGGTTTCCTTAGCAGTTTCAGTTCATCCCACACCCCACCCAATACGGAACCATCTGGGCCAGAATCAAAAAGATCCCTGTCTCAAACAGAAAATCATTACTGCCTTAAATCCTTATTGCCTTAGAAAGGCAGCAGTCTATACCAGAATGCAGCTATTCAGCACCGCCAATTTTTGCAATTTTTAATCAAAGTCTGGCAATATTTAATGTTCTATGGAAAGCCCTAGCTTCTGGAGATAATTGACTACATGAGAATTGCAGCTTTCATTTAATTGTTTTAAAGAGTAAGCTTCTAGCCTTCAGCATTGCAGAGAAAAGCTTGAAAACATGATCCCAGTGTACTCAAAAGGCTCAGATACCAGAAGGCAAAGAAAAAAATTCCAAAATTTATTATGACATCCACAGACTTCAATGTCTGCAGTAGAAGACCTCCCTATAAAGGCTTTAGTTTTCCTTCTGCACATTAAAATTTCAAGATTGGCTCCATACTCACACTTGCCATCTGTCACTATGCATTTTTCCCTAAAGGTCTTTAAGTCTTCCTTTGTCTTTTACCCATCTATACATTAACCATCCAATTTCAACCAAATTTCAAACACTCTCTCTTTCTTCCCCTCCCACTCATCCACATAATTCCCTCACAGGCTACAGACTCTGTGCTTAACTTTAGGAGTATAAAGAGACATACTGCAGATACTCATTAACAGGGAAGGAAAAGGGTACAGAGACATACCCTCAAGGCTGCAAGATCAGCTGAAAATTATTCTGGTGGGAGATATAACTGACATTGTCTGCTTCACCTTTTCCTTCTTGCAAATTTCATTGACAAGTACTGTCTCCTTTCCAAAATGACAATGGATATATTATAAGGTTTGAACCGATTAAGATATTATCCCATTAACAGCATTGTTCAAGCCCATGTAAACTCAGTCTCCAATAAATTCAGATCTCAGCTAACTAGCCTGTGGATGTGTCTCTTGACCTTAGAAAACAGAGGGTCACACTCTACCTTAGGGATTACAGTGGCTGGTTGAATGAATGGAAAAGTCAACAAGTTTCCCAGTTTGCTAAATTTCATCCCCTGCTTCTCACCATTCAGACAGTGCTCCTTTAAATAATGCTTGAATTTGCACTTTGCATGTTCTGATCCAGCCCTTTTGACATATCTTGAAAAAAATTCCCCATAGAATACCTCTCTCAAACTGTAAACATCTGGAAATCACTGCTGTGCAGATGAAGGATGACTATAACACCAGCCTGTAATCTGCAGGCCAGGAGTCAATCAGATATCATGCTGGCTCCGCTTAGATTGCACTCGCGAAGCAATTGCTAATGTAAAAGAGAATACCTTGGTAATGAGCAAGGAGATGGTAAGGATTATAAGAAAATGATGCATCTAGCGGAGACAAAGCAGCAAAACATATACTGAAAATAAGGAGGCTCTGAGCAGTCACGCACAATGCTGCCTTATCAGATGCCTGCCACTGGCAATGTTTTAAAAACATTTGACAATTTCTAACCAAGTTGTGAAAGAATCTGAACGACCGAGCCTGGGACATTAGGCTAAGTTCCACTCACAATGCAAGGCAGCCATAAACCAATCTAATGGGCTGGTTAAGCTAGGTTCATGGCTGCTCTACGGCACTAGAGCAGTGCAAAGCAGCCGGTGCACACTGGGAAATCTGGCCCATTATTCTTCTATTATTAATAATCTTGAAACTAGGGCTCCTCAGCATTACAGATTAGGACCCCATTGTGCTAAGTGCTGTACAAATACAGAACAACAACAACAACAACAAAAAGACAGTCCCTGCCCCAAAGAGCCTTATAATTAAAACAGAAACTGCATTAAGGGTGGGATTTTCCAAAGCATGGGCACTCAGCATGGGCTAACTCTGCTCCTTGTAGACATGGCTAAAACTCCTGTTGACTTCAATGAGTTAGGCCAACACTTAGGGTACGGCTCCGCTACCCACCGGATCAGCGGGTAGCGCTCGATGAATCCGGGATTGATTTATCACTTCTCATCTAGATGCGATAAATTAATCCCCAAATCGACCTGTACTCCACTTCATCAGGAGGAGAAAGCGGAGTCAATGGGGGAGCAGCTGTGGTCAACCCGCCGCCATGGGGACGGCCAGGTAAGTTGACCTAAGGTACTTTGACTTCAGCTACGCTATTTGCTTTTGAAAAATCTCACTGTATATGTCTTGAAAGATAGAATCTACTTTTTGCAAGTCTTCCTGCTCTACAGACTCCTCCTGAAAACTCTGATGGACTGTGGCTCCTAACCCCACCAAAGCCAATTACCTACTGAATGAAGGACATGCACCAGGAGGAGAAATAAGGGAAGATTTCTCCATAATTAAGGTTGCAAACATGTTACATTATAAGCCCTATTTCAGTCCCCTATAATTTGGTTAGCAAAAATTGGTTTGGCCTGAAGAACAGAGAGTCTTATATACTCTGAAGGACAGTATTTCTGTAAAGTTTTTTAAAAATTGCTCAAACTGTTTGAGTGACAGTTCATGAAAAAGTTACCCGAGTATGAAATTTCAATTTGTGTTTATTTCTTTGACTCCCTCAAAGCCATCTTTTTCCAACTCTTTAGACTTTCCATACAGTTGAATCTCCTTGAAACGTATGCATAAGGTTATAGATGAAAAAAAAACAACATTGTAATTAAGAAAAGTTATTAACAATCAATTGTATCTACTTGGAATGCAAGTAAACTGTGCAAGAGCAGCTTGCCCTCTGGTGGTTGGTTGAAGCTTAGAGAAAGACTATAAGGCTCCTTCTATACTGGACCAGTTAAGGACCCAATCCTGCAAACAATTATGTAGATGAGAAACATCATTCATGTGACCACATCCATTCAAGTTAATGTGAGTACTTTACATGAGTAAAGTTGTATTATGTGTAATATGTGTAAATGTTTGCAGGATCAGCTCCTAGTATCAGCCAAGCACGCAACTGGAGGTCTAAATGCTTCCCCCTTTCCTACTGCGGCATCTTCATGTGACTGAATTTTAATTTGGATATATTTTTTTCACATACAAAATATCTAGGGTCACATATTTCCTCCCCACCTCATTTTCTTTTCTCTTGGCTGTTCTTTTATTTTAGAAGAATTAATCAACCTATTGCTGCCTTGGTGGAAAAGAGCTACAATCAATTTTAATACAAACATAAAACCATAACAAGATTTCATCTCACTTCCTTTGATATGTGAAACTAACAATGGCTCAAGACGACTTCGAGAAACCATTATGAAAAACTACAGGTGATAAATTAGCTATAGGAAGGCTCTCCATGTTGTTCCCTGAATGCAACAGAAACATACTGAGAGTTCAAATGAAAAAACAAAAGGGTAAAAAACTCAAATCAGGTTTTGGTTTATACCAAGAGCTATGTGATGGAAAAATATCAAGGAAAATCAAAATCCGTTTCCCTGGGGTTTTGTTTCATCAAGAGAAAACACGAATTATACTGTTACATGTTAGCAATATTTTTTCCATAAACGGGTCTCCCATGAAAATTATTTTTGTGTATGCAACAATAGATTGTCTAGGTCTTCCCACAAAGGGAGAAATATTGCTTGTTTTACTCATAGAAGTAATCCTACTGACTTCACTGGGACTACTTGTGTGAGTAAAGTAAACAGACTTTGGTCAAAAAGGACTGAAGTCCCAGTACCCTAATCTCATCCCAACAAGTTCAGTCCTGTGTCTAGCATAATGGTGGGATTTTTTCTTCTGTTATATGACCTGACCCTGTTCCCACTGAAGAACAAAACTCCCAGGAACTTCAGTGGGAGCAGGACTGGACTCTGAGATTTGAGTCGTTACCAGCCTGAGTGAAAGATAAAAGGGTTGGTTAAGGATAGAATGTCTTCCAACTGTTTCTGATATTCCAACTGTCACCATAAGATGTTAGGTACAGGCCAAATCCTGAAGTTCTTACTCGGGCAAAACACTATTCACTCCTGTTTGATGGAGCGAGGACTGAGTGAAAACAAGTGGCTATACTGCACGCCTAGATCTGTGCATAGAAGGAGACTTGGGTACCTTCACAGCACCTTTCACCCTCTTGAGGCCTTTCCACAGGTCCCAGACCATAAGTAGGCATAGGGGACAGAGACAAGGAGAGGAATGGGTAACTCAAATGAGAGTATACATCGTTTTACACCTCTTCCTGCCCCAGAAATGTAGAGCTCAGAGATCCTAAGGGTCGTTGCACAGCAACAGCAGGATACCCTAGTGGAGCAGCTCAAAGGGAGCTATGCTGGTGAAGAGCTGGTGGAAGCACAACAGGAGCTAAAGCCTATGGCTGCCAACAGATCTGACTGGTTTGGGATGACAGGAGGCATCTCTACATGGGAATCCTCCCAGGGAAGAGTTCCCCTCTTGGAGTCCTGTCCTGTAGATTCTATCACAGGAACCATCAGGCCTAAAAGCTTGATCCAGTGTCCATTAAAGTCAACATTATTTCCCTCTGCTAGAATGTCTTAATTTTTACAATAATCTTAAAGTGTTAATGTATCACATTCCAAACCCACCCTGTTATTTACAATTGCCCTTTACACATGAACACAGCCTAAAATGTTGCGTTTGCTTCCTTACAGTTTATCATCACCTAAATGAAACTAAATAATGTCCAGATTTTTCTTCTCACCTCCCTCTGATGAGAAGTACAAGATAAGCCAACTTTGTTTTTTCTCAGCAGTGGCCAATGCAAACAGCTTTGGTTTCATACTATTTCCTAGCCGTTGCATGAAACAGGGCAATCAACCCACAGGGACAGCACAATG
>ML677395.1:1529407-1571764 GCA_007922305.1 Dermatemys mawii | reverse complement strand
GAAACAGGGCAATCAACCCACAGGGACAGCACAATGGAGCACTACTACTACACCACATAGGTGTGCGTCATCGTATATCTGTTAAATTCAGCTACTGTCTAAACACTCAGATCTGACAGAGCTGAGCATAGTCCAGTATGCCTACATACCTTACAGAAAAATCTAACCTCATACATCTACTACCACATGGGATCAGAGTGGCCAACTCAGCTGTATGCTTCCTTGGGTTTGTCAGTTTGCAAGACAAACCTAGTGGCATGTTCTCCGCTCATTTTACATACACACTTCTCCAGCCGCTCACCCACCCTTCAAGGCTAATGGTGCCTCCATCTGAACTTTCCCCAATGCACATGCTAATTAGAGCTGTGTGACTGTTCCAAAACAAAATCTGAAACCATAAGCAATGGCCAGGTGTGAGTTCCAGGCCAAGCAGTGAAACTAGGAGAGTTTTATCCAAGCCTTTCTAAACCCACTGATATGCCCAAAGCCCAAATCCTTCTCTTTCTGAAAAGACCTATTTCAGCCTGAGGTGTTTCTGTTTCTTAGTTTCCTAACAAAAATCTTTTGTGAATGTTGGTCACAAAACCAGGGAAGTTGGCTGGATGAATTTCTACTGTGTGAAGGCCCTGTCACGTGACAATGGCAACTTAATCACACAAGTCATTTTCTTCATACACTAAGGCAACAGTTCTCAAACTTTTTGAACTGAGTCTCCCCTTTGAATTACAATTTTTAGTTGCCCCCTCCCAACCTGGACAAAAATAGACAATACCTGTCTCTTCTTCTGGGGGTTTTCAGGGTGGGGAAAGGCACATGTGATGGTCTCTGGGGGTGGAGTCAGCGCTGGGCACCGAAGCTGTCAGGAGTGGAAATCGGTGCAGCTGTGACGGATGTTGACACTGACCCCCAGGGCTGGGAGTCTCACCAAAGTGAGTCAGGGGTGGAGGTGGCGCTCCTGCCCTTAAGCCCTGCCTGGCGGTCACGGGCCCAAGCCCCCAAATATTTCTGTGGGCACCCCTAGGTAGGCACACGCTGCAGTTTGAAAACCTCTGCATTAAGGAAGAGTAGTATCCCGAAAGCTTTTCTGATGCTCTGATTCAATTACTGAGTTTCTAATTTAAAGCTTCATTGGCCCGCTCCTCCCTCACATCCTGCTACAAATTTAAAGAAATTCCCACTTCTGGATTCCATTTCAGAAGATACCACAAAATCACACAAACTTGTAAGCAAAAGCAATACAGCAGGGCTGAGCAGTTTCATTTGAGTCTTGGCTTTGTCATGCATGTTAGTACGCAACCAATACAAAAGCATGTGAGCCAGAACTTTCAAGACAGTGTGACAAAATCCATATGAAGCAAGTTGGTTAGTTTCATGTAGCTTTAAGGGACATCCATGCAGTTTGTAGAGAATAGAATAGGAGATATATAAATGTCACTTTAAATGTTTATTTTTTCCATGAAAATTGCTTTTAAAAAACCCAACAAAGATTCTAAATCACTACTTTAGTGTACATCTTCCCTAAGCTTCCAGATACATTGGGCAAATGTCTGCTCTTAGCTGCAACACCACCTCCACTGAAATGGGTTTTCTCCAGATTTACACTGGTGTAACAGAGCAGAATTTATCACATGGCTTTCTGTTAACAATTTAAGGTCTTAACCAGCTACATCCATCTTTTGCCCACCCCTAATTAAAGCCAGAGCTAGGTGGCTGCAGGTATAGCAAATTTAACGGACATTGCAACAGATCACTCAAAGGCAGTTTTGGAATGAAGCCCAATTTAGGATTTCAGCCTACTGAAACTGAAGGATTGAAATGAACAGTTACTTTCTAATTAATTTCCTAATTGCACTACTAATCATAAGCATTTGCTGTCTATGATTAAGTTCTTTAAAGTTTCCCCCTGAGAATCCATGTCTCATGGAATGACTAGCTTTACCGAATGGTGCTGGGAGCCAAAAACTCAAGGTGCACAAAGGAAGACAGCAGTCCAGGGGCTGCATAGAGGGTGAGTGAAGCCGCTAGTCCTGGAGTTTCTTCATGTCACCTCCAACCAATGTGCTGTAGGACTTCACAGAAAGGCTTTCGCCTTGCTATTGCCTGTTCTATTTGAGCTGCGTATCAGGGATTTGAGTACTGGCCACCCATCCAAACACACTAACCGGCAACCAGCCTCAGCAGATAGCTGATCTTTTTCTGGATAAAGTAGTATCTCAGCTGACTGACAGGCTAATGTGGAAGATTAAAAAACAAAAGGAGGTTCTGAAAATAGCAATTAATCTAAACAGCTGTGGGATAGGTGGATGGCATCTTCCTTTGCAAATTACACTGAGGCACAGCAGGATATTATTAAAATAATCTTTGGCTAAAATGTCAGTGCTATAGTTTCATGGTGTATGCAGCATGTGTATGTAAGCAAGCTATGCAGAAGAATTTCTCCAGATTTTCATCATTCAAAAGGTATTGACTGATCTATGGCTCAGATTCTGTGCTTCAGAAGGCAGTCACACTTTAAATCAATGTTATTAACCAACATTACTTAATATTTCAAAATCTTTAATCGGGCTGAACTCCTATTTGAGCAAAACCATCTCTCATTTACCAAGTATAAATCAGGAGTAGCTCTACTATGCATAATGGAACTCCTTCTGATTTACACCAGCCTAATGAAGAGGAAATGGTCCAATGACTTCAAATCAATAAGAACTGAATAAAGACTCCTGAAAGTCTCAGATACTATGATCATAAGGATGGTATAAAACATAGGCAACATTTGGCCCTAAAAATTGATTTTCAGCCTAGAGAACTTCTTGTTGTTAACTTGATTCAGGAGAATAATTCACACCTGATACAACCTGATAAATTTAGCACCTATTTTTCCCCACTCGTAGAAAATGTGCAAACATACCATGAGTTCCTAATAATACTTATTCATTCTTTGACTGTATTCCATAAAATTGTATTAAGTTTTACACACTGTCAAATAATCACAAATAGTTTTTCAAAATCTGAGTTGTATTGGTTAGAAAAAAGGTCACCTAACACAGTTGCTGCTGTCTGATTAGTCAGATTCCTAAGCACTTCTAGCATGAACACGCAAGCTCAAATATTTCATACTGGGATTCTGTGAGTTCTCATGCATGTGACTTTAAAATTAGCTTTCTGCTACTACTTATGTCTGTATGCTGGATCATTCAAATGCTCATAGAAAACACAGCAAAGAAGGCATGAAAAATAGTCAAAGCAAGTTGATTTAAAAGTTTGAGCACATTTGTGAAAGAATTTTTTTGCAGTATTTGCCTAGCTCTGAAAAAAGGGATGAATTTAAAAACAAAGACGTGGCAACGTCTCTTCTGCGGGAGAGATAATCCAAAAACCTTTCTAATTTTTTTTCCATTAATTCATTAAAAGAAATCAGCAGTGACACTAAACTCCTAGCATGGTCATTTAAGCAAGGGCAAGTTGAGGAGTTTCTAATAAAGACATTACCTGCTGACAAGCTTACCTTGTTGTGCAGCCTCTTTTAGTTTAGCTAGTTTCACTACTTCACACTCTCTCAGTATGGGACTATTGTGTGATGCTATCCAAGAAAGCCCCAGGCCAAAAAAACAAGCAAAAACCTTAATTTTTAATCACATGCATATACTAGGGCTGAAAAGGTCAGAAAGGCTTAGCTAGCCTTCAGTTTCAATTAAAACATTCAGGAGGTCATGTAAGTCACCCCCCTCAGTTGAGTTTTACCATTAGTGACTCAAAAACAACAGAGGGCTTATTCCAGTACCTTGCTTCTTGTTTTGCTTTCCTCATTGCCTTGATGTCTCCACCACACACCACCTGTGCTGGCAATGCAGAGAGCTGCTGTGGCAGAACTGTAGCTATGGTTCTGTTACAGTTTTAGACCCAAAGGGGCTTACCGCAGCTGAATCATTTTATTGCATTGCTCTGCTGCTCATTTCTATGCACACAGCTGATGAGAATGAAGAAATAACTCCAAAGAGAGTCCTGTTAGTCTAACAAAGCTGCTTTGTCCCCTAAGGAACATACAATAGGAAATGAAAGTTGGATGGAAAACAGATTCTAACAGGAAACAAAATGATCCATGCTAGAGCTCAGCACCAAGATAGATCACTGTAATAACAACAGCAATGTGAGCCAGGGAACTAGGAACTTCAGTCTCTAATTCTAGAGGGAGAAATAGCAAATAGCTAAGGGAAATAATAGCAAATGAAAAGCCTCCACACTGGAAAATGAAGTGAATAGTAGAGTGACAGAACACAAAAGTCTTAGACTCTGCTTGGATTTGGATGAAAGGAAACAAATGCATACATCATAGTGAGGGGAAAAGTGACAAATTAAAATTAGTAGATTTAACCAAATATTTTATGTAAGTTTAAAGATCTGTTTAAAGAAAGAAGACAAGAAAACTATATGCAGCTATATCAGTTAGGGCTGTCAAGCGATTAATCACACAGTTGAATAAGAACAGAATACCATTTATTTAAATATTTTTAGATGTTTTCTACATTTTCAAATATACTGATTTCAATTACAACACAGAATACAACGTGTACAGTGCTCACTTTATATTTTTATTATAAAAATTTGCACTGTAAAAAACAAAAATAGTATTTTTCAATTCACCTAATACAAGTATTGTACTGCAATTTCTTTATCATGAAAGCTGAACTTACAAATGTAGAATTATGTACAAAAAAACTGCATTCAAAAATAAAACAAATGTAAAATATTAGGGCCTCCTAGTCCACTCAGTCCTACTTCTTATTCAGCCAATCATTCAGACAAACAAGTTTGTCTACATTTGCAGGAGATAATACTACCCGGTTCTTGTTTATAATGTCACCTGACAATCAGAACAGGCTTTCTCATGCCACCGCTGTAGCCGGAATCCCAAGATATTTACATGCCAGATGCACTAAAGATTCATATGTCCCTTCATGCTTCAACCGCCATTCCAGGAGGCACGCATCCATGCTGATGATGGGTTCTGCTTGATAACAGTCTAAAGCAGTGCAGACTGACACATGTTAATTTTCATTATTTAAGTCAGATGCCACCAGCAGAAGGTTGATTTTCTTTTTTGGTTGTTTGGGTTCTGTAATTTCCTCACTGGGGTGTTGCTTTTTTAAGACTTCTGAAAGCATGTGCCACACCTCGTCCCTCTCAGATTTTGGAAGGCACTTCAGATTTTTAAACCTTGGGTCAAGTCCAATAGCTATCTTTAGAAATCTCACATTGGTAGTGTCTTTGCGTTTTGTCAGATTTGTAGTGAAAGTGTTCTTAAAATGAACAACATGTGCTGGGTCATCATCTGAGACTGCATGTGATGATGCATGATGACATGTGATGACTGCATGTCATGTGATGACTGCATGATGACTGCATGCAGTCACATGTCATCATGCATAATGGCATGTGATGGCATGTGCTGGGTCATCATCTGAGACTGCAATATATGGCAGATTGTGGATAAAACAGAGCTGAAGACATACAATTCTTTCCCAAGGAGTTCAGTCACTAACTTAATTAATGCATTACTTTTTAAAGAGCATCATCAGCATGGAAATATGTCCGCTGAAATGATGGCTGAAGCATGAAGGGGCATACAAATGTTTAGCATATCTGGCATGTAAATACCTTGCAATGCCATGCAAATGCCTGTTCTTACTTTCTGATAACATTTTAAATAAGAGGGTAGCATTATCTCCTGTAAATGTAAACAAACTTGTTTTTCTTAGTGATTGGGTGAACAAGAAGTAGGACTGACTGGACTTGTAGGCTCTAAAGTTTAAGATTGTTTTGTTTGGAATGCAGTTATGTAACAACAACAAAAATCTACATTTGTAAATTGCACTACAGTACTAGTATTAAATTAATTGAAAAATACTATTTCTTTTGTCATTTTTACAGTGCAAATATTTGTAATGAAAATAATATAAAGTGAACACTGTATTCTTTGTATGGTGGTGTAATTGAAATCAATATATTTGAAAATGTAAAAAAGCATCCAAAAATATTTAATAAATTTCAATTGGTATTCTATTGTTTAACAGTGTGATTAAAACTGTGATTAATTGCAATTCTTTTTTAATCATGATTAATTTTTGAATTAGTCGCATGAGTTAACTGCGAATAATTGACAGCCCTAATTTTAATACAACAGTCAGCCATAATACGACAATAGCCATCTACTCAGCAGCTACAGTATAATATAAACCATTCTTGCATGTTTCTAAAACTACGTCTGAAACTAGCAGACCCACGGTGACAAACCATCCCAAAACCAATAATACATTGCACTGCAAGAATCCCCAAAAGGGACAAAGAAAAAGGAATACAGTAAACAAAGTTTTCTGTGATTCTGGGGATAGGATTATAAAAGATTTTTTATAAAACACAAGGATTGAGTAGGAAGCCTTTCTAAATTACATTTCTTGGATTTTATTGTATTATCTTCATGGCACAGTTATTACACATTAAAGGTAATGACTCTCCTCTGCAAGTAACCTAATATTGGACATGATTGATAACCCCTATCTGTGCTTTAGAGAACACTTTGAATTTCATAAATGGGGAAGAGAGCAGAGAGGTGGAGGAGGGGAACCACAGTGGATTATTTTCATGAATACAATACATTGACTGCAAGGGTTTCACTAGAAGGTATCATATTTCTTTTAACACCCATGGCTCATGGACAAAAGTTTCCCAGATCCTCTTTTTATAGCTAATTCTGCTCATTTTGCATATAATCCATTATTTTCTGTATTTTTCTTCCCTCTTTTTATAAATTATTATATTTATACCTTACTCTTGCTCCCTCTTTCTTATTCTGACAGTTTTTCTCCCCAGATTCTCCCATTAGGTGGGCTCCCCAGACAAGCTACATCTCCCATGATGCACCATGGCAGGTCAGCTGGAGGGGATATCACAGTGCAACATGAGACATGCAGTCCTTCCAGGAAACCCAACTCATACGAGCAAACAGGGGACATGAGGTATCCAAACTACAACTCTCAGAGGCACCATGGAAGCTAGGTAGGCATGGATTAACATCAGACTGATCCAGACCAAACGTTTCAGCGCAGTTCAACAAACCAGAATTTTTCAAATTTACAGGGACATAAACCAAAATGAAATATTTCATTTAGATACCCTCACAGATTTGGTTTCATCAGCTTTCTTGGTATGGACATATTATTAGGATGGAAGGCCAATGATTTATGATGCACGTTTATGAAGGAATTCCACTACATGGCCAGTGATCGAATACTAAAAGTTTTGCTGGTATGCTAAAATTACCCTGAATGACATAGATTGACCATCCAGACAGACTGTCTTAAGGACTTCACTAGAGATTGATCTGGGTAGGCTTCATCTACAAAGAGGCTATGTGCCTTTGGATTTGCCAAGAAGAAGAAGAATGGAAAAAGTGAAAAATTTCAGCAACATCAAAATTTTCCTGTGAAAAAAATGTCAGGTTTGGGGAAAATTCACTTTTCATCCAAAACTGATGGAAAATTCCTGACTTCCTCTAGTATATACAAATATATAGATCAGGGCGGGCAAACTTTTTGGCCTGAGGGCCACATTGGGATTCGTAAATTGCATGGAGGGCAAGTCCCTGTGCGTGCGCCCCCCCCCCACTGCTTCTTACCCCCGGATGCCCCCCCATCCCAGGACACCTGCCCCATCCATGCCCCCCTGCTTCCTGTCCTTTGACCACCCCCGGAACCCCTGCTCCTGACTGCTTCCCGCCGCCCCTTCCTGACTTCCCTCTGGGGATCCCTACCCCCATTTAACACCCCTATTCCCCGCCCGCTGACTGCCCCGACCCCTATCCACACCCCCGCCGCCCATCATTTCCCAAACTCTTCTACCCTCTATCCAACCCATCCGCTCCCTGCCCCCTTACTAAGCTGCCTGGAGCGCCAGTGGCTGGCAGCACTACAGCTGCGCCACAGGCTGGAGCCAGCCACGCCACCACGCAGCTCAGAGCACTGGGTCAGGCCAGGCTCTGCAGCTGCGCTGCCCCAGGAGCTCACAGTGCCACCACTTGAAGCATTGCACTGGCAGCACGGCGAGATGAGGCTGTGTGGAAGGGGGAACAGCGGAGGAGAGGCTGGGGGTTTGTGTCCTGGGCCAGAAGCTCAGGGGCCAGGCAGGAGGGGCCTGCAGGCCGGATGTGGTCCACGGGCTGTAGTTTGCCCACCGCTGATATAGATACTTTCACATTGTGTGCATGTATTTGCAAAAAGCTGGAAGCAGCAGCAAACATGAGCTGAAGAAACACACTTGAAAATACTTTACCTTTAAATCCCACACAAATTGTACTTGATGGAAATCAAATAGTTGTCCTGGGCAATGGAGGTTCTGTGGCCACTTCTTCATGTTCACCTGAGACTTTAAGGCAAATCCACAAAAATGAAATGAACATTAATATTCTCAATGTTTCTTTTGGAGGAAAGCAGTTCTTCGCTAGAGGCGATGGATGCTCTCCTCGTAAGAGCAGGGCAGTTCAGGTTCCCTCTCCAAGAAATGAGGTGAGAGTTACCAGGAGGAAAGCAGTCTGGGATAGACTCTTGGAAAGAGCCTGTGGCTACTGCAGTAAGAAGCCTGGAACCTCGTAAGGGGATCCTGCCTGATTTGTCTTTTTCTTGTTGATAATAAACTGGGGAATTGGCACTGTATGCCCCTGAGCCCTTGTAATTCTTAGGCTCTGGGAGCCAGATGACCCTACATCACAACTACCTGTTAATGAATCATGTTGTTGCACAGCAAGCCTCTGTATTTAAGGGGCCCTAGCTGCACTCATTATGTTGCTTTTAAACTAGGGAAATAAAAAAGGCAGTAAAACCTCTTAAAAGGAAACATTTAAATGAAGAAATGGTTCATTAGAAAGCAGCAGTCTGATTTCTACTGGGAAGAAAAACAATATTTTTTCTTTAAATGCAAGTTTGACCAGAGAATAATCCACAATGGGCCCTATAAAATACAGCTAGTAACCTTCCCTTTATTGATAAGAAACAGCCTCCAACAAGCTCTATAACTCTAAAGCAAAATACTGTCAGCATATCTAGCTGTTGTCATAATTTTGTGGTATGACGGTTCCAGGGATAAAATGAGGTTTATGTACAGGGGACTCTTCAACAGGGAAGGCAGATTTTCCACACAGAAATGTCACTGTACTGAAAAACAAGGGTTTGTCTAGACTTGGGAAATTTACATGGCTGTAAATACATCAGTGTAATGTAGCCCCATACTGTAGACACTGCATGGATATAACTTATCCCAGTAATTTTTACAAAGCTAGACTGCATTAGTGCAAGCCCTGCCTTACACTAATACAGCACATCTACACTCTGGATTTATACCAGCATAGCTGTGTAGTTACATTTAAAAAAAATGGTAGAGACAGGGCTTGAGACTTCAGTGATCAGAGTTTCACTCTAGCAAGTCATCTAGGGCAGTGGTCATCAAACTAGGGTGCACGCACCCCAGGGGTGTGCGAGACCACCCACTGGGGGTCACATCAGCCCTGGCAGCTGGAGGAGCTGGGCGACTCCTCTGCAAGAGCCACGGGCTCCCGCAGCAGGAGGAGCCGCTACGGCGCTTGCAGAGGAGCTGCCGGGGCAGCCCGGCTCCTCCTGCCTTATTGGAAACCCGGGAGGTCTTCAATAAGGCTGGAGGAGCTGAGCTGCGGAGACCGGCCCTAGGAGCCAGGTGCCGTGGCAGGGACCGGCCCCGGAGGGGGCAGTTAGGGGGCAAGGAGAGGGGATTCTGAGGGGGGCAGTCCGGCAGGAAGTGGGAGGGAGTGAGGCTAGGGCAGGGCTTCCCCCGTGGGGGTGCCTGCTCAACATTGTTTCTTTACTAGGGGTGCATGGTCAAAAAAGTTTGGAGACCCCTGATCTAGTGTTGCCACCTGTCCTAGTATTCACACCACCAGCACAATTTTCTTACAGGATAAGTCAGTGCTAGGGCACATGACATCACCACACTTCTGTTACAATTTAAGGCAAGACTTGTTACCTGCATGAATGCACTGAGGGGGCAGAAGGGCATAGAAAGCCTTTGGGACACGGTGAGCCCTTGACTTGAGAAAGTACATGGGAACTGGGAAAGACTAGCACTGGACCCTGCAAAGATGGTGGGGAGCGAGATAGACCATAACAGAGCAAGCAGGGCACAGCTGGGAGTGGGCACTGCACCTTCTGGAAGGCCCAGAGCCTTGGAAGGAATAGCAGGAAGGGAGAGAAGAGGACTCTGCTGCAGTTACCCCTCCACCTCACAGTGGGAGAGGAGGGTGAAGAGTCTGTGGAGCTGCAGAAGAAGCAGAGATGGAACTGGGGGTGGAGGGGACCGAACTGTTATTAGACAGTGGGGGTTGGGGAGAAGCTATCCGGCAGTCAGTGAGCACTCCTGCAGCAGGGGCCAGAATCACCTAACTCTGTACAGTGGAGAGAGCTGAAACACTCCAGGATGGGGGGCAGGGAGAATTTAAAAAATAAATATATAAAAAAAAATCAAAAGTGACCAAAGACCACCATACAATCTTTTTTGTTTTTAAATACTTTTTTTTTTTTGCACCAACTGTTTGATTGCTGGGGAACTGAATTGTGATATGTTGACTATGGAGATGCAACCAAGTGGGAGAAGTTAGTCTCACTTTAAAACCTTCCAATGGAGCAACTCCTACAGTAAGACTTTGACAAAGGTCATCTCACCTGCAAAGCTTATCCTGAGGCAAAGATACTTTTATTTCCTACTTTAAGATAATAATAATAGGAAATAAAAATATTACTATTATCATTACTATTATTATTATTCCTATTATTATTATTTCCTATTTTCCTATTTTCATTCTTAATTATCTTTTAGTTTAAATGATCGATCAGGTCACTAGACATTAAGGTCACAGATGTATCCTAAATCCCTAAGACAGATAGACATGAAACATGTCTACGCATTCAAGCAAAGAGGGAATATAGTGTAGGACTAAAAGACACACAAAAGCAACAGCAATGGAAGTATGGATAACAAAGATGTTGGAATAGGAACTATATTAAGATTGTAGTATGCAATGAGTTGAGACAAATGTTATGCTAAGTGTTTTAAGGCAACCAGTGTTACTGAACAATAGTTGAGGGGAAAAAAGTGTTTAGTGTGAGCTCCGCAGGCTTGCTCGTTATCCAAGACTGTCTTCTTCTTATCAATCTTAACTTGTTTTAAAACCAACATCTCTGAGCTTCCAATCCTGTTATACTTCTTTGCTGCCAGTTTTTCATACCACACCACACACCAGAATAGACTAACCTATGTTGGAAAGAAACTACCCATTTCAAGTGTGAGAGCAGGATGGATTATGCACACAATCCAGCAGTCTTTAATCCATCAGAATCTTCTGTGACTTCAAAACTACCATGGGAGTTTTGCCTGAGCAAGGACAGCGGGATCAAGGCCTGAAAACTGTTAACCTGGGTCTGGAATTCTGAATGCTTTGGGCTCAGTAGTGCAGCGCTTACACTGCTGAGCGTTCATTCATGCTGGTAGGCTCACGGAGTTTCTCCAGCATGAAAAAGGGTTGCATAATCTAGCTTTATACGTAGACAGACTCACTGAACTTGATACATAGGAGTTTAAAAAGCGAATGCTTGGTAACAAATGGGAAAGCAGGAGAAATGAATGCAGAATGATATCAGATGGTAGTAAATGAAGTGAGCTCGGCTGATTGATGTGCAAGACAGAAAAGCAGACTGATGACATGAAGTGAACAATACAGGTAAATTGTTCCTCTCACATTTATGCACGGCAGAGACTAAAATGCAATCACTATGGCAATAGGTTGGAAAATTACAGCACTTTAATTCAGACGTCTCTTCCTTTGTTGTTTTTCTTTCTTCGCAACTCTTTTAAAAATAATTTTTCCTGCTGCCTGCCTTTTCCACATTTTATTCATCTCACCTCTTTTTCGTTTTTCATAGCTGACTTTGAGCTTCTGTTCTGATGCATCAAAAGAACAAAGCATGCACACCACAGGCAGCCTGCCAAGACGGCAAGCTTCTAAAAAAGTTCTAAATATTCCCATGTGTTTATAGTTTGCCTCTCACTGGTGCAACTTGATTTCAGAGGAGTTGCTCCCTATTTATAGCAGTTTAAGCAGAGTAGTGGCCAAGAAACATAAGGAAGCGGTAAAAGCAACACAAGTTTGTCTCCTGAGGCAAGAAAATGGGGATATCCTTGACATATGCTGTTGCAATGGAATACGGGCAAGGCAACAGCGCATATTAAACCCTAAAATCCATACTAAGCAGGCGTATCCAATTGTTTTAAATGAATCTCCAATATAAAGCTAATAAATAATGCTTCATATTAAAAATCAAACAAAAACATTGCTGTCCTATGAGATTTAGCCTCAGTTTTATACAAAAGGGCCACCATGACATCAAGAAAAACCTTAAGCAGCAAGATGAGAATATCCATCTATGGATATGATGCAACCCAACATCAAGTAGACTCATCATTTCTGATTCTGCAGTCCTTATCCCAGGGAAATCTCCTGTTAATCTAGGTGGGAATTTGTGCTGTGTACACACTTGTGAACTGGCCCCTAAAGTGGTGAAATTCTGGGAAAGTCTTTAGACAACTAAAACAACCTGTGCTACAAGCTTGCCATCAATACTGCACCAATAGTGTTTGCTTTTTAACTATCCAGCAAAAAACTAAAACCAAACAGGGAGAGGTCATTAAACAGAATTCTGCACTGCCAGCAGTTCTTCCCAATGAGGGAAGATTCGGGGAGGCTGTGCTACCAGTTTTCTTAATGGAAGACAAAGTTTTAGTCTTTAGCTTTTAGAAAACTGGTATTTTCCAGGCTTACAACTACGTTAAAATAAGAGTAACATCCACATTTGTGAAAGGTGTAAACACGAAGGGTGAGATCCTCACTCACACTCTGCCTATTTTAAGTTTCAGTGGTTTTACCTGATGATATAAAGAAGCCCTATGAGGCCTATACCCATCCAGTGAGGACACCTCTGCTATAGTGGACATACCAGGGGCAAGACTGTGGGTGAGAGGGGCAATGCAGGTGGTGAGACCGCAATACTGTGGCAATTCTAGGCAATGCTGGGACCCATAGAGTAGCCCAAGGGGGCTGGCATAACTTAAACAAGCCTCCAGGAACAGCTATGGCTACATCTATACTGCAAGCGAAGACATGATTGTAGCACTAGTAACAGGACAACAGTGGTGGTGAAGTGATGGGACAAACCTCAGTGCAGGTCAGCAGTGCAAGTATATACCCAGGGTCCCCAATGGGTTTATATTGAGGCAGTTAGCCTGTACTGACTCTCATGCAGCCACGTATTAATGGCTACTGTTACCCATGCTAGCTAAATTAAAGCTACCCTAGGTGTTCCTACTTCACACTTTAATTTGCTGTGTAGACGTACCCTAAAATAGGCTGCAGGCCTCTCCCCACCCCGGTGTGTGAATTCAGTCACAGACTTTTACTCAAAGGAAGGAATGGAGCTGAATAAGATTATAGCTCCTTGTACCACTCTGAGTCATAGAATGAAAGCAAGAAAGGGAAAAATTAGATTTTATATTCAGAAAAAATCCTGACAGTAAGATATTATACAGTGGAGTAGTTTTCCCCAAGGGAAGAGGAGGAAATTGCACATCTTCAAAACACTCAAAACTAGACTATACAACACAAGAGAATATTCCATAGGGAACCACTGACTGGTAAGGGGTGAACTACTTCACCTCAAAAGACTTTTCCATCTCCAAACCCTATGATTAGGTGAATGCTTAAAAGAATGATCGTATATGAGTGTTTGGATACTGCAAAGGGCTAAATCAGAAGTTGTATTTTTTTTTCGAGATATGCCTTTCAGCTTCAGAACTGCTGGAAATTTTAAGTAGGTCTGGCCATTACACTAACTGACTTCTTGGGAAAAAAAATCTGGAAGGGGGAGAGGGAGAAGAACATTTTGTTGGGAAGGTAACAGAAAGCTGTCAACATGAAGTTAATCTCACTACCTTTCATTTCACATAATGATTTAGCAAATGCACTCTTATCATACATAGCTGTGTTTGTAGGTAACAAAGTGAGTAGCTGAGCTCTCAGAATAAACCAGAAGTGATAAATGATAAGAGCGATTTTGGAAAGGAGTAAATTTGTCTTTTTGACAGCTGAGTTAAGATAGGGGTCATTGAAGTCTCCCCCAAGCCTACAAATGAGCCCTACAGTCTCCAGTACACATTTCAAGGTTAAGTCTTCTGAAGCCATTACAAAAATCTCTGCACCACCTTTTCCTTTACTTTGCTGAAGTGTTGGTAAATAAAGTGGACATCTTTCTTTTTCAGATGTATACGCTGAATATACAAAATGTGATAACTGTTTGTTTGCTTTTTTTTTTTCAGGTCACCTCTCCACCCACCCCAGTTACCAGGGATGGAATTTAGAAAAGTACTTTCTAAGCCACGTCAATATTTTTGTAAATCCCACCCTAAATTTAGTAGACGCAACAGGGAATGGAGTGCCTCATCCCATGTTGAAGTCCAGCTACGTAGCAGTGCTTTTAAGTTGCAGCTCAGGCTGGAGGCTCAGGGTCTGAAGTCCACCTCCTTCCCATGGCTTCAGAGCCAAAGCCACAATGTTTACACAGCTATTTTTAGTGTGGTAGAAAGAGCTCAAGTCTGTCACCCAGGCTTCGAGGCTTGCTGCTGCACACCCACGGCTGTGAACTGGTAGGTGCAACATAGAAATTAGAGAGTACAACCCACAAGCACTGGCTTCAAAACCACAGGCTCTTAGTGCACTAATAGAAGATCTCCATTAGATGAATTAGTAGAAACACTAACTTTTTGAACACACAAAGCTGTGTTTGAGTCTAAGGCAGATACGCAGCATGGTTTCCTATCTCCATGGGAGTTTGGCAAGGCTGTGTTCCACCACCATCATTGTTCAATACTGGCATTCATTGGTTGACGAATGAGCTTGAGGAGGCAGCTGTTGGTGTTGTACTGAACACCATTATGCTCTGCAATCTTGAATATGCCGATGACATTGGTCTAGTTATTAATGCAGATAAAACTAAGTCCTCGAACATAACTATCAAGCAGCCTCCAGCGCCAGATTATAACCGACTCAGTTTTAATCTATCCAAACAGGACATTGAAGAGGTGGAAACTTCCACAAGTTGGACAGAGTCATAGACATTGCTGGAGTATGCTCGACAGATGTGGACACTCGTATAACAGCAGCTGCTGCCATGTTTTCAGCCCTTCAGTAGCCTCTGTGGGGATATCTGGACAACAAGCTGTATAGAAAGTTTTGGATCTACAGAACCAGAGTTATCCCAACTCAACTGTATGGGAGTGAAATGTAAGTGCTGAGAGAAGATGATGAACACAAGATTGATACTTTGATTCTTGTCTTCATCAGCTGCTCCACATCGAGTGGCAGAACAGGATCAGAAATAAGGATATTCGAAGTTGAACCCAGCAATTGCCTTCACCAGCATTGGTTTGTTTTTGCTGGCTTTCTTGATACAGGCACATTGGACTGGAAGACCAATGAATTCCAGAGCATGTGCACCAAGGAATGCTGCTATACAGCTGTTGAACACGTGAGTACCAAAAGGTTCGGTGGCACAATAATATTGCTAGCCATGGACAAAAAGGTGATCTGTCTGGATATACAGGTTAATGACCTAGCAAGAAACCTGCAATTCATGTACACGTTTACTCCCCTACCCTGTTCATTAAGAGCTACATTCACCACAGGGCAAAGGACCTGTCCTCCACTTACATCCCTTTTGGTCTCCATATTGAGGGTGGTAACCTTATACTGGTCCTCTAAACTGGGGTGAATTTCTCTCTTTATGCAGTGAATTAACATTATCCTGGGAAGAACATCCTATTAAAAAAAATCATCCTTTTACTATATGGCGGCCAAAGTTCCCTATAGAATTTCTTTCAACATGTAAATTAAAATTATATTTTCCACATTATCCTATTATTTTCTCTCTGGCTTACTATCTACAATAAAATACAGTATTTTTAACGAGACAAGGCTATGATGGCATGTATCCCAGTTACATTTAACCTAGGTAATAAATGTCCCAGATGCACAAATCACAGCAAAAAGTGTAAGTGATTGAATAACTTTGGCCCTATCTACAAAACATATTTAGGCACACAACCACTACATTTACACTCCACTATAATCTATATAAACCCCACTCAGCCGCCACTTAACTCTGTAGATGCTTCAGTTGTCAGGGTAAATCTACATTCCATCCGTGAATGAGGGAAGATAGATGGACTATCTTCCCCGCTAGGTGCCCAGAGGCTTCCTACCAGATTGGGCCACATTCCGAATCCAGGTCACTGGAGCAGAGAGACTGGACCCTGGGTCTGCCACCTCCTAGATGGGTGCCCTACCCACCAGACTAGAGTCTGTCTCTCTCTCCTCCCCCTCTCAATGACTACTTTATCCCAAGGGGAACAGCTTCAACAGGGGAAAGTGAGGGAGCCCCATGTCAGAATACCCCACAGCTCAGTGGTTAGAGCACTCTCCTGATGTGTGAGTGACTCCTGTTCATACAACTTTACTTCATCAAGCATGGGTGGGAATTAAACCTGGCACTCCACTTCTTAGGAGAGTGTTCCACCTGCTGGACTAGAGGTAATGGGGGGGGGCATACCCCTCACATGCCCATTTTGTGTGGAGTAAAGCAGGCACCTAACTGATTCTCACAAGAAACAGACTCTCTGGAGCATAGCATGTTACCTCCAGAATGTTTAGGGAAGAGAAAAACCCCGGGGTAAAGCAGGCATTTTTGTTTTTGAAAAGGATTCCAAACGAGGCTCTGTGTGTGGTCTGACCTACCACAGTGGGTGATATTACTGTCATTCCCATTTTACAAGTGGGAGAACAGACAGGGAGAAAAGTTTAAATGATTTTCTTGGGGACAGCACTGTAGATTAGGGTCTTAGACTGTACTCCTGGTCCTGACACTGACTGGCTGCATAACCATCTACAGGTCTTGAGCGACAAACACAACTTTCATTATTCCAATGGTCTATCATGGGTGAAGCTCAGGACCTGAATCAAGTTTGGAATGCTGCAGTTTTCTGCATAACTCCTGAATCCCACAAATTAAAGGCAGCAATTGTTAAGTGTACTTTCATTAGCAACACCAAATTTAGAACTGTCAGCTGATATAGCAGAAGATTTCTACAATGCAGCAGGAAATCTATTCTAAAGTACGTGGGTGACATGGTAACCTGCTAACACAACAGGCTACGAGTAAATCAGCACATAAAGGAAAATCATGCGTGTGTACTCCATTAGAATTCTCTAGTATAACAGTGAATAAATGAAAAATGGTAGTTGTCATTTACCTGGACTTCCAAAAAGCCATTGACAAAGTCCTCCATAAGAGGCTACTACGGAAACAGTCATCATGATATAAGAAGTGCAATACTATCTTAGGTTAAATATTGGTGAGGAGACAGAAAACAAAGAAGAAAGAGTGGTCAGTTCTCAGTCTGACAAAATATTGTTTTTTATCCTAGGGCCCACAGTTATTTTAATGCACTTTTTTTTGTAAATGCAGCCCTAGAGTTATGTTTGCTCAACAGAGACTCTCTGTTCCACAATCTATAGGTACTGGGGTGAGGTAGCTCTATGTTAAACAGGTGGAGTTTGGAAAGAGGCCTGTTTCAGTGTGATTAGCAGCAAATTTCATTTTGTAGGCTTCAAGGCTGTTCATTTTAAAGAGAAAGAGCTTTGATCATGCTCCAACACAAATACTATTGTTTACATACAGTACAGCAGTGTTCACTGTGTTAAGCCTTAATCTGGAAATATTTCAGACATTAGCTTCATACTTCCCTATTCTTACAATTTATACCTGAGTCTCTTCTGGCTCAGAAATTCACAATTTTCTTCTTCTTGCAGGTAAACATTCATTCCCTTTCTTTTCAGGCATTTTGATAATAGCCTCTCCCAAGGCTAAGAATTGCAGCGAGATGACTGGCACCAGTGACTTGTAAAAAGGTTTTTCCAGTGCTACCGATAAAGAAAAAAGCAGGCTCATTGCCTGCTGTTTGTAAAGCTGCACTGAAACAGCATTTTGTCCTTAATTATACGAAATGTACACTTAGCCTTTACAGAACATGAGGGTCCATAGGGAAAGGCAATTGCTTAAGAGCTTAGTGGAGTTTCTCTTGGGTGCTGTGTGTTCGAGATGACTTATACATTAATACTATTGTGATTTTGCACTCCATGTGTTTTACGGAAATATGCTTATGAGTGTGAATATGATGCAACTGGAATATGCTTTATGCAAAAGGTCTCTTGTAAGGTGTCATAACAAAGGTTATAAACTACTGAATATATTCCTCCTATTCGTATGCAAGAATCATTCTTGTATCTGAAGCTAGAAATATGAAGTATAACTCTGAGGTGCTATTGTAATTATGCAAAGTGTGGGCCATTAATGGTGGTTTTATAATCTTGATAGTTCCCATTGACGAGGACAATTGATTATAAATGGTTTATTTACCTGCAAACCTTCCTGTGTACCTGTGCGCCAACTCAGGAAGAATGGAGACTAGGGGTCTTACAGTGACATGTAATCATATCATATGATACTGGAATCCATCTTAATCCTTGTACTGTTCCACTGATGAGGCGGGGACAGGGACAAGCACAGACAAAAGATTCCCGCCTTGTGCCAAAGCTATGAAAGAGAGTGGAGCCGGACAAGAGGGGCTGCCAGTCATGAGATAACCCCTGCTTACCACCAGAGATATCTGCTGGATCTGACAAAGACTGAACAAGGGAAAAAAGATTGGGCCCAGACTAGGAAGGAGTCTAGTCCGTGAAAGACATTTATTGGAACATGGTTGAGGGTGAGATATTACCTTAATCAGTTTCTTAACATATTAGGCTTAGATTGCATGTTTTGTGACTTACTTTGTCCTGGCTGTTATTACTTGAAAGCACTTAAATCCTACATTTTATACTTAATAAAGTCACTTTTGTTTATTAATAAACCCAGAGTAACTGATTAATACCTGGGGGAGCAAATAGCTGTACATATGTCTCTAACAGTGTTACAGAGGAGTATAAGCTTTATACAGAGTAAAACGGATTCGTTTGGGGTTTGGATCCCATTGGGAGCTGGGTGTCTGGGTGCTGGAGAAGGTAACCTGCTGAGTTGTTTTTAATTCTCTCTGCGGCTTTGCGGGCATGACCCAGACCCTGGGTCTATGTTGCAGCAGGCTAACGTATCTGGCTCAACAAGGCAGGATTCTGGAGTCCCAAGCTGGCAGGGAAAACAGGCTCAGAGGTAATTTCAGCACATCAGGCGACAGGCCCAAGGGGATCTCTGTGACCAAACCCGTCACAACTATTATGTAAAATAATTGGCCTTGTTAGAAAATGTATGGATGTGGTGAAGATGGGTTTTCAAGAAGGGATCAGGGAAAGAGTTTTAGAGGAGAAAACTCCAGGCTCCTCGTGTTTCTGATTTCAGTCTAATGGAATGGGTTTCTCACAGCTCTAATCAGTAAGCAAAAATGACTTTTCAAACGCTTAGAGGCAGATTCTCCTCTCACTTCAGCATACGTCAGGAGGAACTTCACTGAAATAAATGGCAGTAAACTGGTATAGAGAAGAGAACTGAAAGATTTGAGGGTCAGAGAATATTGTAGCAAAAAGCTAACCTGAACTGCTGCACAAGAAAGCAAAGAGATAAGTGAAGTTAAAAATGTGTGGGCAGAGGCAGAACTGCAAATTTTTGTATATAACAGAGAGAAGCAAACCTATTATCTGTATGATTACAGTATTTCTCCATGAGTCCATGTTAGGGAACGTGCATTGTGGATGTTATGTAAAGCACTGCCATGAATTATGCTGACTTTAAAGTGTTAAACATAATTAAAGGGAAGAAATTGCTTTTGGCTTCTGTTCAGAAATGCTAAATCCTAATAAAAACCAAAGCACACCTGCACTGTACTCTCTGGTATTCCCCAAAGAATATCAAGTCAAGTTCAAGGTCTTTGCCCTTATCTTCAAGGTGATAAATGGTCTGGTTCCATGACACTTAAGACTGCCTAAAGCTGTGGGATGAGGACCCTGGTCATCAACTCTACTCTTCTGGCAAAATGTAAGTTCCTACCATAAGAATAAAGTTCATCTGGGTGGGGAGACAGCTTTCTCAGAGGCTGGTCTGAAGTTGTAGAATAAATTCTCTCAGAAACTAACGGCCATCATAAACTTCACCACCTCTACTTCAAGTGCAAAGTGAACCTCTTCAACCCGCCTACTCTAATATAAAAGAAAATCCACTAAACTTTACCAAAACATCACATAGCACGCGCAATTCTCCCCCTGGAGATATGGTTGATTTTCTGCCCCCACTCCCGTCCTACTTGACACTCACATCACTTAATGTATCTCAGTGTCTTTCAAAAGTGCAATAATGATGAGGATGACATAAAGAACCTAGACAGAACCAAACTAGAATATTTTGAGTCAGTCAGTCAGTCAGTCCTTCTCTAGAATCATGTACAGCTGGCTAGCTGCCTACGTGGATCCCTATAGCAGAAGTGCTCCAGAAGATAATGTGTCCCTTGGCCAAGCAGGAGCCAACTTCCAGAGCCTTGCAAGCTAATTTTCCATGTTAGAGCAGAAATCAGTGATGTGGAGTCTGGTATTTTCTTAGTGTAGGTTTTGTTGTTTTGTTCTTTTAAATACACAAAACATGAACAAGTCCTAATTCGCTGAACAAAGGTGGTACCAGACTGCAAATGGACAACTCGGTCTTACTGAGAGCCACCTCTCCACTATCCCCAAATCCACCCAAAGGGGGAAGAGGATAGATTGAAGAATGACGAGAAACAGGAGGGATGAGCAATGAAATGGCAGAATCACAAGACCCAAAAGAGTGAAACTGGAGCAGCTGAGAAAGGACAACTTTTTGTCAGACTTTTTAAAATACTTGTTTTGGTTTTGTTGACATCTATTTAGCTTGAATGAACTAATAACAAAACTAGTATTTTGGATAAATGAAGCCTTTTTAAAGATTCAACATCTAGATTCTTCAACTAAGGAGTTAGAGTTCACAATATACACCCCCCTAAGTCCTCCCGGGGACTTAGTTAACACTCTTACTAGGGTTTTAGCCCAACCCACACCTCAGAAAAGCCTCTGTCCCAGGCTTGGCGGTGCTTTAAGGCCAGCCTAGACAGCATGGCAGGGAGCAGCAATGTTAAAGCCTGATTTCCATCTCTGCTCAATTTGGAACCATTCATTCTTCAGTGAGGCCAAATCATTCAAGTGCTGATAGTCCTCCAATGCCCCTCCCAGAACCTCCCTGAAGGACAGACGTTCTTCAGCAATTCACCAGGAAAGAATCCTAGAGCGCTTAAACACAAGAAAATCTGGGATATGCCCCAGGCGCACACAGTCCCGTGCAAGAACGAACTCGGATAGAGCTCTGCTATGGGAATGCTCACACCTGGGCCAGGCTAATCCAGGTGCCAATCACTGGGTTAATTGTCCAGTTAAGTCACATCCACAAAGATCTCCCAGCAAAACCGGATTTGACATTCCTGATCCCTCAAAAAGTTAAAAAACGGGGGGGGGGGGGGGAGCAAAGTAAACTTTTAAAGAAATAACTGTATGTCACAGAGGGCCAAAACGTGCATGAACTCACTTTTGAAAACGCCGCGCAGGCCACTTTTAAAATATAGCTTTTATTTTTCAGATGTGTATATTTGGTGCCTTATGTAAGTGACAGACCAATAAAACTGACTAGAATTAATCGCAGTGAGGACAATTATGGTATAAGCTTTCACAACAGCTCTGCCAATGCACCACTTATCTAAATTTTAAGAAAAGCTACTGAATGCGTAAGTCTAGCTTTTCAGCTATTTTGTACGACTTGTAGAAGTCAATAAGATTAACACTCCTTGCAGCAATAAAAAGGAAAGAAAGGTTATACTGATCTCTTATAGCCTCCATCCAAGCACAGGATGTCTATTAGATTGGCTAAGGGGCATGCTGCTTGTTAAATACACAGTATGTTAACACAATATGCTTTTATTCTGTTATAAACACTTAATGGCGGGCGCGCATTGCAAGACACAGTGGAGAAGCCCCCCTGCTGAGCTGACTGCTTACCATTCAAAAGCTCGCAACAAATCAATTAATTCAACTGCTAAATATATTAGTACATCTACATCTTCTCTCCTCCCACAGCATCATACCCCCCACTGGTTGGCAGTAATCCAAGCAGAACTTGTGAGGCAATGGCCTCAGAAGCTCTCCCCCCCCCAACCCCCACCTCTTTTGACTTTTAAAGAAGTTCTTTTATTGGGGGAAGCGGAGAGAGAAAAGGAGTTAACTAACAAATAACTCTGCTTCCACAGTTAAGAAGAAAGGAATCCTTTGCACTAAGAAAAGCAATAAGTGTGAGCATGCTGTAAAAGCCAGAATTGAGTAGAAACTATTCCCCTCAACCTCCTGGCAGAAACCTCTCCCTCCCCGCACCACCACCACTCTTGAATTTCAGTTAAAATAGAGATGAGTCTGAATTCCATGTGATTTGAGAACATGGTGCACCTTTCTTCAAGTAGATGCTATTTAACAGAGCTAAATTGTGTTACAGTTTCCAGCTCTATAACATTAGAGGGGCCATGGCACAGTTTGAGTGAGTAGTTCCATTGCCTTCATTGGGACTAGTCAGAGTGCATACAGTTAAGCACATGCTTAAGCCTTTCCAGGATTGGAGCCTAAGATTCCTAGTGATGGGCTAAATTCTGAAGTCCCTACTCAGATTCTTCCTCAGTCCTTCCTTCTTTTACTTCATGGTAATTTTGCCTAAATAGAAAGGAAAGGCCTTATCATGCTCTCTCATGGTAAAACCTGTGGGAGAAATCAGGGGGTGGGGAGAGAAAACAGCTAAATTCCCCATTTCCCATAATTTTCTTCTGATGGGGACATTGTGAACAGTTTCTTCATTGGGGGTAGGAGGACCCCTCTCTCCAAGCCCAATAGGTTTTAACCCCAGCTCTATGACAGTGTGGTTCCTAGGCCAGCGGCTTCTATTAAGACCCCTCTTTCAGCAAGCAAGGGGCTGGCTCTCTGTGGGGTTGAGAGAAGGAAGATACACGCCCTTTCTCACCCCTTCCTTATGCACACAGCCCTAACCAGAAAGTCATCTGTGAGGGCTATGTGTGGAATGATGTAACAGTCAACCATGCAGGAGTGAGGCAATCCATGTGTGAAGAGCCTCCTTTGAATACAGATCTAAGTGCTAGATCTGTACACAGGTACATTCCTCACAGTACAATCCATTACTTATGCAACTTCTTGACCCCTTTCCTGATTCATCAGAATAGAAGTTTTAATGATAATTCAGTCAATTTAGGTCAAAAACTTTGGAGCGCATATTTTTGGTGAGATACTGGCCAAAACCAAAAGACAGGTTTCTTTTGTATGTGGTGTGATGAGTCAGACCAGAAGGATATAGGAGAGTGCTGGAAGACAGGTACATTAGTCTCAGGGTGTGCAGGTCCCTGTTCCCTGGATAGCCAAACAAAGGCTACTCCAGGCCAATCAAGACACCTGGGGCCAATTAAGAACCTTCTAGAAAGGAGTAGAAACAGCTAGCCTAATTGGACACCTGAAGCCAATCAGGGACTAGCTGAATCCAGATAAAAACCTCCCAGTTAGTCAGGTGGGGTGTGGGTGTCAGGGGCTGTGGAAGGAAGTTATGCTGTTGGTGAGACTGAGTAGTGGACAACTTATCATACAGAAGGAAGGAGGCCCTGAGGTAGGGGTGAAGTGGAGTTTGAAGAAGCAGGGACTGCTGTGGGGAAGTAGCCCAGGGAATTGTATTGTGTTTTGTGCCTAAAAGGTCAGCCATCTTAGCTGATACTATTAGGGTCCCTGGGCTGGAGCCCAGAGTAGAGGGCGGGCCTGGGCTCCCCACTTTCTGCCTCCCCTAATTAGTCTCTGAGATTGGGAGACAATAGAGACTGTGCCAGGAAGGATAGCTTCTCCTCACTGGTTTGTGATGAAGATGGCTCAATAGACTGTGACCTTGTCTCCAGAGAGAGAAGGGCTCCATGGAGGGTCACAGTGAGCCGCTGAGGCTAGTAAAAATCCGCCAGGAAACGCAGGATCCACGAAGATAAGGACAGAGCTTTGTCACAGTGGTCTGAGAACAAAACTGTGCGGCAAATTCAGCTCCACCTGGAATCAAATCCAAACTCCCTCACCTCATATCCTTCCTCTTTCCCCCACTGGTCTGAAGAGGTCCAGGTTTGATATTCTGGATTTGGTCAGTTTCCCTTGCCAACATCACTTTGCTCAATGTTCTGTCTATTAGGAAGGAAATCAGTGTGATTTTTTAAATAAAGTTGCTTATGGGGAAGGAGTCAGAGGTATAATTTGATCAAGAAATGTATCTTGATTTATGACATGCAAAACAATAATACGTCATAGTAACACAGAAGAAATCATATACACACCCTAATCTAGTTGTGACTCTGTAGTCTGAGCCTGATCCAAAGCCACTTGAAGTCAATGGAAAGACTCCTATTATTGGCTTCAATGGGCGTTGGAAGATCAGGTCCCATATCACCAGCATATTGGCAAGTCATCCAGAAGAAATGGGCAGTTGATGATGGATTTGATTGCGGTCTGTACACCTTGAACTGGCTGGACTACATTGCTGTGTCTCCAACTATTGGTGAAAAAGACTTAGCAGGAAAATGGTTGCGAGATTCAGTTCTTCAAGAGAATCTAATCTGTAGTTAGGCAGAAAAGACAGAGATGAAATCAGAGAAATGTGTGTGCTACAGGAGATTGTGCTGAATAGAATTAACCTAAATCCTGTTTATTATGGCAATACTAGTTTATCTATAACCATCCCTCAATAAAAAGAATGTCATCCTGACCTCTACAGAGGTGACATTAGAGACTTACCATGTAAGCCAAGTTAACTAGTTATTCATTATGAAAATTATCTCTATTTGTTTAGGAATCTGGGGTTCATTGCATGGAAAAGTTCCCATTAGATCCAGGACTAGGGTTAACGTGTTCTTCACACTCCATATTATACATAGATACATCACCCAGCACAAATGTGCACTGATCGGGGCCTCTGAGCATTGCAGTATTGCCAATGACTGAACACATAAGTCAGCTTATAAAAAAAAAAAGCAGTTGTTCCACTAAAGCAGATGTCTCTCACAGACACAGGGAATTTAATTATAACCCCTACAGGCAATGATTGTTTCTGAACTAGAAACAACTGAGAGGAAAGGATGTGAACTTCTATAAACTTTGACTGTCATGTCTAAAGGCAGCAGCTGAAATCAGGGCCATACTGTACAAATACGAAGTTAAAAACAGCACACACTCTGAAGAGCTTGCCATCCCAGGGGACAGTAGAGACAAAGAATGAGAAAAACTAAGTAGCATCACCATTTTATAGATGAAGAGCTTAGGCACAGATGGTGGGAGCCACAAAGGTACTTAGGCACCTAAATCTCAGGTTTTGGCACTTAAGTCCCAGCTTTCACTCCACTGCATTTCACAAACCTCCTGCGGAACCCTGTAGGCATCTACATTTTCCAGAGTAAGAAGAGTTCCCTAGGTGCCTACATTCCTGCCTCTGGACATGCTCACTGATGCCCCCCTGTAGGCATCTGAATGCCTACCTCCCATCTAAGACCCAGAGTGATTCACAAACCAAGGGAAGACAGGTGCAGGGCCTAATCCAGCAGGTGTGCTCAAAGGCCACATACCAGATTAGGTCCCTTTCAAAATCCAGTTGTAGGATGAGGTGCAGGTGGTGGTTGCCCACCTTTTAACTTTAAGCCCACTGGTCAGAGACTCACCCGGAATAAGACCCAGGTTCAATTCCTCCATCTTTGCCAGAAGGGGAGAAGAGATATTCCTGTTCAAATCCTAACTCTCAGAAGACTGCTCTAACAACTGAGCTAAGGGATAGTCCAATGTGGAGAAAAACCTTCCGTCTCTCCTGTTGGACCTGTTGCACTCTAGTAACTGGAGCGGAGGACTGGACCTGGGATCTCCAACCTCCTAGTGGGTGTCCTAATCACCGGACTACAGAGTCATTCGCATTCTCCCTGACCTCTCTCTAGCCCAGTGACTATAAAATATTAATTAATTAATAATTAATATACAGTGGACATTGGGCCAGAAAGACAGAAAAAGTGAAAAATACACCAACTGTTGCATCTCCCATTGTCTAGCATAGGCGGGGAATCAAATAGGGTGCTGGCTATTGTGGATCACATTCTTAGGTACCTATCTCTCCCCGTTCATTGCATAAGGAGCCTAGGCACCTAACTCAACTTTGTGGGTTGCAGTGTTGTTCCTGAGTTTTTTCTAGGCACCTGAAGGTTAGGCATTGCAACACCTACATCCCCTTGTGGATCCCATCCAGGGAAACTAAATGCCCTGCCCATGGTCACAGAGGAAGTCTACGGCAGGAGATTTGAGTCTTAGCTGCATAATCATCCCTTCCTCTCCAAACAATGTACAATTCCAAATTCGTTTATACTGCTTTTATATTGTACCTGATCCTAAGAATACTGAAGGCAATGGAACTACGCCTGGTTTTTCCAACGAGGTAGAGAGGGTTATGCCAGTATAAAATTAGCATAACAGATAAGAGAGACTTTAAAAAAAAAATTGTCACTGCTAATACTTGCTGTTTTCTTTAAGCCCCACTCCCAAATGATTTAACGCAAGGTTCATACTTAGGTGACTATTTTAGAAGATGTAACAAAAACTTGCAAAGCTTAGAATATAAAAAGAAGCCAACTAATTTAGATTTGCAGTTTTAAGCTTAATCAGCACCATGTGTCCCCCAAGATGACTGATTCGCACTGCACAAGATTAGACCATATGGTGCTGGGATTTATTTTCTTTTGATGTTTATTGCTACTTCTAATTCTTGTGTGTCCATTGTCTCCCACGGCTTCATTCCCTTAATTTTCCAGATCACGATCTCACAGAGACGTAACATTGGCAAGACAGAACATCCTACCCGCTCCCACCCCCACCCCGCCACACATACATTCACAAGCACACCATTTTGCAAATATTTCTGCAATCTATGCAAGTTTCTTCATTGCTTTGTTCTATTTTCCCCATGTCCTTTCTGTTCTCTCAGTAAAGCAGGTGGGACAAACAGAAATCAGACACATCATCTGCTGATAGCCCATACTGAGCAGAAATCAAAACCATCTCCCTGCTGAGAGATATGCACTTCCCACTCCAACAGTATGGACAACATTATACACATAGGAATGTGTGCGTAACATACCCCAATGCCCCCAAGCATCTTGATTTAAAGAAATATTTAAAACCCCTCTACTTTGCAGCATATTTCTACTGTAGTAACTCCCACAGGTGTGGATAAGAGCTGCGGTCTCATTGTGCAAGGATAGGTTCAAAAACAGGATCTTAAGTCCCAAAAGTCTCTCAATATTCTCATGAAGAAGCTAGAGAATGCTGCAGTGTCCATTTATTAGCACCATTATATTCTCATTCAATTTAAACAAGCAAGAGCTGCAATTAGGACAGGTACGTGGGCTCCCCAAGCAGCCTTCTCTCTAACGTACGTATCAGATGTCAAAACCGGTCAGAAACCTACTGGCACATTAAATTGTCCACTATTCAATGAGTGCAAAAAGGTTAAATTATTGCACTTTACATTCCAAAGCAAGATTACAGTTACCAGCAAGTGAAACAGTTCCCATCTAAATAAATGAATTCTTCTTAATTTAAAAACAAAGGATAATTCCACTGACTATAAAACACATATACAAAAGGACTCAAATAAATCAATTTTTCTTGCCTGCAGTAAGATGAACTAAGTGGCTAAATGTGGATCTTAAACAACTTATATATTTGAAATAAAATAAATGAAATGTTTTGCCTTGAGAGACAGTTTATATTTAATAGTTTTGTGTTACAATGACAGAATGTGTATTCTCCTAATATGCAAGGTCTTTTGTTCTCTGGAACATCTTGAATGGAGGGAGGTCCATCCCTCCAACAGTTAAATCTTCCATATTTGATAAATCTAATGTGCCTACTGCAAAGAGGAGAATTTTTACAGGAAGCCATTTTGTTAATCTGGATAAGGAAATAAGACAGAAAAGTGAAGCGCTTCTCCTACCGAAAGGGAATTCTTATTTTACTAGGCTTGCTCTGCCCTACATAACAGATGACTGACAATATCAGTATAAACACAGAGATTCAGAGGATTATGGGAATATGATTTAACAGTTAAAACAAGTAGTAAAGAGCAAGTTATATTACTGTTTGGGGACACTTTTTAAATAGCAGGAATGGGATAGATTTCAATGATAAACTTCAGCATGATGGAAAGGCTAATATACCTAAAATGACCCCATAGACATAGACATAACATTAATTTGGAGTCTCAGCTTCCAGATCAATCTGCATGTTTGCCTATTATGAGTCAAGGACCAAATCTTGAATGTTTATGTAAATCTAGAATTCTCTTGACTTCAAAGGAGTTGCTCCCAATTTATATCATTGTAAGAGAAATCAGCATCAGGAACCAGATCCTGCTCACCTTATTCTTGTGAATAATTTCCCCATTAGCTTCAGCGTCAATACTGACGTGAATAAAGGAAAGCAGTACTTAACCCTTAAACCTATAATAGTTATTGGAAAGAGCAATAATTTTCTCCACTCTCTGATTTATCAAAATATGCCAGTCTACTATCCCTCAGGTTGTCACCAGAACAGCTGGATTTTTAAAAAGTGGCTTAGAACACAGGAATCATCATACCTGATCAGACTCATAGTCCATTCAGTCTGGTATCCTCTCTTTGACAGGAACCAGTACCAGCTACTTCAGAGGAAGGTCCAAAGCCCATAGGTCAAGGGACAGTTTTCACCTAACACCCAGTTAGTGGCTAAATTATGCCCTGAAGCCTGATGGTTTCTATCCCTTCTAATGGCTATTTAATCCTGTCTAAAGTAACATCCCACTTCGTCTGCTCTATTCCAGCCTCAGATTCTGAAGGATTCTTTATTATTCATGGAGTTCTGTCAATTAAACAAAGTAGAGATTACATTATTGGTATTTGGCACATTAATGAAAGACAACACAAAACAATATGACCTGCTTATCCTCTTAATCCCCTTCTCCCCCGATGCATGGGAGAATGCGAGGATAGTTTCCAAACAGGGTGACCAGACAGCAAATGTAAAAAATTGGGACATGGAGTGGGGATAATAGGAGCCTGTATAAGAAAAAGGCCCAAAAACCAGGACATCTGGCACCCTATTTCCAATATTTATTCTGAGGAAAGATGCTGGGGTCCTGTTCTGCTCTCACGCTGATTTGCAAGAGTGCAATTCCATTGACTTCAACAGTTCCATCAGTTTACGCTGGCCTGAGATGAGAGCCAGGCCCCCTTTGTTGAGAAAACTGAGTTCATCAGAATATGATGGGGAAAAGTGGCCACTAAACTCTCCTCCCCTTATGACATGTCTTCAGAGAAGCTTTGAGTTGGACACACTGTGATTTTCCCTACACAAAGAGCAATAACAGGATTTGAGTGACAGAGTAAGAGAACAAATTAGGAGAACAAAAGTCAAGTCTCCATGAAAGAGTACAATGCATATGCTTCATCTGCAATGGGAAATGCATTACTCTTAGGAGCTGCAGATACTATGGAAGGGAGGGGAAATAATGAGGAGACAAAGGATGGGTGGGCATCAGAGAAGGAGAGAGAAAAAAATGAATTTAAACTATATACTGAACCAATAAATCCGACAGCAGGATAGCTTTACCAGGAGCAAGGGTGATGTGGTCCAGAAAGAACAGATGTAGTGTCTTCTAAAATTCCATGATCCTGTTTGATACCTGTCCCTGAAAAATGTAATGCTTCAGTGGTTTCCTCAAGCTCATGCCCTCAGTTTAAGAAAATCATGCCAATTCACAATCAGGAAAAAATAAATACATAGCATATGTGACCAATCACAACTAACCTAAAAAGCTCAGTTATTGAGTATGAAAGTCACGGAAAATTATCAATTGGTCCTGACAGTGTAAAAAAAAATTTATGTAGATAAAAGTTAGTTGCATACATTTGAATAATGAATCAATGTGAGGCAACTGTTATCAGCTGGTTGACATTACTATTAAACTACAAGTTATTCACTCAGCTCTAGTCATGTCACACTTTTCAGATGATAGGGATTTAGAAGCACCTAGTGCACAATTGATTGATCCTGATATCAGGGTCATTAAGTGCTGATGGTAGCACCAAGAGCATCTTAGAGCAGCACCCAAATGCACTTTGAAGAGCTCTTCTTATGTTCAATTTACATAAACAAGATTGTCCAAGGCCAAAGGCTATTTCGTACAGAGATTAATGACCAGCAGGATTGACGCACAGGGTGTCTGTCAGGCCATCACCTCCGTATAGTTGGTCATTAATCCTTCAGGAAATGCCCTTCTTCTCAGTCATTAGCGATAAGCAGGCAAGCACTGGTAAGTGAAGGAACTCTAATCCTGCAGTTTGAAGAGTGGGACTGGAAAGAGAAGGTTGGGTTTCTGGAGGGACATAGGTTGGTGAGACATCTGGAGTCCAAGAATAGAAACTGGTGAGCAGCTGCTACTAGACAAAAGCACAGGCCTCTTAACATGGAACATTGGCTTCTATGCATGCCCTGTGAAGAGCCTTCCTGCAACCCTGCGGGCCCTCTGCATCACTTATCACTAATGAAAGATCCTAAATCATCAAGGGCAAATAATCCAGTCCTTATTCAGGCAAACTGCAGTTGAAATGAGAGCGCCTAGGTAAGCAAAGTTTACAGACTATATAGCTTTTGCTAAATAGACGTGCGTACTTAGGCGTTACGTATACATGGATATTTTAATACCAAGCTATTGAAAGTTCCTCCTTTGCTCTGTTCAATATCTCCATTCAAGATAACCCCTGCAGCAGTTAATGGCATCAGCACCTAAATCAAAGCAGGAAGTGTGGGAAGATGGTCTAGTCAAGCAGTATACAATAATATAAGACAAATATTGAACTTTATACTCAGGTAAGTAAAGGAAGAGCTGATTTGCCAGTCTATATATATTACATTACAGATTTAGAATCTTAGAAAGATTTTACAATTTAAGGGGAGGGAGAAATTCATTTTATTCCACAATGTTAATATTGGCCCATCCTGTTGGAAATCATAGCTTAGATTCTACAGAACAAGTATAAAACATATAGCTCAAAAATATGACCAAAAGTTTTAAAGCAAGAATAACCACTCTCTTACATTGCTCAGTAACTAAAATAGCAGCACGTCGTGGCTAGGCCATTGTCTGATGGTCTAGTAGCTTCCTAGGTCCTCCAGGCCAGTCAATTTCTGTGAAGTAGCCAGTTCATATGTGACCCTGTAGCAGGATGCTGTTGCAGAGGCACCTAATTAGCACCCTGCTCAGCCAGCCCCAATCAGGGGAAATAGACTGGGGCTGGGAAAGCCTGATGCCTGGCCTGAGGATTGGCTACACCTGCTAGCCTGAGGGCTATAAAGGCTGGAAGGAGTGAGAAGGTGGGGGGAATGGTCAGGGGAAGGTCAGTCTCCTGGCTGAGGGCTGCTCTGACTTAAAAGGAGCCAAGCAAGATGATGTCTGTATATAGCTTAACACTGGTGGTGGGCACTGCATTGTAAATAATAAATACACAGGTATTGCACAGTAGAAGCCTGTTGCAGAGCCTTATTTGGGGTAGCCAGAAGCCAGCATGAAGAGGGGGCCAGCAGACCCTGTTACAGACCCCTGCTGGCTGCTTCTCCCTCCTGCTCTGAGCCCATTGCAGTTCCTGCATTTCCAAGGCACTACATCCCCCATTATCAATGGCTGACTTTTTAGCTTCCTGAAAATAATCAAGTAAAAAATATAAATAAAATTTTGAGCCAAATGGTGTATTTATTTTCAGATGAGATGTTGTCTGCAATTTCTCTTGAAACAACGTGGAGTATGGTGACTCCAGCCTGGTGAGTGTCAAAACAGGTGATATTTCAATGGTTTTTGTGGCTGCACTGTCTCAGAACCTCAGAAGTGGTGGTCTCAAGAAGTTATGCCTCCTCCCCACTCCCAGCCTTGCACACATCCTCACTGCACTCTAGGCTTTCAGATCGGTATTGTTTGCAGGACTGGATTGGCAACTCCAAGCAACCTGGGTAACATATTTTGAGCAGCCCATGAAATATAAAGGACCAGATTGTAAAGTCATGATCTGCCCTGTATATAGACTAGTGCCAGGGAGGGACTCAAATCCCCTTATTTTTCATTGCAGTCTCGTGAGAGAGAGAGAAATTGAGAGATGTAGCCATTCTTCAGCAATGGTGGGGATTTGCCTGCACTTACAATGGCAGTGCTTAAAAAAAGAAAAAAAAATCCAAATCTGGAAAGAACCTACTGCAATTTTCAATGAAAGAGCATACTTCCATTGAATTACATCCTCTCTCAGTATCCTCAAATAAATAGAATTGCTTAAACTCATGTTTTACAAATATCTATTTTAGTTGCCTCCATTTTCCTGTTGTATTACAAAAGCTCAAAATTTTTTTCATGGTGAGAATTCTTTACAAAAGATTATTTGTTCAGACACAGTAATGTTATGTAATGTTCAGACACAGACAGAATAAATTTAACCCAAATTCCAGGTGAAGGTCACAGAAGAAAGAGGAGATGTTTGAACTAGTCCCATCTTCCCTTGTCAGTGTCGTCAACGCCAATATGCACTAACTATTCAATTATGAATATACTGAAGATAAAAATGACTGGATCAGGGTTTAAATAGCTTGATGATTGTACATGAAGTTTGCTAATGCATTTCAATTAGCATTAGTCAAATGTTCCTTTGGAACATTTCCCCTCCCCCCCTAAGGAAAATAACTTTATTAAACTAGACTTTTTGCCAAAAAAGCCGTTTTTGTTGAAAATTTTCAACCAGTACCAAAAAAAAGCGCTCTCTTGTGGGGGAAAAACCATCATCTGTACCAAAGAGGGAGATGAATGAGTTCCCCGCCTTAAAGCTGGGGAAAAGGGATGAGGTATGTTTGGATTTTTTTTTCTTTATAAGGAATTATTCCCTCTCCCTCCCACACAGCACAAAGGCACCTCATCTTCCAGTCAGTAGGGCAGGTGTGTTCAAGCCCACCCATAGCTTCAGGATGACATTTGAGATTCCAGGCTGCCAGAAACAGACCATATTCAGAGATTCTTACTCCATGATTGTTATTTATAGGTCTGCTTGATTATAGACCTGTTTAATTACATTGTTTCTTCAAAGCTGACCTCGCCAGCTAAACTGTTACTGGTGTTATGAAGGCATGGGGGTAATCGTAAATGGAAGATTGAAAGAAATTCTTCAGTGGTGGGATTACTGTAGCCTAGAAAAACTGAAAGAAGCCAGGATTATAGATTGGTAAAATACTGCAGATAGCAGAGAACCCTCCCTCCTTTTCAGTCTTACAAACCATTGCTGCTCCATTTGCAGCATTTTGAACCAGTGGGAAGAATACAAGAGCCTGCAAGGGTTACATTTTTGCTCATTAAAAATCTACTTGCTCTTAAAGTCCTGTGTTTAATTGCTCTTGGCCCTTCCCCTCTCTTTTAAACTCATTGTGGAAGACATCACAGGCAAGAAATTCATTAGCAAATGTATTCATTCACAGGTTAAAAAAATAAAAGATCATGACAAATTCTTTTATAACCAGCTTCAAAGGTGCAACTGCTAAGATGAGCTCTTTCATTTTGTGAGAGGAGTTTCTTGAATTCTTACACATCATGAGCAACCCAGCCCAAAGGCAATGCTTGCAGCAGCAAATGGAGGGTGAAGGGGGGTGAGGAGTAAGGGGGGGGATACCTTACATATTTAATTACATCAGGTAGCATCTGTGGAAACATTCCTGCCATTCATTAGATAAGAAAAAAAATCATTTATCTGCATAGCTATGCACCAGAACTGCTTCCTATTGCACCTCCTTGAAAAAGTGATACACAGGGACATTGCACATTTTATTTTTTTTCATCCACACTGCTTGCCTTTGGAATTTCACAGCCAGTAAGGTTTCACCATCTTCTCCCTCACCAGCAAGTTTATGCATCAGAAAATTACAGCATTTACCCTTCTAATACAAGCTTCTAGAATCTTGCTATTTGCTTGACCAAGACATTGGTTTAATTACTCAAGAATCTGCTCCCTATTTATGAAAGTGTAAAGAGTATTTACAACTTTAGCGATAATTAAATAGTAGACATGGGTCGAGCGGACTATTCCAAATCTAAACAGCCTCTGGAGTTTGAGAGCGCTTCACAGATCTGGGTACAAACTTTGCAGTTTGCTGCTATCCCTGTAATGGGTCGAACCAAGACCCTGATCTGAACAAACTGTGCTTTTGGAAAAGTAAATTTTCTAACTTTGTAGTTAGAGCCCTTCTCTACTTCTTACAGAACAAACTATCCTATGCTTGAAGAATCTGTTAACATTAGGATGTCATTCATTATAGGAAAGCGATTTCTTTTCCTCTTATTTTTTGGTATTGTTTTCCTTAGAATTACCCTTCACCAGTCTAAATTTGGCATTCAGATAAATCATTTTATATGGTATAACTCCACCTACAGGAAGCTCAAAGCAATATCTACCCAAGCATACACCCAATAAATACAAAAGTTGCGTGAAAATCTTCTCCCCCACTTGCATGTTTCCACTAGATTTGTAAAAAGTGAAGAATGTGGTAAGTTTGTCTCAGATTTTTTACTCTGGTAAAAACTGTAAGAAAACCATTGAAGACCCAACTCTGAGACACCTAGGGTTTTGTTGTGTATTTTCCTCTGGAAGGTTTTGTCATCATCATCTACTTTGATATCTTGAAGATCCTCCACTTACTGTTGGGTCAGGAAGATGCACCATAAAGTACTCTTATCTGCAAAAGCGACAAAGAGTCCTGTGGCACCTTATAGACTAACAGACGTATTGTAGCACAAGCTTTCATGGTGAATATCCACTTCGTCGGATGCATGCAGTGGAAATATCCAGACCTGAACAATGCTTCCTCAGCTGTCGTCCACTCACGCCCCTTCTCTACCTATGCTACATTGATGACATCATCATCTGGATCCATGGTAAGGAAACTCTGGAAGAATTCCATCACGATTTCAACAGCTTCCATCCCACCATCAACCTGAGCTTGGACCAATCTACACGGGAGGTCCACTTCCTAGACACCACGGTGCAAATAAGTGACAGTCACATTAACACCACCCTATACCGGAAATCCACCAACCGCTATGCCTATCTTCATACCTCCACACGACACACCACACGATCCATTGTCTACAGCCAAGCGCTGAGGTACAACCGCATTTGCTCCAACCCCTCAGACAGAGACCAACACCTACAAGATCTTCACCAAGCATTCTCAAAACTACAGTACCCGCACAAGAAAATAAGGAAACAGATCAACAGAGCCAGACTTGTACCCAGAAGCCTCCTGCTGCGAGACAAGCCCAAGAAAGAAACCAACAGAACACCACTGGCCATCACCTAAAGTCCTCAATTAAAACCTCTCCAATGCATCATCACTGATCTACAACCCATCCTGCACAACGATCCCTCACTTTCACAGGCCTTGGGAGGCAGGTCAGTCCTCGCCCACAGACAATCCGTCAACCTGAAGCATATTCTTACCAGCAACTACACACCACACCGCAGTAACTCTAACTCAGGAACCAATCCATGCAACAAACCTCGATGCCAACTCTGCACATATATCTACACCAGCGACAGCATCACAGGACCTAACCAGATCAGCCACACAATCACCGGTTCATTCACCTGCACGTCCACCAATGTAATATATGCCATCACGTGCAATGCCCCTCTGCTATGTACATCGGCCAAACTGGACAGCTCCTACGTAAAAGGATAATGGACACAAATCAGATATTAGGAATGGCAAAAACCTGTAGAAGAACACTTCAATCTCCCTGGACACACAATAGCAGATTTAAAGGGTAGCCATCCTGCAGCAAAAAAACTTCAAGACCAGATTTCAAAGAGAAACTGCTGAGCTTCATTTGCAAATTAGACACCATCAGCCCAGGATTAAACAAAGACTGTGAATGGCTAGCCAACTCCAAAAGCAGTTTCTCCTCCCTTGGTGTTCACACCTCCAGATCAACTGCTAGAAGAGGACCTCATCCTTCCTGATTGAACTAAGCTCATTATCTTTAGCCTGATTCTTGCCTGCATATTTATAACTCCCTCTGGATATTTCCACTGCATGCATCCAATGAAGTGGGTATTCACCCACGAAAGTTTATGCTACAGTATGTCTGTTAGTCTATAGGGTGCCACAGGACTCTTTGTTGCTTTTGCAGATCCAGACTAACAAGAGTATCAGAGGGGTAGCTATATCTGGAGATCTGCCAGTGTGGAGTTCTAGTCCACAGCATTCGGATTCCTGGTAGCTACCAGGATTACCTTCAACCTAAACAACCTTTTTTTCAAATGGTTCAGAAATGTGAGAATTGTACACAGCCCTGCCCAGTACCTCTTCTGTTTCCCAAATTTGGATTCAGCATCTCTAGAGCATACCAGTAAGACCTGCAACTAAGACCAGTATTAACTAGGGTGAACAGATGTCCTAATTTTATAGGGACAGTCCTGATTTTTGGGTCGTCTTCTTATATAGGCTCCTATCACCGCCCACCCCTTGTCCCGATTTTTCACGCTTGTTGTCTGGCCACCCTACAAAGCAGTAAGCATTCCAATCCACAGAATACATGACATCCCAACTTTCAAGGCAAGGAATACAAGAGAAAGAGAAGTTCATAGAAATATATCCTTCAAGTTTACTATATTATGGCCCAGAACACAGGCCTCCTGGTTTTCAAGGAAAGGAAACAGTGGCAGTAATGAATCCTTTCCCACCACTGCCAAGAGGAAATTACAGAGACTACACATTTTGAAAGAAAGTTGTGAATTGCTTATGAAGATACTTTTACCTGTATGAAAAGATGTTTAACTAGCGTTACAAATCCAGAAAGCTCCTGAAGGGTGAACTAGAAAGAACTCTGTGCAGTATGTCAGTTATAAGGTGGCTAGGCTGCATACTTCATGAAAACTGAAGGATCTGACAATAATGAGACTGCAAGTACAGAGTATCCCATTGGATAATACCAGAATTGAGAGAACAGTCCATAGTTTTATTCCAATATAGCTGTGCATGTTCTGAAAGGGGAGTCTGTAAATTTGGGCTCAAACTAACATGTGCCTGCCAAAAAGATACACACTCGCAAGCCTGCAATATTCTATGTTCCCACTCACCTTGAGCAAGTAAGCTTTATATTTTTTCATATATATATTTTTTCGTTACTTGTCCTTTGCATGATGAATAGAAGTAAATAGACTTTGCTCCTTGACAAAGTTTTCATTACTTTAAGAGTATGCATATCTGAGTTTATATCTACAATCAATCAATCTATACTCAAATATGCTTGAGATAGTTGACAGCTAGTTTCTTTACTTCCAGTTTCCAATGGTAAAGTCAATTCCCATCTCACTGAACTAGTAGAAGTACGAATGGCAGCGTATTTGCAGTAGCATGGGTTACAACAGTGGAGGCATGGCTTAGCTGTGCCGAGCACATACCCACTTCGGATTTCAAGTGGGTTTGTAGTTGGCACAACTCAGCCAGGCCTCTTCTGACACTACCAGTGCTATCGCATCTACACTGCAATTTACACTCACACTAGCTCGATGAGCACTACTGTGAATATGCGTGTATATAGCCAGGGGAATCATACCCCTAGCTGATAATGTAGATGGTGTCTTTGCAGGGGTCTAAGATTTACTCATGTGCTTAAGTTTACTCTCTGTGAGTAGTCTCTCTGAAGCAACAATGCATAAATTAAGCATGAAAGTCTTTGTGGGATCAAGGCCATAAAAAGGTGTAAAAAAACCACATCTCTAGCAAAAAAAAAATTCATATTGCAATATTTAAAATCACTTCCCTGTGTTCAACTTCAGTATCTGCTCAATCTTCATCTACAGCGCTCTGGATGCCTGCTGCTTCTCCACCCCACAAAAACTCAGAGAAATGACTGCCTAAGTAAAGCAGCCACTCAGACTCTGGATGGGGCTAATCAATACAGTTCTAAGTCATGTCTGTTTATTTTTAAATTCTTACAGAGAAACCCCCACTAAAAAGCAACAACAGGTATCTGAAGTGTGGGCAATTATGGACAAGTGCCATTTCAGCATAAATAGGGGGAAAATGCAAATTATTGAACACTTAACTCCTATGAATTGGCTGTTAACTGAGACAATAGTCTACAAGATGTTGTTTGGAGCAGCTCATTAATAAAATTCAAAATTGTTTTCAGCAATTATGTACAATCATTGTCATTTTATCACTGGCCAAAAAGTCCCTCACTGCATGTTTCAACATATAATTATATCAGATTACTGAGAAAATCATCCTGTCTGCAGAGGAGATTTAGAATTATAATGCACTGACAGAGAAGCAACACACTACTAACTAAAGAGAATATATTTATTTTGGGAAGGAATTAGCTGTGCAAGAAAGCTAGTGGAAGATGCTCAGAAATCAGGAAGATGACTTTATAAAACACCTGTATACTTGAGTAATTTGTGTTTTTGAAGAACCATTTCAATGTACCTACCCATTTCCCAATCCTTTCTTTGTTCTCTTTTTGGAACAGAAATGTAATGGAAATGGAGCCAGTTTTCATTCTCGTATGCATTTCCCTCCCCCCCACCATCTGAATTTTACATTCTATTTTGTAGTGACTCAACAGTGGAGCAGATGAGCATCTAAGTATTATTTATCTTTTTTTTACCCCCGTGGATTCAGGCACAGGACTGCCCTGAATTAGTTTGTTTGAACTAGCACTTCTCTTGCAGAAAAAAAATGCAGTAATTTCATGGTGCGCAGCACCATAGAACTGCACACTTCATAAATATTAATAAATTTATCCTCGCAAAATCCCTGTGTGGTAGGTCAATATTTTATCACTCTGTAAAATGGCGACTACACTAGTGGAGGGGAACACTTGCTACTAATTATCTATAGAAGATTCCAGAAATATCACTCTGAAGGCTAAAATGTCTTTTGAATCAGTGTGAAGAGATGGAAGCAGCTACACGCATGGGTGAGATCTCTTTTCGTTCAGAATATCACCAGGTTGAATCATCACTGTCTTGTATGTGGCTGAGAACTTAAAAAGACCACACAAGTTGTTATCTCTCCCCACACCTTTACGAATTAAAGCCTACGCGAAACCACAGATTTTTAACTATTTACTAGTCAATAGCATGGCCATAGCATCTTCAAGTCTCTATTGGCATCTCTGTGTGGGTGGTGCTTTCCTCTTTTGTCAGCCCTACTGTAATCATTCCAAAATAGTCTTACTTTGATCCCTGCAGCATACAGGGATTTTATCCTACTCCTATAAACAGTTTGCAAGCCTACTAGTAGCAGTCACTGTGTTGTATGTTATAGAAGCTGTCTGAAACCAGTCAGATCAGCGGCATGTACGTAGCTACGCCAGGTTAGGTTTGTGTATACTTAGTAATCATGTCTGATTGGGACCCAGCTGCACCTGTGGTTACATATCAAAATAATATGAAGCAAAGAGCAAAAGATGCAACCCTTCCGCAACCCCTGCCATCCAGGACTGAAGCTTCAAACTACTCTGAATTAAGCAGTAGCATGTGGCTCACTTGCAGGAGAAAGTCACAGAAACATTTTGCTTTTTAGTTAAATTACCCATTTGCTGATAAATTCTCTCTAAATGATTATACATACTTGCAATTACATGCTGACAGTTAAGAAGCCCCACTTTGCAATTGAGGTCTTGAAACAGAACATAAATTCTGTCTGAAAGACTGTTCTTTCAGCTTTACTTTTTCGTTAGCGGTAAACCATTGGCATCAGATCCCTCTGTCACCCACAATCTGACACGCAAGAGAATGAAGTGGAATGATGTTAACCATCACTTGCTAATTTCCACAGATAAGGTCTGGTCCTTTAAAATTTATGAGATTGGTGTTTGCCTTGAAGGGCCTAAGTTCAAATGCAACCATAAAAGAAAGGATCTGTTGAGGTGTATTACTGAGGGATTTGTCTTCACATACATCACTGCAGCTGCGCCATTGTATGCTTTAGTGAAGACACTTCTCCTGTCGGCTTAGTTAATCCAGCTCCCGGAGAGGCAGTAGTGATGTTGATGGGAAAAGCTCTCCCATCAACACAGCACTGTCTACATGAGGGGGACAAGGTCAGGATAACTACATTGCTCAGAGGTGTGGATTTTTCACACTCCTGGGCAACATGTTATACCAATATAGATCTGCAGCGTAGACCTGTTCTCAGAGGTCAAACGATAAAGTTCACATGTTCTCTTTAAAGAGCATGTACTCTATATGAAAAAGGATTAAAAAAATAAGTAGTTTTGTAACAAACAGTTTAAGGATTGTAATGAAATTTAGGGCAAGATTTTCCTCTCTCATCCATGTCAATCAGGGAATAATTCCACTGAACTCAATGGAAGTACCAGTGTGGGTAAGAAGAAAATCATGTTGCTGTTCTCTAAGGTAGAATGGCCACTTATTCATGCAGGAAAACTGAACATTCCAGTACTTCCGGGAATGGCATGGGCCTGCCTCTACTTCTGCCAATGTGACTTTGGACACACGTGTGAGAAAGCACGCTGCATGGGGGGCACCAGTTTAAGAGCACACCGCCCCAGACCTGCCAGTATGACTTTGGACACCCAGTGCATGAGGTCACACCACAAAGAAGGGGCATCATTTTTAAAGAGCGTTCCATTCCACCCCCACCAGCATGACCTTGTGGGAGAGGCTGCAGGGCAGAATGGCATGATTTCCAAAATGTATTGTCCACCATCCAATATCAAATAAAACCACACTTAGTTGTCCAAGTACTGGATAGGGGACAAACCCTAGAAAAACAGAACTGTTTTGTTTAATCCTGGACAAGTGGTCTGCCCAGTCTAAGGTATAGTTCTATGGGTATTTGTTCCCTATTACCATGATATCTGAGCACCTCACAGTCTTTAATGTAGTTAGTCTCACAACACCCCTGTGAAGGAGGAAAGTGCTAATATCCCCAATTTATAAGTGAAGATTGTCTTGTAGAGAAGCTTAGTGACTTGCTAAGGTCACACAAGATGTCTGTTGCAGAACAGGGACTTGAACCCACGTCTCAGACAAGTGTTCTAAGCACTGGACTCTCCTTTCTTTCTCTTGAGGGAAGTTTAGCCTTAAATGAGCCCTAGACTAGCCTGTTTTCTGATTGTACATATAGAGTCCATATGAATAAGGTTGTCAGTGCTGTCTGGGGTGGCCAGGGCCAGTGCAAGGATATTTTGCGCCCTAGGCAAAACTTTTACCTTGTGCCCCTCCCCCGCCCTATTTGCACATTGGTTTATTGAGGGACAAATTTTAATGAGCCTCTATAGTCTCCAGGGTCCAGCCATGCCCAGGGGCTGCTTCTTAGACCAGGTTTCCCCGCTTCTGCCCTGAGTTTTCCTGGAGGGTGCACAACCCTCCCCCCACCACAGTGCAGGGGTGGCAGATTTGTAGAAATTTTGGTTGTGTCCAGAACTCCCGCCCCTCAAAAAAACTCTGAGCCCCCTGCCTAAGGCTCTGGGATGAGTTTGGGTAGGGGGAGAAAGTCTGGGGTGCAGGCCCTGGATTGGGGCAGGGGATTGGAGTTCAGAAGGGGTGCAGGATCTGGGAGGGAGTTTGGGTGCAGAAGGGGTGAGAGGTTGGGCTCTGGGAGGGAGTTTGGGTGCTGGGTGCAGGCTCCAGGCTGCAGCAGGGGGTGGGAGGTACAGGTTCCAGGATATGGTTTGGGTGTAGGCTCTGTACTTAGGCAATGGGTGGGAGGTGCAGGCTTTGGGATGGAGTCTGGGTGCAGGCTCTAGGAGGAAGTGCAGAGGGCTGGGGTGCAGGCTTAGGGGCAGAATTTGGGTGGCAAGTGCAGGCTCCAGGCTAGAGCAGAGGATGGGGATATAGGAGGGGATGAGGGGTGCAGGCCCTGGGAGAGCATTTGGGGACAAAGGGAGGGATGCAGGCTCTGGGAGGGAGTTTTGGGGTGGAGGAGGTGCAGGCTCTAGGAGGGAGTTTGGGAGCAGAGGAGGTGCAGGCTCTAGGAGGGAGTTTGGGAGC
>ML677395.1:1431255-1529397 GCA_007922305.1 Dermatemys mawii | reverse complement strand
AGTTTGGGAGCAGAGGAGGTGCAGGCTCTAGGAGGGAGTTTGGGAGCTGACAAGGGGGCTGCAGGCTCTGGGAGGGAATGGAGGGTGCAGCACTTACCTGGGGCTCCTAGGCAGGGTAGGCTGCTCTGTAGTTAGATTTCAAATCAACCCAGTAACAAACATGGACTCTTGATGCACTATCACAAACTTACCATGGAGTCATAGGCCTGGTCTACACTGCGCCAGGGTGGGGGGAAAATCAATCTAAGATACACAATTTCAGCTATGAGAATAACATAGCTGAAGTCGACGTACTTAGATCTGCTTACAGCAGCATCTCTACAGTGGTGAGTCAACCGCTGCCACGCCCCTGTCAACTCCTCTTCTCGTGATGGTGGAGTACAGGAGTCGATGGAAGAGTGCTCAGGGATCAAATTATCGCATCTAAACTAGACATGATAAATTGACCCCCAATGGATCAATCACTACCCGCCAATCCGGCAAATAGCATAGACTCGAGGTAGGCAACCTATGGCACATGTGCCGAAGGGGGCACGCGAGCTGATTTTCAGTGGCACTCACACTGTCTGGGTCCTGGCCACTGATCTGGGGAGCTCTGCATTTTACTTTAATTTTAATTTTAAATTTAACTTTAAATGAAGCTTCTTGAACATTTTATGTACTTTACATATAACTGTAGTTTAGTTCTATATTATAGACTTACAGAAAGAGACCTTCTAAAAATGTTAAAATGTATTACTGGCACATGAAACCTTAAATTAGAGTGAATAAATGAAGACTTGGCACACCACTTCTGAAAGGTTGCTGACCCTTGGTATGGACATACCCACAGACAGTCCCCTCTGGCACTCCAGTCTATCCTACCACTCATGCAAGCTGGACTTAGTGATAGTTTGCTATACACCAAAGATCACAGAGGATTCAAGTTGCTTCCGGTCCCAAGAGACTAATCACTTACCCCCTTAGTCACTTATATTTATATGTATAATTTGTACCATAGCTCTCTCTCCCAAGACTCTTTTAGCCAATCCTGTAACTAACTAACTAAAGATTTATTAGCTAGAAATGAGAGTTCTTTACACACACACGTGCACACACACACATACAAATTAGTCACAGTCTATAGTCTTCAAAAGGTGACTGAGTTGTAGTAATCTGTCAGCTCTGAATGTTTTTAAAACTAATCTAGGCTGACCCTGGGGAATCTCCGCTTCTGTTTCATAGTTCCAGCCCTGTGAGACTCCAAATAGCAAAAGACAAAAAATTTTCTTGTCAGCTATTTTTATTTCCTTCTTTCAGAATTCAAGCTAATGGTGCAAGCCCTTTTGCATGTAGCCTCTTTTGCACATAGAAGAGGCAGTTAAAGTCTTTATATTGTGCTATCCCACAATGGTCCATTTAGTTTTGATAGGGCTTCTTGAGGAAGAAGAGACTATTCTCCCGGACTAATTTCATAGCTTCAGAGCAAACATTGTTTACAGTTATAAAGCAAAATCAAATATTATCTTACAGCATGTGATAAAGACATGTGAGATTAATGCATGGAGCGATTTACAAGCATGTCTCAAAATCTCAACACTACACACATTGTTGTAAATTCAATACCTCTCTTAAACATAACTTATACACAGGTGGAACAGGCTGTTTTCCAGCAGTGAACATGTCAGTGCTGGGCTGAGGCAGAAAGCCTCGGCAAGAGCTGGCACCTGTTCTGTCAGCCTCACAAAGGTGAGCAGGGTTTAGTCCAATGCTAGTATTGTGATGGTAGGAGGATATGGGAAAATAAATACTGGCAAGATAAATGGTCTCCCAGAAAGCTGCATATGGAAGTGGCCCTCAATGCACAGATCTCCCCAGAGCACCTTCCTCCCCCACATTCCAGCATCCACACAGAAGGGAGAGATAAAAATGGAAAAGGGATTTGAGTCATCCTCTTACCAGCTCTTTTGTAGAGTACCAAGACAAGGCAATGCCTTTTCTGCATGTGTTCCCCTGCAGGGGATCCTGCCATTTAAGCAGGGGGATGCCCAGGGGCAGTGATGGCAGAGAAGGCCCTGGAGCCATGCTGCCAAAAGACTATGCATAGATGACCTGCCATCTTAGAATCCCCAAGACCAGCTGGGTTCTGAGCATGGAACTACAGCTCACTTGACATGAGAACAGTGGCCTCCTGACCACCACTTCAGACATGGAACTAGTATTTGATGAAACATGCATGAAGAGATTCTCATTTAGTTTCTCCCCCACCCTAGAACACATGCCACTGGAATTTCAGACAAGGTGCTTTGGGCTAGTGGTACAGTCGATTCTTTATTTTATAGTGAATCCTTTCCACATCTCTAAATACTTTCTTCTAGTTCCAGCAACAGCACTGTCCTTCAGGGTTACTTAGCTACTAATATTACAGGGGTATCTTTGACAGACGGGGCCCCAGTTACACTAAGAAAAGAATTAATAGCAATCTACATTAAGTGAAAACAATGTTTTTAAAAATACCTTTGATCTTAGCTAATCAGTTGGATGGGCTGTATGTTGTCTATCCCAGTTTAGGCTCCAGTTCAGCAATATACTTAAGCATGTGCTTAGCTTTCAGCATGCAGGTGATCTCTGGATTATTCATGTACTCAGATACTTTGCAGATTCAGGGCCTAACACTTCTGTGCCACTAACAGTCTCTGTAGTTACAAAGAGCCATGTTCCTCTACTGTGGATATGAAAGTAGAAAATCAATCTCTGATGTAGTAAACTGGAAAAATAGAGATCAAGTAAAGTTGTGGGTGCTTTTAGGCACAGTTTATTTTTCCTCACCCAAGAAACATATTAACCAAGAAAAGCAACTCATCAATAGGCCAAATTCTGCTGTCAGTTAAACTGGTTCAAATGGAGGCTTAAGTGTAGTGACTCCAGATCGTCACCAAAAATGCATAATTTAACCTAGAGTCTGTGGAACATGCCTGAATATCAGAATCCTCATTTCACTTCTTTACCTAAACACAGACACCATCACCAATCACACAGAAAAGATTGAAATTATGCTTTGTGGGCTTTATCCTCCTGCAAAATAATGCTAAACTATAATCAGTTTATTTTAACAATTAAGTGCTATTAGTGGAGTACCTATATTATCTAGAAAAAGAAAGAGGGCTTATGACAGGAAGAAATGGGTCAAATTGCCTGCAGCAAGTTTTGTGTTCGAAGAAGTGATGGAGTGGAAGGCTGTCAAAAACACAAAGACAGACTTTTCTGTGGTGTATGGACAACATGACATGAGGAATGAATAAGAAACGTTCTTTTCTCCCTGCCTCCTTCTAGCCCCATTACTTTATTAGCTGCATTATGTAATTTGTATGTGTGAAATGTTTATAAAATCAGTTAGGTGCTTGTCAAACTACCTGTCATTATTTCCCTTGTAAACAGTTATTCTGTCTGGCATTACCTCACCTGCTTCAATCTTCTCCCCTCTCCCACAGGGGAGGCACAGCAGAGTTTGTGGTTCCTTCTAAAAAGTTATCTACTTCACATAGCTTGTTTTCTAAGCATTTCATAAAATGTCAATACAAACTTACTTGACTGAACAGAAAAAAAAAAGAGCTAGAAACAAGTTAATATTCATTAGAAAGTAATTGAAAAAATTAAATTCTGGACATGTAAAACTTCAACTACCAACAGATTTTACTCTTATTGTTCATAAGAATTAGAATAGTATTTTACATCCTCTAAAGTATTATCCTTTTTACAGGTGGGGAAAACAGAGACAGTCCTGCTCCCACTGTAGCCAATGGCACAACTCCCTTGGATATACGCAGGAGTAGTGTGAGACTAAGACTTGCTTAAGGTGAGTGTGTGATAAAGCAAGAAAAAGAAAGCAGGAGCTCTTAGTCTCAAGCTCACTCCACTAGATTCACAACATGGGGCCTCTCTCTCAAAACTCTGATATCCAAAATCTAAAGACAGAGCTATTTACTCTCCCAACAGCTCCATCTGCTCAGTCCTTTTCCCAATGGTGAGGTTGCCATCTCAGTCCCAAATGCTGTCAAATTTTTGGAATGCAGAGACATCACTAGAGACTTTCCTCATACGTAACCAGATGTGAAGACATGAGCAAAAAAAAAAAAAAAAAAAAGTGAAGATCAGTGCACACACAGCAAAAGCAATACACAGAAAATAAAACCCGAAGATCTAAATTATATTGGAAGAAGGCTGGGAATACCACTGGATGGCCCAAACAAATTCTTCAGTTGTCAATCAATAACAGGGCTTAAAAATGTGAAGTGAATTGCCTGATCCTAGTCTCAGAAAAGTTAATAAACCAATGAAAGGAGCATTTCTCTAATCCTTAGCTATAAAAGAATTAGCTATTTAGAACAAAGAGGAGGGAGAGAAAAGAGTCAATTATTTACCCCCTCAAAAAATTGATTAAAGATGGGATTGCACAGTCTAACTTTGCAGAGACTCTGTTCATACTGCAAATGATCGTTTCTCGATCGGTTCTCAATCAGCCTCAAACAAAACACGCTACAGAGAGAAATCATACAAAGACTTGCTTTCTTTCTCCTACATCCCCCATTTCCATGTGCTATTTGCAGCAGCACTGAGGGGATGAGACAAAATTTCTTCTTTGTTTTGCTAGCCCATTAAAAATATGTTTATGGAGCAGTCATGAAAGGGGTGAGGGGCAGTTCTTAAAGTTTTACTGCCTGGGGAAAGTGGTCAGTCTTTTATAGAATTAAGTATCAATTTGAAGAAGTAGTATAGAGGCTGCAGCACCAGTGCTTCCTTCCCCATGCAGCCCCACACATGTACCTCCATTCTGAAGCAGAGGGATCACCTGCATGGAAAGGTGAGACTGCAATTCATTAGTCCAAACAGCCTCTGTCAGCTGCAGAGCGCCAACTAGGAAAGTATGGTGGAGGTGGGGTTGAGAGTGAATACCTGCCCAATGGGAGCAGACAGACTCTTTTCACTTAGGCCACCAAACATCCATCAGAGAGTAGCACCTTTTGAGTGCTACAGATCTAATGCTGGGTTTGAACTAGTAGCTTAGCTGCAAAGGGCACCAGAAGACATGTCCAAGAAGCCCAGAGCCATTCAGAACACTGCTAAGACATACTAGTAGCAGATCACCTTCTCCAAACCCAACCCAACTACCTGCATCTCAGACTCCAATCATAAATGCAGTAATCAGTCTTTCAGACCCATTAATATTTGAACCTGACAGAAATTGGTGATTCCTGGCAAGTCAAGTCCAGGACGTGTGGCTACAGACAATGCAGATTTCTGCTATTCTGTGCACTGCTTCCCACACCAGCCCACTCCAACAGCATTAACAAAGCATTCACGGTCTTCAGCTCAGATTTTGCTCTGATTCGCCAGCCTTTAAAAAAAAAAATAGTACAGACGACAGCAACTCACCTTTGCCCTCTTCCTCAAAACCTTTACAAAACTAAACACCTCCCTATGACCTCACTAGGAGCAAGACTGGCCTCCAGCACCGGACCAAATTCTGAGTTCTTTACTCAAGCAAAATGCCTTTTGAAACCAAAGTTTTTCTTGAATAGACTGTAGAACTTGAATTGGCATTGAGTTCACCACTACACTGACCACAGTCATCAAGGCTTGATCCTGCCCCTTATACCTAATGTACTTCACTCTTCAATCTTAGGCATGGGCTACATTACATACATACTTAGATACAAGTAGGTCACTCACGGGTCTGAAAAATTCACATCCGTGATCAACACAGTTATACCAACCTTAACAACCCATGTAGACATTGCTATGTCAGCAGGAGAGCTTCTCTTGCATAGCTACTGCCTCTTGCGGAGGAGGAGTTATTAAGCCAACAGGAGAGCTGTCTCGTCAGCTTAGAATGTCTTCACCAGGTGTGAAGTATTAGGGAGTAGACGTGTTAGTCTGTATCCACAAAAACAACACGGAGTCGGTGGCATCTTAAAGACTAACAGATTTATTTGGGCATAAGCTTTAGTGGGTAAAAAACCCACTTCTTCAGATGCATGAAGTGAATGTATGGAACGTGCTCCATGCATTGGGAAGAATGCATGGAGCACATTCTTCTAGATGTGCTGCAGCTACACCAGCGTAAGTTTGTAGAAAAGACCTGCCCTTACTCACTTGCTAAGTCCAACTGAGTACAATGGGGACACTCGGGTGTGTAAGCTGCAGAATGGGGTCTTGTTCCATAATATTTTGACATACTGAAGCAAGCAGGCAATACAGACAGGTTAGTACGTTGTTTTTTTTAGTATTCAAACAAATATAAAAAGAAACGACGACAAAATGCCTTCCTTTGCCACTTCACTCAAAGCGCCCAGTTGTCTGTTGGCCTGCACTTTGTGCAATCATTCATACCAGGGCAAATGGCAAAAATATTTGTAAAATACCATCAAATCAGAATGGAAGCATTTTACATTCACTTGCCACTCACTTTGCTCTGGAGCAAATAGCTGCACCAAGAATCAGGCCCAAGCTGCCTTGCTGACTGCAAAGATATCTGACGCACAAATTGTGGATCCAGTCCTGTTCCTTCTGAAGTTAATAGATGTCATCCCATTGATTAACAGGCCCAAAGTCATGTTCCTGAAGATATTTACTCATATGAGAAGGCCTTACTCAGATTAGGAAACCCGTAGACTTAAATCAGGTTTACATATAAAGTACATACTGCACATGGAGTATATAGGTAAGAATTCTCAGGGAAACAAGCAAGCAATCCACAGAGGAGAAAAAAGTCAGTTATAAAGTTATAACAGACAAAGAAGAAAATTGTGTGTATGTTGTGTTTTTCCATTTTAAGGTAATCTAAAAGCTGGATAACAACCTGTGGAAACGTTTAGCTGCTTTCATTTCTCAGAGTAATGGCTTTTCCCCGTCCTTTGTGAAGGAGAATACTGAATATATCCAAGGTGAAAGATCGAAGACCTAGAATTATAGGTCATTTACCCTAGTTCTCTCTCTTTGCCTTTGGGTAGAAATGTCCTATAAGTTATAAAGTTATAATTATCCACGTGGCGAATAACCCTTGCAGGGTAAAGTTTCCCAATGGTCAGGAAAACAGCTGTTGGGGGGTTGGGAGAGGAGAATGGAAATATATGTGTCTGGGAAATGTCTTATCTTAGCTGCTGAAAAATCAGGGTCTTTGGGAATGTTAAAGTGATAAAGAAATTTCCCTTTCATTCCCTCCTAGATTAAAAATAAGTCAGGCAGCTGTGTTTGTGTTATTTTAAAAAAGAATGGGTATTTTGTATTTTACTTCATACATAAATGATTCATGGCCCCATAATTTAACCAGTAACAAATCAGGTAATTAATTATTGTTGAAGTTTTACGGCATCTTCCATCTGAGGAGCTCAATGCAGGTAATAAAGTAATGAATTAAGCTTCACTGCAAGAGATAAAAAGTTTTCTAAACTGAGGCATCAGTACATTGTGAAAGTTGTACATGGTCACACAGAACATTTCTGAAACTCGCATCATTTTGACTCCACTTCCTATCCTCTGACCTTTAAATAAATATGGGGTTCAAAACACAGCGTGATCCCTTGTTTCTCCACTCTGTGATAATCCAGCACTTGGACATCCCATAATTTATATGTGTAAGAAGCTATTTGGGTTGACCCCTGTACCTGAAAATGTGTGTAGATCCCAGACTTTGATGCTAATACTGACTAGCAAGTAACCCACCACTGCTAGCAACAGCTTAAATATCCAGAGTTACATCTTCTAGAGGTTGTCATTACACTGAAAAATAATAAAATTACAAACATTATAGGAGGTTTGTTTGGGAAATTTTTAAAGATGCAAATGAAGCAAGAGAAACCTCAATGAATGCTTGTGGCAGTAAAAAGAACAAGTACTTGATCAAAATCTGCTGTACATTTCTTGAGAAAAGAAGACAGAAGGGACCCAATAAAGTCTTCAAAATATGCAAGTACAATAGTTATACTCCAATCGATATAAGGGCTGTTATAAACATGATGGTCATCAACTATTCTCCATGTCCACTGAAGGTAGGGCAAGTAGTAATCATCTGCAGCAAGGGAGATTTAGGTTCGATATTAACAAAAGCTATTTAATTATGTGGAGAGTTTAGTTTCAATAGGCTTCCAAGGGAGGCTGTGGAGTCCTCATCACTGGAGGTTTTTAAGAACATGTTGGACAAACATCAGGGATGGTCTAGATTCACTTGCATCAGCAACTGGAGCTAGACTTGATGACCTGCTGAGGTCTCTTCCAGCTGTACATTTCTATGATTCTAAAAGGTTATTGTTTGAGGTGAGCTGTATTGTTTTCCCAAGTGCAGTCCTGAAAATTATGAATCTGACCTACTATATCCCAGGGCTATCCTGGGCAATATAAACGGTTTCCATTAATAATTTATTTCCCCTGCATTACAACTTTGTGATATCAGTGGTACTATAAGTATTCCTATGCAACAGAGAGGGCAACACTGAGGAAACCCAGCCACTGTTTGGCAACTGTTGGCAAAAACTGACTTTTTAATAGCAACACAAATGAAAAATGAAACGTTATATTACCTATATTAGATTAATCTGAAACACCAAGGCTACAATCTATTCTAGTCAATGTGGGTAAGAATCAGAATATGCACAAGGGAAAGATTTTTATTTTTTCAGTTATCCTGGTCTAGAAGGAAGGAGGAAGTTTCCAAAGAAAGTAGACAGATTTAGCATTCTGTCATGGTTAACGTCCCTCCTACCTCAAAGACCAGCACAATGCTCATGCATCAGTTAAGTCCCACTCAAGCCTTATTAGTCTGCTGAAGTGTCACTTACATGAAACTTAGGTCTTGAGCTGGGTTTCACCCATCAGATACTACCACTGAAGCCTTTATCTTGACCATCTTTCATGCCAGAGCTGAAAGAGGACAGTCTCACCATTAGACCACAAGAGATCTGGTTATAACAAGAACCTTTTGTGTAACTAGTAAGGTACTAATGAAGGGAATTTTGTGTGTGTAAATCAAAACCCAGAGTCTAAAAAGCCCACCATCGTAATCCCTGTTGACCATCCTGTCAGAGAAGCCTCAGATTGACTGCCTACAGAGCAGGAACTACTGTTAGAAATTTTCCACAGAATTTTGTATGATTATCCATGATTAAGAAGATCTGAAGTCCATCTGAAAAAAGTGTTCCCACTGACTTCAGGGAAAAGGTATATTCTCTGTAATGCTTTAATGGGGAAATAAACGGATACTAACAATGCCATCCAGCATTCTATTGTACAGTTTAGAGCAGTGGTTCTCAACCTGCAGGTACACAGAGGTCTTTCAGGGGGTACTTAACTCATCTCGATCAGTGTTTCTCAAGCTGGAGGTTGCAGCCCCCAGGGGGGGATCTGAGATGGGTCTGGCTGGGGATCCCATGTGCAGGGCTGGCATTAGGGAATGGCAAACAGGGCAACTGCCCAGGGCCCCATGGGGCCCCTGCGAACCAAAGTTACTTGCTTCAATCCTGCCACATGGGGCTTAGGCTTCAGACAAGGCTCAAGTATCACACAAACACAAGTACAATAGTTATATTCCAATCGATTTATTTTATTTTATGGTAAAAATGAGAAAGGAAGTAAGTTTTCCAGTAACCATGTGCTGTGACAATTTTTTATTTTGTTCTGATTTTGTAAGCAAGTAAGTGAGGTGAAACTTGGAGGAACGCAAGACAAATCAGATTCCTGAAAGGGGCACAGTCTGGAAAGGTTGAGAACCACTAGTCTAGAGCTCTAGATGTCTCCCCAAACTTCAATCCTCATCTCCTAAGAGCTAGCCTCCATGGATAGAGATATTTGTTAGCTCACCATCTTTCATAATTAAAAGAAATATATCATTATGTTGAGTAAATAAGCAGCAGAGACTCCCAAACAAAAGAGCAGCAACATCAGTTCTCTTCAGAGTGCTTATCATATTGAAATGTCGGTCCATCCCTTACCCTTACCTCTGATGTTTCTTGCTGATGGATGCTGGGAATACCAAAAAGTGTTGAAAGATTATAAACAGATTTGGACTATGCCACAGACCAGTTCATTAGAAATACTAATGCTTTACTGTGAGGTTCGCAATTTGCAGGAGGCCAGAGGAGGTAGGAGACAGACAGGTCTGTGGAAAGTTTTCCACACTTTTTGTATAAACCTGTGGAGACATTTCTAAGTTTTTTCAACACGTACAAAGAAACACTGTTTCAAACATGGCTATGGGTATACAGAAAACACACTCTGAGCAGTGCTGTTTGCTGGTTATTCTATGCGTAGTTTCAATGTTCTACCTTTGATGAATAGGTTCTGGAGAACAAGTCTGCTCCAAAACACACCAAAACACACCCCACAACCCTCCTTTGTAGATAAAAGCAGAGAATTACTATTAAAAAGTTTAAATGGAAAGGGTCACAGCTTTTATAATGACAAAAACTATTCCTACTTGGCACTTCCTTCTGTGCCCTTTCATTCGTAATTGTCACACTTTAAGTGGTTAGGGCAAAAGGACTGAAAGACGAGCGATCTGGCTTCCATTTCCAGCTCCCTGTGACATCAGGGGCTATCGACCTTTTTACTCTGCCTTAGTTTCTCTGCCCCCCCATCTGTAAAATGGAGACGAGATGAAGTGCGTTGTGAAACACTTTGAGAAATGCTGTGCACGTGCTTATAAAACAAAAGCATTTAAAATGTGAAGAAATATTCATGTATTTCATACATAGCAGCTGAGTTATTTTATTCAGGGGCATCGAGATGGCTATTTAAAATTGACTCAAGAACAGTGCAATAGGAGCATCTTTCTTCTATCCCAATTTATGTCTAGATAGAAGTGATCATTTTTAACATGTAATGAAAATTGGGTAAAAACTCCAACCACTTGTGTTTAACTAAAAATGCACAAATCTCTGCTGTACATGGCTAGAGATACTTTGGGGAGCACACTTCGGGGAGCGTTAAAGAAGTTAGAACAGGGACTCTTCACAATCATACAGAGAGCGCGAGCTGGCCTGCTGATGGTGCTCTGCACTGCAATGCCACCCGTGAGACCCAAGTGAAAGTTCCAGTTCTAGTCTCTTGCCTGCCCAACCCAACAAACCCTAAGTGATGCAAGTCAGTCATACGCACACAAGTACCCATTGAACTGAGTGCAGCTATTCACGTTTGGACTACTTGCATGAGTCATTGTTTGCAAGATTGAGCTCCTGTTGTCTACCTCAAGCAGGGACGAGAAATAAATTAAAATCCTTTGAAGACCATTGAATCCTATGCCACTATGCTGGAGTCTGTAATTTAATTTTTATTTTTATTTAAAATGCTGCAAATTGCCTTCTAGATTTTTCTGGATTCACCAGAACAGACCATATTTCATAGACCTTGATTTCATAGACAGGGCAAAATTCTGCCAACTTTATTCCAGATGTCAATTCTCCTTCATTCCCATGCAATTTAAACTCCACCAGTGGACACTATCCTATGTATTGGTGCGCGACTTTGTATTTATCCATGGTTAACATTCCATTCCCCATCAGCCATTTAGCAGTTAGTAAGGCACATTTAAAGAAATCCCTCATTTCTTTACGAGGATTTAAGCCCAGCCTGCTGCTGTTGAAGGCATCAGCAGAATGCCCATTGCCTTCAACCAGGCAGGACTAAATCCTGTGAGTGATAATTTCTCCTTTTCCTCCAAGGATCAGTGATTTGGAATTCCGGGATGATTCACACATTTACTTTTCTCTATTGTTCAGGAATCTTCACTGGTCAATAAAGTATAAAGGGAAAATCTTCAGAGGTACAAATGAGAGCTAGATGTTCAATGGCCACTGATTTTTGTCGGGAGTGAGGTGCCTCCCATGCTTTTGAAAACCTATCCCAAAGTCCTTTTTCTGGGCTATTCAAATGCTCTGGGGAATCCTTCTCTGCATAATAGACAGAACTGAGTTTATTGGCTTGCTGTATAAGCACTGTCACAACATTTAATTGGAATGCATAGCACAGCCATGCTCAGATTAGCACAAGTAATGTACAATAGAAATGAAATTTAGGACAGTTAACGATCTCAATACAGAAAGATTTTCTTGGATTTCAATGAAAATTACCACATGCTTTAGCATATTACAGGACAGATCCTTTATTTATCTGTGTATAGCATCATCCTCCAGTTGTTTGTCTTCTGACATATTCAGCTTGATCATTTAAGTTCCCCTTCCAGATCCAATAGACTTTGACCTGAACTTTGTTAAGCTGATTGCTCTTGAACCCTCCTTCCACCTCATGAAGTAGAGAAAAACAAGGCAACTCTGAGGAACTTTCTGAAGAGCCAAAGTTGTCCCCTTTATTCAGCAAGTTTATAACTTCCTTCATTTGTTCTGCTGAGTGTTATCATACAGCTCCCAACAGCCTGCTAGGTACTTTATTGAGCCCACAGAAAGACATTTGGTCCTGCCCTTAATCTAACATTTAGGTGGTGCAACAAGTGAGGATAACGGACAGGAGAAGACGGGGTTGTGAAGACAAGGGATGTGGCCATAGCATCATGCTGTTACAGAGATTAGGTTTGTGCACATGTGGGCAGTTCTATTTTCATTTTAAAAAACTGACTTCTCATGGGCCTCACGGAAGCAAGTCAGCCTCAAGGAAGGGCAGGAACACAGGTATAGATGTCACTACTAAGGGGTCCCTCTTTGCAGTCTGAAGAATTTGGAGCCATGAGAAGGACACACAGTTGTACTTCTCAAAGGGAAACACTAAAAACCACAATGGGCTATTGCTATCATGACTGTGGCAGTATGGAGAGGGGAATGGAGCAGTTATAAAGAGCACTAGTCCAATTAGGGAAGTGAGTGTCAGGCAGTTGAATTCCCTATCATTTCCTGACATTGCTGCCTTTAATTAGGCTTTGGATTGATTACTGCCTTTGTTCTTTATTGACCCTCCAGTGACTCTGACAGGGGTTATATTTTCCTCTACTACATTTGGAAGACAGAGTTCTGAGTGTCAACAAGCATTACACAGGCAACCAGACTGTTTAACTTTAAATTACAAAGCCTCTGGAGAGAAGCTGTGTACATGACATTAATGTGCACACACTTTAAGACAACAGCAGGCTAAAGTCAGCCCTGGAATAGTGCCATTGAGCTACTGCAGAAGTAAATTTGGTCCAATACTCTTTGTATGTAGCACTTATGTACTGCGTTAGAGACAAGGAGCCAAACTGTTGATACCTAACTTCCCACAAACACTATCTTTTATTATTTGACAATAAGGGGAAGGGATGAGAGAGTTGTGGGGAGCTTTAAATTACTGTTTGCATGTTTTGTAACTGATGAGACAAGAGGGCAGGATCTGTTTGTACAGTGATAACTGGGAGAAAAATACAGAGCTCCATGTACATTTTCTAGAGTGAGAGGAGCAGGGTAAAAAAAGCATTGTAAAAAAACCCTAAGAACAGTGTTTCTCTAGCATTGCTTATTTGTATTACAGTAGCATCTAGAGTTACTAGCCAAGATTGTGGTCCCATTGGGCTAGGCACTGCATAAACAGTAAGAGAATTCAATCCCAAAGTGTTTACAATCTCAACAGACCAGACAGATGAATGATGGGAGGAGAAAGAGGATGTGACTTGTCCAAGGACACACACAGTAGGTCAGTACCACAGCAAAGAATAGAACTCAGATTTTCTGCAACCCAGTCCGCTAATGACAGAAGAGAACCTGGGCCCCAGCAGTATCAGAAGGGTTGCCGTGTTAGTCTGGATCTGCAAAAGCGACAAAGTCTGGTAGCACCTTATAGACTAACAGATGTTTAGGAGCATAAGCTTTCATGGGCTGTGGCAGGGCAGGGGTAAAAACCCCTGAAATGCCCTGCCGCTGCAACTTAAACCCTGCTTCCTGGCAGGAGGCCCAGGAGCAGGAGCTGGTAGTATCCGGCAGGGGAGCCCAGCTGGAAGCCCTAAGGAGCATAGGCTCAGGGACTTAGCTGGGGCTGATGGACTACAGCTGAGGCAGAAAGCTGACCAGGCTACAAAAGCCCTGACCCATGGTCAGAGAAAGGACAGGCAAAGAAGAGGAGGCAGTAGCTCTGTCTCCTGGCTGCAAATAAGGTGCCTCGAGAGCCTGGAGGCCCGGGAACCAAGACAGTGGGGTAACTGTCTGGGGATTGGGGGAGCACGGTTTACCACTTGGGAGCCACACACTTGTACTGTAAATAAACACTTGGGTGAAACACTGGAGAACGGTGTGAAGATCTTTTATTGAGGGTGCAGAGAACACAGGACGGCCCGGACCCTGTGACATGGGCAAAGACCCATTTCGTCAGGTGTGCACAGGACCAGGCATCAGACTATCTGGCTTCTATTCCTGACTCTGCCGCAGCCTCCCCATGTGACCTTGGACAAGTCACTTCACCTCTCTACACCTCATCTAGCATAGGGGGAGTGTTGAGAGATAGATCATTAATCTTTTGAACTATTTGACTTTTATACAGAACAATCCCAAATAATGTGTTACATAAACCAAATTAGTCATTACATACAAATGGCAACACACACTAATATTTTGAGAAACCGTGAACATTATTTATTCCTAAGGAAATTCTGATTTAACAACTTTTTCCCTGAGGGCACTTATAGGATCTCAGAGTTCATTTGCATGTGTGGGCATGGCCACAGGATGATCACCCCAGAGAAGGGGAACTCTGTGGTGAAATTGATCTGACATGTAGACTCCTCTACCATCCCATGCTTCTAGTGCCATCATATGGGGCATATGCAGAGGAAAGAGTCATGGGCACACCTTCCCTACTTCCACCAATTCACAGTTATCTCTTTGGGCCCCCTGGGGCTTTACAGTTGGAGCAAGTTACAGCAGAATGGAAAGCTGCTCGAACTTCTGCCTGTGAACTAGGCCAGCAGAGAGTATGCTCAAAATCATGGAAGTTCAAAGGTGAACTTGATGCAGTTCAGATAGACCCCAGGACTTGGCCCACTGACTTCTTAAAAGTATACACACACACCAACAACAAGTTTTAAAGGCCCATGCATACTCCCCTTGTCTTGTAGTCCTAATAACACAGGACTACTTGATCACTAGCACCATACAGGCAGCACTCTTTGGAGTGGAGAGATCAAAATGATATTTACAAGGGTAACATATTCGACTTACTGTATCCCCATGACCCAACAAACATGTTACTTTACATTAGGTCTATCTACTAACTGCCAGTTTACCACTGCATTCATTTTGTGCCCCTGTAACTCCACGGAAGTGAATCAGGCCCAGGTAGTTTAGAAACAGTTACACTTTCACCCTAATAAAGCTGAAGAGTAAAATAAAAAAATTAAAAAAGCAGGCTGCAGAGAAGCAGTGAGGAATTAGGAAGAGAAAAGAGATGCAACACTTCATTCTCTTCTTGCTTACCCAGTTTTCACCCAGGCCTGACTCCACTGGCTTCAATAGCGTTATTCCTGGTCATACCACCTTGAGATCAGAGTCACATTTGTGAAGGCTGGAGAATTGTAAGCAGAATGAAATTTTACTGCCCTATAAAATGGCCAGGGTACAATTTTGACTAGTGCAGAGGTTTCCCACCATGGGAGTAGCTGGCACTACTGAACCTGCCTCGCTTTGTAGTTAACACACTGTTGTTTTTTTAAGTAAAACTCCTGCAGTTAGAATGCAGCAGCTCCACTAACATCATCAAAATTAGGTCTCATGGGGTTTTGGCAACAGAACTTGATGTCCACGATATTTATCCATCCATAGTGTGAGGCTAAACTGAGCCACTGACAATTTTCAGTTAGCCTCCCAGAGTCACAGATTTGAGTGCTTCGAACACTAAGAAAGAAGGGGCAGGGAGGGAAGCTTTCAACAACTGTAGAGTAATAAGTGATGCTGAACTTCTCAGTAATGGAAAGAGCACAGACAATGTAAATTCACCCTGTTGCGATGCAGATCTCTTTGCTGGGTTTCTTTTCATTAGACAGGTGCTCTTCTTTGCTACTGTACACAACACAGAAGGGAGCAAAAGGAGCACGATATTGGATGCATAATGCCCTGCACACTCAACTCAGCAGCATACTTCCTTGCTCTCCCCAGAAGCCATTCCATGCCAAGGCCTGGTTGGGGTCGGAGGCGTGTCAGCTCAGAGAATGGCCACTCTGCACCACATGCTCCTCTCACCCGGCAGGGTTTTCGCAGCATTGAATGCTCACTTGTTTTTTCTAACTGTCTCCAAGAGGGCACACCCCAGTAAAGGAAGCCTTTGGCCCCCTAGCCCCTGAGTGAGCTATATTGATGGGGAGGGGAGGGAAGAGAGTGGGATAAAGAAGGAGCATCAGGCTTGTCAAAAAGGATGCCCCACGATCCTCAGAGCTGGGACCTCACTTCCTCCAGTTTTGCAGGGTACTACAAGGTCTGCTCTGACCTGAAGGAACAAAGGTGACAGTAATTCTGGGAGGTGAATTTCTCTGCATATTTCAAGCACTTTTCCTCTCTCGTGGGCTTTCCTTCAATAAGGCAGCATTTAACCCATGGTTTGTAACTAATAATGGTGACTTATTATAGCAATACTCCTTTCAGTATTCCATTAAGTACTCCAGCCAGACCACTACATTTTCCAGTACAGTACCTGTCTACATTTTCTTCCACTGCCTCAATAATTGGGCAAATCAAAGCACAAAACTCCTGCCATTTCTACCTATTTATATCTCACAGATTTAAAGCTATGTACCGAAAAATGCTTGTAAAAATTTTTAATTGAGGTAATCAGACACCAGGATATATAAAGGGTTTGGGTTCAGAGTGAGTTTTGGCATAATACAATCAGAACTGAGTGATCAAACAAGTGTAAATACTAGGGCTACATCTAACCACAGGATAAGAACTTTTAGCATTATCATGAGATCAGCTGAGCAATTCAGGTCTTATCTAAACCAAACCAAGTGGGTACTTGGCCGCTGGAATACTCTCATTGGTTCATTAGGCATAGGCACTTCCACCAGCGGAATGAGGGGGAACAGAGGTGAAATGAGGATTGACGTGCTGAGTGAGCAAGTCATGGCACGAGAGGTGGCCAAAGGACAGCTTTCCCTTACCCACTGGTTCCAAGCTCATTCAATCCTTAAGGGCCAAACTCTGATCTGTGTCACACTAGTGTGGCCCCCAAAGTAACTCTGCTCACGTGAACACAATTACCCTGGCATGATGGAGAGCAGAATTTAGCCCATGTAGCAACAAATGCAGAGGTCTCCATTCTGAACTTGGTTAGAATAAATCTCTCTGCAGGCAATGAGGGAAACATAGCCTGCACCATATATCTGGCAGAGCAGTGTGCCAGTTGCACTGTTGTAGGGCCATATTTGTGCACTTGATGCCTTTCTAATCCTATATCATTAATTTGCAGGGAGGGGGATTCTTCAGAGTTTGGTTTTGTTTTTACTCCTTTCTTCTGCCCCGCTCTCCCAAACCCCATGCAAAAAATCTTTAAGAAAAATACAAAATATCTTGTCAAATCATTATTGCCCCTTGTCATTTGTAGGCATATTTTGCACATTTTTAAATGCATTTCTGGCAGCCTGTTTAGCCGGGTGCCTTCAGTGTTATAAACATTGAATGGAGCTGCATAGCCCTATTGCTCCTGCAGAACTTCTTTGCATTGTCATCTCTGATGTTAGTTGAGAAGCTGAAGTTTTTTTGTTACTCCAGAAACCAGGTGCTAAGTCACACTTTGAGAGTTCCCATGTGTGACACTAGTTCCAAACCTGAACTGTCTGTTTAAAATTTCAACCCCTGGCTTACATGGCAGTTTTTATTTTTTCATTAGTAGTACATGGGCTAGCTTGCTAGTGCCCATAATGTAACATTCATAAGATTCAAGGCCCTTTATACATTTAAACTGGAATTTAATGTTTCTCCGCAATTTAAGAAAACATTAGGGCTGGGCTGAATGCCAGTGTAATTAATTATAAACATACAGGAAAGCAATCAGCACAATAGTAGTTGTTCAAGTTCTATCCTAAAGTCTTTTTAGCTAAAACCATAAGGCTTTGTTTACAGAACTGCAGAGCACTCTGCTCCCACTGAGTCGCGTAATGTTCGCAGCAACTCTGAAAAAAAAAAAAATTAAAAAAAACCCAAACCAATCTCATCAGCTTGGGAATATTTTAGTCACTTTGAGAACTGGCAAAACTCTACACAGTAAACTGCCAGCCATACTAAATCAATAACCATCTTAACAGAGAAAGGATTGGACTTTATTTTCATTCCATTTTATCAGCTCCTGTAGACCCCAGGATGGCTGGCAAACCAGCAAGTTGCCATCTTAGGGTTAGAGTTAATTACTACATTCATAGAGCCAGAGGCAATCCTATCGAGATGAGCCATTAGTTAGAAAAAAATATTAAAGTGGGCGGCGGGGGGAAGAACACCAGGGAGAGAAGTTAAGCAGCATAAAAGATTTAGAGGAAAGTTTTAAAGTTTGTGTGTGCATGTTAACAGAAAAAGAAGCTTGCAATATGCACAGCAAGCACAGGCTGTAGCAAATTAAAGGCACCTATGTTCTGGCTGATCTAACAAACCTCAGACTGCCTGACAGGATCCATCAACACGCTATGATAAAGGGGAGCACAGGCTACTTTACTGCTTCAGCCAGATGAGAGGAATTCCTTACAAATGGCTGCACACACAAGGTATTTATGTTTACACCTCACAATTTCACTGAAGTCACTGCATGAGGGTAAGTGAGGATAGTTTGGCTCAGGATATGCACAATTTAGATTTAAGTCAATTAACGTTATATGTGTTGTAAATCTAGGAACCGTTGATTTTGTGCTGCCCATAGATTTTCCACTTCAGTTCCCTTGGGGTTTGCCAGCTGATTCTGGGAAACAGACATAAGAGTATTATAACATTAGACTATGCATGCTAGACCCGAAGGTTCAAATTAATAAGCTGCGCCATAGGCATAGAAGCAGCACATCCAGCATCGCTCATACGGAGATCAGTGGCTCAGGACAGGCCTGCCTCAGGATAAATTCCAGAGCACATTGCCCAATCTGACAACCTTCATTCCCACAAGGGAAGCCAAATGTAAGGTTGTAAGACTGGACCCCTGATCATTAGCAAAGCTAAGCAAGAACTTATCTGCTGCCCAGTCATTTAACTGCAATGGTGTTCACTTTAAAGAAAAAAAGTTACTTGTTTGCCCTTCTTTCCTCAACCCAAATTAAGCTGCTGATAGGCAGCTCATAGAGTGAAGGATGGAGGGAAGTGAAATAAGGTGAACAAAGAAAATAGGTTAAAGCTGCAGCATTCACCGAGTCATCCATTCATAAATATCTACTCACCACTGACGACAGATATCTTAAAAAACTGTTCTAAAGGATCAGCTGCCGCACAAATAGGTAGGAAAATGTGACTGTATGTGGTTTACCCAGTTGGGTAAATGCTAGAATTTGGTACCACAAGGATGAAGTTCACCATGGAGGCTAATGGTGGAGCTTTCTCAGGAGAGGACCCACACATCTGGGATTCACTCCCTGGGGAAACATAACTAAGCATTAACCTACCACTTTTTAATACAGCTGCAAACCCCACCTCCTTGCCCAGGCTTTCCTAACGGACTAAATCCTGGTTTCCCAGACAACTGGTAAATCTGCAGGACGCAGAGAAACATGGCGTTTGTTTTCACTTACTTATATCTTCAGCATCTCAAGTTAAACTTTGTAGGAATTCCAGATAATATTGTGATGAGAACCAAATGAATCCTTGGGATAATGATGATTTGTAAAGTTGTGGTTTGGTGAAACAGGATGCTATGTAACCAGAAATAAACTAGTGACCCCATGAAAATGGAGAGATGAACCAAGAGAGGGGCAGAGGCTGCACCCTCAGTGCAGAGAAGAGGCCACCAGACACCAAAACACTATTTGGTGGAGGGGGAATGGGAGATGTATTCATACAAAGGATATTTTTGCAACCCAAGCCTTAGAGAGGATGCCCTTAACCATACAAATCTGAAGACTGGAAACCCAGGGAAGGAACATAGTTGAAACAAGATCTGGTTGACTCTTGAAAAGAATTATTCAACAATTACCAAAACATAAGAAAAAAAAATCCCTGAAATAATGCATCTATAAAGCTGATCAAACAATAGGAAAAAATGCATTCACGGACACTGTATTGTTAACTGGGGCGGGAAGGGAATGAATAAAACTATCCACCAAGTTGGGATCCTAATTGGAAAGGACAAAGCACTCCTCCCCCTCCACCCCTTCCTGTTCTCTTTGACAGAGTTCAATAGTATGTATATGTTGTAAAGCCATACATCATTCATTTGTTCTTTGGATAGACATTGAGAGGCAGGCTGAATACAAAATTAAATTAACAAGTACAGAATGCTTAATACCATGTCATTCACAGCAGCAAAAACAGAGGACAATTAAATTATTCATGTATATGAGCTGTCCAGGTTTGCCCTGACCATTTCCAGGAGGCTTAGAGGGAGGTGAGGAGAGAAGGAGAACGAAACACCTTATCTTTATAATCTAAAGAACCAAATCTCACTAGCTGCCAAGCCAGTTTAATTTTTCAGTCCACTTCTGGTAAAGACTATTCAGTGCCAGTCATGCAGAACCAAAGTCAGAGTCTTCTCTTTTCTTCTTAAAAGATTTGTCTCTCTCATGTTGAGAAATTAATAGCCAGGTATTCTAATGCCATACGCCATTCCCTTAAGAGCAGAGATGCAAACTGCAGCTCCCCACTTCCCTTGTAAGGAGCAGGTGATTACTAGAGCAGGTACAGTCAGCCATTGCAAGAGGAAATAGGATTTTCCAGTGGATTGAGGGCACTAGCCTGGGACTCAGGAGACATGCCTTCAAGCCACCACTCCACTGCAGACAAGTGATCCTTTCAATCCCCCATCTGCGAAAGGGAATAATGGTACTTCCCTCCCTCACACGAGTGAGGTGCAGATAAATACATTAAAGATTATGAAGTGCTCAGCTGCTATGGTGACAGGGACCATATAAATACAACAGATGGTTTGTGCTACCACAAGAATGGAGTTCTAACATCTCTGATCATTTGAGTGTTGCTATCTACCCTGACCCAGGGTATTCAAGCACAGTTAGCTGGTAACATATCTTCTCAGAACCAGTTAAAGAAAAGCAACCAACAGCCAGATCCTCCACATGCTACTCTTCCCTCAATGACCTTCAATAGCAACTCTCTTCCAGACCCTTCTCCCCAGATCTGCATCAGACTCTTCCTACCAGATTCTAAAGGCATGATTCTGCTCTCACGCTAGTTTTATGCCAGTGTAACATTGCTGACATCACTTGTTTGACTCCTCATTTACAATGGTGTAAGCAAAAGGAGAATAAGTCTGTAAGCCTCTCTTAGAATGAGGTCATCTTTATACATATTTGCAAACAACCCCACTTTCCTTAGCAGAGGTTAATCATGGATCTTCCAGACTATGAAAGTTAAGTGTCCTCTTTCTTCCTTTCCCCAAATTCTACGCACTGCCTGTGCCAGAAGTGCCCTGGGAGCATGCTTGTAACTTAATTGTTCATTCTCCTCACTACAGAGAACAAAGCTGAGGCTATTAAATTAACTTCATTTGGTGCAAACAGGATTCCAGAAATCAAAGGCTAGTATTTTACCTAGAAAGCCATTTAGCTCTTAGAAATGAGACTAGCAGTCTAATCAGAACTAGCCTAGTGCTGCTACTGCCACCGCCGCCATTATGCATCACTGCAGAAAGCAATGCAAAGAGAAAAAGTATATATATGCAAAGCAAAAAAATCAAATAAAACCTTCACCAAAGCAATGAATCCTATCCCCTCATTTCATATGTAAGTGAGTAAATAGCGCCTCCGAGATTTCAGTCACACAGAGAAATAGGGTATGCTGGGAAATCTCAGTCTGACAATTTGCTGCAGATGCTTGTTTAGAGGACAATTTATCAGTCTCATCTATACGTGTTACTATACGCTACTGCCTCAACAGCAGGACTTATACACAAGCATCCCACACAACACACTCTGGTCCTTGATATTTCAGCCACAAAATAATCCTTATCTGGGCTTTCCCAGTATGTGCTTATTGAAATTATTCCGGTTAGCCTGTGTTTACTTATGGACCGGGGGAGGGAAGAATTTTATTTCCTTTGCTGATAACACCAATAGCAAAATAGGAGTCAGCAGTTCTCTTTTCTTTTGTACTCATGTAGAGATCACTGCATATAAAGAACCATCACAAGCATTCACTTGGTAAAACGTGACTCCTAGAAGATACAGACATTTGGATGCTTCATCTTTGGTTAAACTGAAGTGGAATATTAAACAGACAAGATAGAAACAGAGAGAGCTACAAGGAAGAATTGAGGCATCCACCATCCGTGACTTAAACTGGAGCAGTGGCAGAGTGCGCTAATCTGTTAAACTACAGTGAGCTAAGGCCATTTTACTTCTGAATGAGTGCATCCACACAAGGATTTACCATACTTTAATTTGTGCACACAACCTCACAGCCTGAGTTGATTCCTTTTAGCTTTCCTGAATGTTCCCATGTAGATGACCCTCAGCCAGAATCTGGTAGACAAGGCACTTACTTGGGAGTCAGGAGACCTAAGCACAAACGCCAGCTCAGCCTTGATCTGATGTGTGACCCTGCAAAAGTCATTTCATCTTGGTTTCCTGTCCCACCGTTTGACTTTCTTGTCTTTCGGAATGTAAACTCTTGTCTTCGGCACAACGAAGCTCTCTCAATTATATGTTTGTACGTAGCCTGACCCAGTGGGGCTCTGCTCTCCACAGAGCAGATGTTTATAGGTATGGAATGGAAATCCCGTACTTATCACAATGTGCTCTCAGACTCAAGTCCCTTTACAATATTTTGTATGTGCCTTATTACTTCTTTGTGCCTTATTCTGCTACTCTAAAACACCCACCTTACACCTCTTCTGTCTCGAGGCTCCGTCCTCCTCCTCCTACCACAGGTCTGATCTAGGTTCAACAGATTTTCAAAGACCGGTGTGTGCTAGTTCCTTTTATCCTCATGCATCCCTGGCTGCTTTTTGTTCCATGGGACAGCACGTATGTGGCACACATTCCCATCAGCAAGAGCTAAACTATATTTTTGTTTCCCAGTTGTTCCAACAGACTGAGATACTAGGCCTAGTAAGAATAACTCAAAATATAGGCAAATTCTTTCAGGACACCAAAAGATACAGATCCAAGTGGGATATTCCCACAAAATGGAATCAAGGGGTTGATTCCACAAGGTGCTAAACACCCTCAACTATTGAGCTGTGGGGTGCTCAGCAGCTCACAGGAGACACTTAAGCCAAAATGTAATGGACTTGGGGCTCTTTTGAAAATTTTAGTCTCAGTAGCTGGTAGAACAGGATCTTAAGTGAGTGTGCATACAAGACATTTACAGATCCCTTCAGCTGATTAATAAACACCTAAATAAAAATACCATCATTTCAGAGGAACAAAACATGGAGCCATGAATCTAGACAAGGTAAGCAACTGTATCCCAACTTCTCATTAAGGAAACTCTGTTGCATCATTGTTCAGGTTCCCTAAACTTTCTGTGGCTTTCCAGCCAAGAGAGGGGACTTGGGACCATATATTTCTAGTATAAAAAAAGCAGCAAGAGAAACAAAAAACATTGCATTTTTCCTGCAGTCAACTTTTTATTATGTTGTCCTCCTTTAACACACATAAGCTAAAGGGAAGCTATATTTAACTGAATGCTTATATTTCTACTGCACAGGATTAATATTGAGCATGTTGACAAAAAATGATGACTGTTATTCAACACTGAATTGTCAAATACTCAAGAGCTAATACATATTTTTTTGCCACTTCTCTATGACAAGAATGGGCTACATAATTATAGTAATGTTTTAACAACTGTGTTTTGGATGAGACCATTAAATAGGTTACAAAGATTTATTTAGTAGCTTAGTGTGCTTCCTCAGGGATAGTAGATGCTTTTATAAAAAACACAAAAAACAGTCACAGGAACATACAATGTATTTTGCACTCAGCCCCAGGAGCACTTTGTATTTTCTTCTCAGATCAGCCATTCCCTTTGGCTGCTTGTCACACAGCTCTCTTGACAGGGCTCTGGTAAATCATTGGAAATAAAAAGTGGACAGTGTGGGGGAAGAGTGAGGGAAGGTGAAAAAAAAAAATCACATCACACCCTATCCCACTCCTCTTCCCTCCCCCCACCGAAAAAAAATCTTAATTTAAACCTAACTTACTCACATAGAATGTTATGGACATTTTGAGCAGGAGATTTTCAAAGGCACAAAGGACAGTGAAGTGCTGAACTCTCTCACTGAAACTCAATAGGAGTTGGGTGCCTAACCTTCATTTGTGCCTTTGAAGATCTCCCCTTCAATCTTTTCATTGAATTCACTTTCTCGGCACGAATATAAAGGCAAAAAGTTATATAACTGCAACCCCTTATTAGTTCCGCAGTTTGCCAAAATCATATTTCCAAGTTTTAAAATATAAAGGGAAAGTAGATGATGCAGAAATGTACCTAAATCAGAACTGGTGGTTATCAGAACATCCCATTGAATCATACAAGGCAAAGCAACCTCTTTTCAGCAACACAGCATGAGAAAAGCTTACAAAAACCAACTCTTCAAGAATCCCAGAACCCTATTTTTTATATTTTCTATGTAAGAACAAAGAAGTAGAAAAGAATCTTCATTAACCCAACTCCTGTGCCTTCATTTTCTTAAATGACCCCAATACCAACTTTTCCCACCCCACCCCCCAAAAAATCCGTGTGACTTTCCATCGTTAGTGGACTTTTAGCAAAGGAACCAGGAGATGATGTTGGGCATATTAAAGTTCATCTTTGTATTTCATTTACCACCCGCGCTGCAAAAATACTTATAAAACCATCACTAACAGCCTTGCAGGTGGCCAGTAATTCCACGCCTTTCAGCCTGCTGAGACAGCTAGCTATCCTCTTCTGCTGAATGCCCTTTTTCATTACATCTTCCAGTTTATTAGCCACCTTGACCCCAATAAAAGCTATCTATGGTCTAACAATCCTTTACATTTGAAGCTCATACCAACTAACAGATTCATCACTAGTACATTTTTCCCAGCAGGGTTTCCATGTAGTAAGATGCATGCCTATTGTGAAGAATTTCCATTAGAAATATTTGCACTAGAGCTACAAGAACAGTAGGGAGAAAAAGAAGGGGAAGGAGTACATACTATATATTAGAAATGCCCCATCCAACACCTTTTTTTGTGTGTGCATGCTTATATAAGGATATATAGCGTCAATGTTTAGGCAGCCCAGGCAATTTCCCCTGAGACACAAACGCCAGCCACACAATCTCAGAGTGCTAATTCTTCCTATGGGAATGCTTCCAGCAATACTGACCCTGGGAATACTAACATGATTTAGATGACTTGTTAACTTTTAATGATACCCATTAGGAAAGGAGAAAACACACGAGTCAACTTTCAATTTGGTGCATTTGACTGCTGAATAGGATATTAAGGTTACTTTCTGCTGGCACTGTTAAACGAGCAGAGAAACTAATAGAGATATGAAGAGTAATGGCTTCTATTCTTACTGTTTGGCGCCTGTTTACAGTTAAGATTGCTCTGGTGCCTTAATGCCTACTAAGATTTTTACAGAAGTCTATCAAGTGGTGGAGTCAATGAGGAATTCTTTCAGCATTTGACACTTAACAAGTCAGAGGTTCATTCAGCTAAGAGACATAGAAAAAATGAAAATATCCATTTCAAATAAGTATCATGAAATCATTTCAGCATATGTTGAGACCCAGACTGGGGAGCTGGTTGGTAGATGGAAAAACAAGTACTCCTTGGTATAAATTCTATTAGTATAGCCTGACAGACAGACAAAAAAAAGGGCCAAATTCTGCCCTGAATCAGCTCCCACTGAAGTTCATTTGGTTCTGATAGAGTTTTACAGGATTTAAGCGAATCTGAACAGAATTTTACCCATCTACACCACTCCAACACATAATATACCAGAACCACCACTGTCCCCATTTCACTCTTCCTTATGCTTCCCACAGAACATTAGACCAAATCCTTGCCAAAATAAGATGAATGGGAATATTCAAGCAAAAAGCCACAATAAATCTCACAATATGGAGGATTTTGTTCATACATTTTCTTTCATGAAATTCGGTCCTTGTTTACTTTGCATTGGTGATAAAAAGCACCATTTCATCCTCAGCATAGGCAAATAGGCCTAGATTCACAAAACTTATCCCCAAATAAATTTATGAGTCTCTAGGGTGCCACAAGTACTCCTTGTTAGTTTTTTCAGAAAGACTTAGGTGTCCAGAGAATCTCAGGAGCAATAATGCAATTCATAAAACCTGAGTTAGACACCTAGGCTCCCTCTACAGTGAATAGTGGGAGACAGGCTCTTAAGATTGGTTTAAGAGCAGCAGCTGTGTTAGTCCATATTCGCAAAAAGAAAGAACGAACATGTGTGACACCTTAGAGACTAACAAATTTATTTGGGCATAAATTTGTTAGTCTCTAAGGTGTCATAGGTACTTCTCGTTCTTTTTTCTCCTAAGAATGTGATCCACAAAATGCTAAGCAGAGAGCTGCCTAAATTAAACACTGGGAGATCCCAACAAGAGGGGTGTCCCCTAAGTCTTGTATCTGTCACAGAGGTAGGCACCATCTCTGCTAGCAATCCACAAACAGAAACCTCTCTCCTGGAGTCAGGCGGCCTAGGCACCCAAGTTATTTCTTGTGAGATGCAGTTAGGCGCCTGCCTCACTCTGCACAAAACAGCCAGGGGAGGTGATGATAGGGTCACCACCATTGACCCCATTATAATTTTTAGCACTGTGGTTAGAGCACTCCGCCAGGATGTGGGCAATCCAGGTTCTATTCTCCACTCTGTCAAACAAGGAGAAGGGATTTGAACAGCAGTCTACCTCTCAGGACAGCGCGCTAACCATTGAGTTAGGGCTTGGCTACACTTGAAATTTCAAAGCGCTGTTGCAGGAACACTCCCGCAGCAGCGCTTTGAGTGTGGCCACGCACGAGCGCTGGAAGAGAGCTCTCCCAGAGCTCCTGGTAATCCACCTCCACGAGCTTGGCTCCCAGCGCTCGGAGCCTGTCCACACTAGCGCTTTAAAGTGCTCAGACTTTTCACCCCCCTGAGCCAGGAAGTTAGAGTGCTATAAAGTGCCAGTGTAGCCAAGCCCTTAGGGGATATTCTCATGGGGACCAGAGGTGGAGGGGCTTCCTCCTCAATCTTTCCTATTGATGCTGTTACACTTTGGATAAAGAAAAAGTAATTGTAGCAGAGAGACTGGACCCAAGATCCCCAAGCATCTAGGTGGGTGCCCTTACCATCAGGCTACAGAGCTACTCTCACTCTCTTTGTCTGACCCCATGACTTTAAATTATTTACTCACAGTGGAACAACTTCAACAGAAGAGACTGCAAGCCATACATCCGAATATCCCATAGCTCAGTGGTTAGAGACTTAGGATCTGAATAGAGGTCTCCCACCTCTTTCTCCCCATCAAGCAGAAGGATGAATTGAATCCAGGCCTCTCACATCCATGTGGATTGCTCTAACCACTGGGCTAAGATATATAGGGTGTGAGGGCACAACAGCAGCATCACCACCACTTCCTCCTCCGGCCAGCTTTTAAATGGAACCAAATCCAGTAGGCAGCCTTTGAGCGCACCTACCAGATCAGACCCCATAGGTGAGGTAGGTGTTCCTCTGCTGGTCTCCCCCCAGGTCATTGATCACACTAGGGTTTAGGTGAGAGGTGGCTGTGCAGGTACCTAGAGTAAGGCAGCAGCGCATGTACCCAGAAGGAGAAACTTGGGTACGTAGGGAACTTTTACTGCAAGAATGTAGGTGTTTAATAGTTCAGTCATCTACAGCAGATAGGCAGCAGGCAGGCTGGGATTTTGTGGCTCACAGTGGAACATAAAACTGGAACTTAGGTGCCTAATATCTTTGCGGAGCTGCGCCGTAGGCTATGAATGGCTTTGGAGAGCCGGACAACCCTTCTTTCCCCAAGCAATTGTAGATATTTGTTAATACAAGCACAAATTTGCTATGATGGAAGTCATAGCCCATTTTATTTGCTTTACTCATTCATACAGGTGGAATTTTGTGTCCATGAACATTCATGGAGTAAGAAAGTGTTATGAATACCCATGTGCAAATATATCCATGCATGAATACTCGTGATTAGATTCATGGTCAATTTCACCATCATGGGATATTAAAAATAGCAGATTTCCTTATTTCAGCTATTTAAATCTGAAATTTCACAGTGTTGTAATTGTAGGGTCCTGACCCAAAAAGGAGGAGCGGGGATTGCAAGGTTATTTTAGGTGGGGTTGTGGTACTGTTAGCCTTACTTCTGTGTTGCTGCTGGTGCTGCTTTCAGAACTGGGCAGCACACTTTCATGGACTCCTGTGTGCCTCAAACCCTAGTATTTGCAATCTCTGTGACCACAGTTTGCCGCTGCCAGCATGACACTTCCGACAGCCATGCTTTCATGCTTGCAATTAATTGTTGAATTAACAGAGTTTGGTGCAATCTTTTTTAAGGACAGGCCCCTCAGAGTTACAGAACTTAAACAATCATTTAACCAAATAGACACAGCACAGACTTTATTTTCTGTTAGCCAATTCCTTCTGACTTCAGTGGAAGTACGGTGAATGGGATTCAGCTCAATGTTCAGTTATAAAGGAAGCCAACACAACCTCAAACAGGCAATATAAACATCCAAAATGTAGTCATTTAAGTGATTCCAGAGGAGTCAGCCTTGTTCTCTGGAGAGGGATAACCCATAGTCCATGATTGAAACAGAAGTTAAGTCTACAGAGTCTAACCCTAACTCTTCAGCAGAGCTCCCACTGATAAACAATGAAAGGTTTACACAAGAATACAATTATACCTTCGTGTCGTAGCTAAGTTTTTAGTTAATAAAATTACTGTTGCGTTCCTCCTAATTTAACCGGGAAAAAAAAATGATGCGGGACGCTTTTAGGATTGAAATCATCGTTTGTTTGTTTGTTTGTTTTCCAGGAAATATACTACTATTGTGCGAGTTTCCTGTTCTACAGTAAGAGGCCATTTTGGCTCCAGCAGGAGCTCTTTTGATGACCTGAAAATCAAAAAGGAAAACTACAAGAAGCTGAAATAGACAAATTACTAAGGATGGATAGAAAAGAATAGCACAAGCACATAGGGACAAAAATCAGTAAGGTTAAGGCACAAAATAAGTTACACCTATTTGAAAGGAGACATAAAAGGCAATAACAAGAGGTTCTATAAATACATTAGGAGCAAGAGAAAGACAAAAGAAAGTATGTTCACTAATGAGTGGGGAAGGAGAACTAATAATGGATTACATCAATATGGCTCAGGTTTTTAATGGCTGTATTGTTTCAGTATTCACTAAAAAGATCGGTTGTTACCAGATATTTACCACCACCAATACTAACTACAAGAGGGAAGAAACACAAGCCAAAATAGGGAAAGAGCAGCTTAAAGACTGTTTAGATAAGTTAGATGTATTCACAACAGCAGGTTCTGATGAAATTAATAGTAGGATACTTAAGGAACTATCCAAAACAATCTCAGAACTGCTAGCAATTATTTTTAAGAACTCACGGAGGGGCAAGGTCCAAGTGGACTTGAGAATGACATAGTACCTATATTTAAAAATGGGAATAAAGAGAAGTTGGAAAGTTGTAGACCAGTCAGCTAACTATGACACCTGGAAAAATACTGTAACAAGTTAATAAACCATCAATTTTAAGCATCTAGAGATAATAGGATAATAAGTAATAGCCAACATGGATTTATCAAGAACAAATCACACCAAACCAACCTAATTCCTTCTCTGGCAGGGTTACTGGCTTAAAGAATAAGGGAGAAGCAGAAGATGTGATATATTTTGATTTTAGTAAGGTTTTGATAGTTGTACATGACGTTCTCATAAGCAAACTAAATGGAATTACTATAAGGTGGGTGTATAACCGGTTGAAACACAGTACTCGAAAAGTAGTTAATGACTATTCGGTCAAACTGGGTGGATGTATCAAGAGGGTTCCCACAGGGTCTCTCCTTGGTCTAGTACCCTACAATATTTTCATTAATAACTTGAATAATTTGCAATGACACCAAGTTGAAAAGGGCTAACACCACTTTGGAAGACAGAATTAAAATTCAAAAAAACCTTGACAAACTTGAGAAATTGGTCTGACAACAAGATGAAATTCAATAGAGACAACTGCACAGTATTACACCCACGAAGATAAAAAAATCAAATGCACAGATGCATCATGTGAAACAGCTAGCTAGGCTAAAGAGGAGTTGGAGACTATAGTGGATGACAAATTGTATACGAGTCAACAATGTGATGCAGCTGCAAAAGGGTTAATATCATTCCAGAATGTAATAACAGGAGTATAAGGGAGATTTAGGTTAGATATTAGGAAATCCTTGTAAAGCTAGTTCAACACTAGCATAGGCTTCCAAGGGAGGTTTTTAAGAACAGATTAGACAAACACCTGTCTAGATATACTTGGTCCTACCTCAGCACAGGAGGCTAGTCTAGCTAGATGACCTCGAGGTTCTTTCCAGACTTATATTTCTATGATTGTCACAGATAATTAAGATGGAAATATTAATCAGGGGAAAATATTAGAACTGCAGACAGGTGTTCATTTGAACCATAGTTTTGAACTAAACAACAAATTTTAGCAATCCGCTATAAAGTGATACAATTTTAAAAGACCAAACTAAACAAAAGTTAAATTTTATTGACACAAGCAGTTAATTAAAAATAGTACCAAAGTTCTAAATTAGTTACACCTTAGATACATTTAATGATCCCTTTTGTCAGGGGATACAATAAGTGAAATTCGGCTTTTTTCAAATTGCAGCTACATTTACATAGATGTTCAAGTCAATCACGTTAATCTAAATGTTTTAGCCATTCAATAGCTGAGGGAATGGCACTGTGCAAGTCCATGAGGGAGCACAGCAGCCCCATGCATATGATCTTCCTCCCCTAACTGGACACAGCAGGAAGGAGAGAGTCACAAAGGCCCTACTTCTAGGCATTTGCACACATCTGACCACTTTATTTCTGAAGCAATTTAGCATTGCCTACAGATGGCATGGAAGGTCAAAACCAGGAGGCTGGACTGCTAGACAGGCTTTGGCTATGTTTGAAACTGCCATTTTTGGAGGAGGCTGGATGGTTGGTTCTTTGATTTTGAAGTCAATGGTCAAGCTCCTATTTACATCAGTGGTGTGAGAATTCCACCCAATTCATCCCTGGCACAAGTCCATTGATTTCAATGGCATTAACAAGGTATACATTTGGACCAGTATTTTTTCAGAGGACCTGGATCAGCATTCACGTCAGACTCCCCGTCAGTATCTGGCCCAGGGAACCCAATGATCCAACTAGCAGACCAAATTCAATGATGAATCCTGGTCACATGCCACCTGAGGCATGTTGCACATATGTGAAGAAGTATTTTTTCCACACTACATCAGTGATACAAGTTCCTAGCAATATTTGGCATATTATACTAGGAAGCCCATACTAAGAATTTTCAAAATTCAGCATTATTTGTCTAAGGATCTATTAGCAGCCTCTACATTAGATATTTTGCTCTGTGGATATGGTGGTGTCCTACTGGGAAAAGCTCTGTCAGCAGAGTCGCTATTCACCAGTGCAATACCTCCTTGTGGCTCATCTGATGCCCAACTCCTTTGGTTGCTCACCCTGGAGTGGGATAGGGTCTCTCTCTCTCTCAACTGCTCCCTCTTCTTAACTCAGGGAGCTCCCTCTTTGTGGCTTGGCCCTCTGGTCAGGTCACTATAATTTTCTCTTTTCGGGGTGTCAAAGTCCCTCTGGACAAACTGTCTCAGGCAGTTTTCAGCTCCACCGCCCAGACTGTGCCACTTCTCCAGTGACTGGAAGGGGAACCTGTGACCTTCCTTTGCTCCAGGTTCCAGTCCAGGGGCCATATATCTAGCAAACAGTCTCAGAACTTCTTGCTATTTCCCTGAGCTCTTTTCTACTTTTCCTTATCTTCTGGCCCACCTCTGGATCTTCCTCTGCTCTCTGCAGCTACTTCACACCCTTTGCTCCCTCTCCCCGTCAGTTCTTTCCAGAGTCTATATTCCTATACACGATCCCAGGGCTTACTCCCCGTAAGAATCCTCTTTGACTCTTGCCAACTCCCCCACTTAAAAATGTGACTGCAGAGTTCTTCCTACAGCACCCTCTTACCACCAACTTCCTCTCTTTATTCTTACTCCAGCTCTTCCCCCAGCTGGGCTTCTTCAGCCTTTAGACCTTACCAGCCCTGATTCTCCTCCAGGTGCAGCTTGTCACAAGGTTGATTGGCCCTTTTTTTTACTTCCTCGGGCCTTGTGTGGATAAACACTGCCTCACAGCCCCACTAAAGAGGTAGATTGAAAGCATGTACAATACTAAGCTGCATTATAGAATCATAAAGAGATAGATCTGAAGGAAAAACCTTGAGCATAAATGAATGCTAGTTTTATCTGGAACAACTTGTTCTCTACAGCTTCTGCAGACAGGCAGTCGCTGTGGAGTTGTCTGGTTACAGGTCTGTCTTTCACGTCAGCTAAATGAAAGATCCCAACCACAATTAGCAATACTAGTTAACTTATGCTCAGTTATGTTTTTGTAACATCACTTAAAATCTATGAGGTTTCATGGGAGAAATTGTGATCAAAGTTTGGCACATTTGGCTCTGGAGGATTTGGTCCCAAAAACTACTGAAGAGAGACGTAACTAACTATTAGTGTACTCGTCTGTGATTCAATCTAGCTCCAACATTATTCATGCTGTGTAAAAGGAAATTGCATGGTTCTTTCAGATGAGCACTCTAAAATTTCAAAAGAAAAATAAGCACCTCTGTTCATGGAAAAAATTAGAAATGTGACAATTAATTTAGTATCGTCTTATGGAACTTTACACTTCCTGGAAAAGCAAAATGGCAGCTTTTTGGTTTATTGGATTGATGCTTTCCTAAATCGGGGCCACGCTGCAATGTAAAGGCTTTAAGCTAGTGTGTAAAGTTAAGCAAATCCAAAGAATATGGATTCTTTCCTGAATGGAGGCCTCAACAAATACGGTCTGGAAATTGCCTATCCAAAACATGAAGTGTATATGCAGTTCTTGATAGCATCTAACATATATGTTAGTGTAGGTGTCATGCCACAACATAAAAAGCATGTGCATGACATTCCTTGCACTTCACTGTGACATGTTATCAACTAGCCATGTGACATACCAGTCAAAATCATGTGCGATATGCCCCACAGTTCGAACATATGTACCATGTGCCACAAAAAGCAGCAATCCCATTACATAACAATGCAAAGCATGACCGCCAGGTATAGTGCAGAGATGGGCTGTCCAATTCAGTGCTTGGAAGCATCTCGGTTTCTGATCTTAAAGGGTTCACTGCTGATGTGGCTAAAGCTGTGCAAGCCTCTAACATTTAGTCAACCTTAAATTCACAAATACTGTGGTCTTTCTAATAATCTGCTGACATAAGCAAGCATCCCATTACATACTGATGGCCCATATTTATAGTATGTGATATTTTCACTAGTACTGTCAAGGGAACATTCTTCCCAAAATTATACACTGGGACTCTGTTCTTGTAGCACACACAAAAAATTGTTACAAATGATTATACAGTATTCCCTTTAGGAAAATAATCCAATGTGTTTAATTAAGAAAATTATTTGGGAGCCTAGTGTGTTCTCTGCGGCCTGTAAAATACACCTTGAATTGACCAAAATGCTCAAAATTCGCCCTACATAAGGGGCTAGGTATACTCTAAGCATTGACAAGTTTCTGAACAATGGGACTGCAAATCCATTTCACAATTTGTGGAAGTGCAGAGTATGGTCAAAATTTTTCTGCCCCTCCTTACTCACAGAAATTGACTGAAATTTTCATTTTATGCAATTTCCCCCTCTCTTCCCCCCAAAAATTCAGGCCATGTCCCTCAAGCAGTATTTTCTGTTCAGAAAGGGAACCAATCTCCAGTCAACTGAATATAGAGATGGGCCTGGTCCTAATTTCCATTTCAGTCAATAACAGTAAGCCTCTGTGATCCCATAGAGGTGACTGCATAGCTAAGAATCCTGACAACTTCATAAGAAGGGATCTTCTTAAGATACAGTATTTTCATCTTTCCCCAAAGCAAAATTTGGGCAAAATAATAATATGAACATTCTCTCACATGCAGGAGTCACAGAGTGAACTGTAGCTCAGGTGACCTCCAGCTGCTCCAGTATACATATGTAATCTGAACCATTCTAAACAGCTGTAATGCCAGGGCACAGGAGGAAAAATTCGGTAACATCCCTTTTTGCCAGGAGAGATGTACCTGCAAACTGTGTTGCAGATCACTTATATTAAATGTTTGGTATTGTGACCTGTGATGCAAAAGAATGGCTGTTGTTGTCTAAATTTTAATGGAGTTAATCCCTCCAAATGCTGACAAATTACTGCCCCAGGGCATTTAAAAATCATATTTCTAATGTGAATAATCCTATCTGCAATACAATGAATTAGGATGAAATGATTACGTGCCTGATATTTTTGCACAGTGAATTAAGTCACTGTGCTGGCTGACCGTGCTTGTTCACAAATTAAAGGTCTAGACAGAAATGAAATTCCATTATTCTGCCACTTACTAAGCTTCAAGGAAGGGTTCATTACTGTTCTGTCTCTACTGGGAAGGTTTCTAAAGTTGCTACAAGCTATCAGGAACCTATTTTTCCATTATATCATCAACTGTGCAGCTTTTTTCATTATTAATATTATTAGTCAAGCCTTTGACTACTGAACACTTCTGAAATGGGAAAAGGCTAAATCAACAATACATGAGCATAAGTGAGCAAAAATTTCAGAAAAATGCAAGATGTAATTTTTTTTGCCCATAATCCACAGGACTTTTTTTCAGGTCCTGGGCCTAAACCAAATCTCTTTATCCATCACCCCGGAACTGTGGGCCATTCAGCTAAACAGACTATGATAAACCACTTAATAGATGGTAAAGAAAACGAGGAACACTTGCGGCACCTTAGAGACTAACCAATTTATTTCAGCATAAGCTTTTGTGGGCTATAGCCCGCTTCATCGGATGCATAGATACTATATAGATGCTATAGCCCACAAAAGCTTATGCTGAAATAAATTGCTTAGTCTCTAAGGTACCGCAAGTATTCCTCGTTTTCTTTACGGATACAGACTAACACGGCTGCTAATCTTAAACCTTAACAGATGGTGTTTTACAAAACTAACCTCTGTTTTGGCCATCCCTAATGTTTAGTTAATATGTTTTAGGTAGATAAATGTAAGCACAGAAATTATTTCCAAATAGGATACATTTAAATTACCTCTTCTGGTAAAAGCCACATTTTGGATTTTGTTGAACCCTAGAACAAGATAACATTAAAAAGCCTGAGACTGTTCTCTTGATCTGATACACACACGGCAGAATCTTTAGTTAACCCAGTCATTTTTTAATACACGTCTGTGCTTAGCATCACTGAAGTCAATGGGAATTTTGCCATTGACTTACAGGCAGCCAGAATTTCATCTCAAGTCTATAGTAAATATAAAGATATCACATCATACATGTTTATAAATACAGTTGAGTCTGATGCCCTTCTGAAGACATATTCCAATGGGCCAGATTCAGAAAAAGCTTAATGAACTCTTTTAAGGGAGAAAAGGATTAAGGAATAAAAACTTACCAATAGTCTTATTCGTTTCTGAGACAGACCCTATTGCTGTTCAAATGACATACTTCATTAAAACTGCCTCTAAAATATACTGAACTCCTTTTAATATACAGCACAGTGCATAATGAATTACAACCTTCGAAGATCAGTTGTGTTAATCAGATTCAACACATGTATGTTTCAGGGTACCCTTACAGTAACTCATCTCATTCACATAGTATGTAACCCCTTGCATACAGATAGCTAGTTTATGTGCATAGTTTATATCTGTATCACCAGGGGGAAAGGGATTTGAGCTTTATGATGTCTGTTCCAGATGCCAGGAGTGCAGCGTTTAAATGGTTAAACTAAGGTAGAATATCTGTAATTAGAACTAATCTTTCTGCCAGACAACAAAAACCCTAAATTTCCATCTTGTTGACATATTTAGAATGAATGTTTCTAGTTAAAGTTAAAGCTCCACACCTCAGTGCTAACAATGAGCTAGTCAGAGGTAGCCTTGTTCCCTGTTAAGTATTGCTTTTTCTGTACCAATGTAATGCTTCACTGCATAGCTTCATACTCAGTCTGCTTACACAGCAATTAAGTGTGGTATTAGGCTAGATAGATATATGCAAACATTTTAAATTATATGATTACTCAGTATGAAAGAATTTATGTAGGTACAGGTTCAGATAAATCATTGCAGATTTTATTAATCTCTATTGTGTATATGCCAAAATAAAGCTGCTAATGGATTGTTAGATTCACTACTACAATATGAACTACCCAAAGTTAAATGCATTTTAAATATGATATAAATGCAAAATGAAAAATGTTTTACTGACTATAGATATAATGCTTATAAAATTTCCAGGCTACTTTCAGCAGAAAAACAAAAACACACTTGTAAGTCAGCTAGAGCCATCCAAGATGACTGATGCTTTTTAGATCCCCTATTTGATGATCCTCCCAATATTTCACAGTTATAAATGGATGTTACTAATTAACCATATTATGGTGGACCCTATGGATCCTGCAGGGTGCTCCTGAGGGATAACGAGAACCATTCATTTGACCTGCTCCTGCTACCCCTGAGTTAAATGGTCAGTCGCCCATTGAAATAGATGGGAACAGAACTGTTTCAGTGGGAGCTGAGGGTGTTCAGCAACTTTCAGAACTCTAACAACAGTAATACACTAGATCCATTTAGGGGCCCGTTCCTGAAAGTCTTATATGAGAAATCTTTAAACAAATAACCCTAATAAAGTCAATGGAACTACTGACATCATGTTTATTATGATAGTGCCTAGAGATTAACCAAGGATGGGGCTCCATTGTCCTAGGCAGCTACAAACAGAGTAGACAGTCCCTGTCACGATTCTAAGTTCTGCTTAAATAGACAAGGAAGACAAAAGATAGGAGAAAGGGATACCTATACAAACAGTGATGGTTTGTAAATGGCATGTTAATTCCATAAATGTATTTATTTGTGAATGGAGGGCATGCTAAATGGAAGGGGAAGAGAGAAGGGACATTAAGGAGGAAAGGGAGGGAGGAAGGACGGATTACTCAAGTGCATAAGGTTTGCAGAATCAGGCCTCTATAACGCCATCATTGGCAGCTGGATTTTTTATTTATTTCTTTTTTGAGTGGACAATGCACAATGCAAAGGCAAGTGATTCCAGGGGATTTAATGCAGTTGGGAATGAAAGTAATGACTGCATTCTTTAGAGTGTTATAACAGAGAACCATACAAGAGTGCAGAAGAGTTTTTACCTCACACAATGAGATCTATCATTTAATGCCTGACATTTTATGATGAGCAGAAAACCCTACAGTTTACGATTTATCCACCCATTATGGTAAAATGCGATTCCTCCCCTTATCTCAAAGCTCACATTATGACAATCACATGGGCAGTAATTTCAAAGCTGGCAAGTCATAGCTGTTGCATATCATGTAACCTGAAATTTTCAAATGAATTAATTCCAAGCACAACTTCCTCAGGATTCAGCAACAGTTATGAATATTTAAGACAATTTAACCCTTTCGACATACTTTTTGTTCCTGCTTGTGAATAACTCAGCTTAAACAAGCCAGCTATTGAGATGAGGTTACTACGAGCCCTTTATTCTGTTGTTTGGGATCACACTGACTCCCTTTCACAACACAAGCCACATAAAATAAATAAATAAATAATGGTAAATACAACAACAGTACTACAGACCCTTCCACAGCAATCAGCTCTTTTCTGTAGTACTTCTTTATCGTAACCACTAATGAAAACTCTTTGAAGTGGAAGAGTAAATATTATCATTTGATAGTACTGGGCCCAACAGTGCAAACACAATTGCATTGTGTTACATTCTGGGAGCTCTAGATCTAGTCACAATACAGCTCTTGCAGGGTTGCTATGGACAAGCCGGGTGCTTACAATTCTGTTGGCACTCAATCAGCACAAGAGCTGCTGATCACTCTTGCAGGGCTGTTCCCCTTAATCTTCAACTGCAATACAAGTGGAAAAACTACTGACTACGGTGGATGGCTTTTGTAAGGCCACATTTTCCAGTGCTGACCACCCACAATCAAAGAGCCAAAAACAGCTCCCTTTTAGGCACTTAAACAAGAACCAGATTTTCAAAACTTCTCTGCATCCAGCAGCTCCAATACAACACCCCTGGCCAGATCCCACATCTCTTTAAAGGGAGATCATTGCCCTTGTGGTTAACCTTGTAACTGGGGACCTGGGTGCAATTGCTTGCTCTGCCACGGACTCCCTGTGTGAGTTTAGCTACTTCCTTTTCTCCTCCTCAGTTACCCATCTGTAAAATGGGGCTCCCAGGGATGCTATGAGAAGAACTGTATTGGTAATTAAAAGGTACTGGAGGTACTACAGTGTTAAGGGCCAAGTAAGTCCCTAGATACATCTGGGTGCTTGTTTGAAAGTCTGGCGCCTAGAGGAGGGGAGAGAAGGGGTCTGAAGTGGGAAAGGGACCGCAGATGCTCAGACACTTGCACTGTAGCCCATCCTCTGTTACCAACCAATACAGTAGGTAGGTGGGGAATCGGGGTACAAAAATACCAGCAACAGACTGAAAGAGGGGGGCAAAGAAAGGCTGGAGGGGCTGAGTCAAAACGCCCAGAAGCCTCCCACATGTGCAAGGGGAGAGATTCCCACAGGGACCAAGGGGGGGAGGGGGCGTTGGCGGGAAATGGGGACTAAAAACAGGGTATTAAAAAGCTCCCCCTCCCCAGTCAGGGGTGACCCCGACCTCCATCAATCCTGCCTGTCAGTCTGCCGGCGTCAGTGGGGCCCCGCTGGTTTGTGAGTGGGGGTGGGGGCCCAGCTAATGCCCCCGCCGGCCCGCAGGGAGCGCTTGCCCTCAGCCCACCCCCTCCCCCCGTGCCCCCTGGCGGGAGCCCAGCCCGCGCGGCCCTCCCGCCGGCCCCGCTCACCTTGCTGCTGAAGGGCCCGGGGATGAGCAGTTTCAGAGCCTGTCTCTTCAGCTCCACCAGGCGGGCGTTGCAGTTCTCGCACCAGACCCCGCCGCCGGAGCCCGGCGAGGAGCCACCCCCGCCGCCGGAGCCCGGGGAGGAGCCGCCCCCGCTGCCGGAGCCCGGCGAGCCCGTGCCGAAGCCCGGCGAGCCCCCCAGCGAGCCCGGGGAGCTGCCGCCGATGCCCGGGGAGGCAGGACCCGGGGAGCCGCTGAAGGAGCCCGGCGAGGAGGTGCCGGATCCGGGGGACGGGGTGCCGGACGAGCCCAGGGCGGAGCCGGCTCCCTCGGGGGCTGGGCGGCTCCCGGCCCGGGATTCCTCGTACGCTTTCCGGTACCAGCTCTCGGGGGAGAAGGGGGCGGCGGGCTTGGTGGGGGAGCAGGGCTCAGTCACCTGGAGGAGGAGCAGAGCGGGAGGCAGCGAGTGAGGCGCGGGGCCGGGGATTGCGGCTGCCCGGCCGCCCCCAGCGCCCCGCATTGTCTCCGGGCGGGGGCAAAGCGGGACCGGCCCCCCAGCCCCGCCCCCCCCCCCCCGCCGCCGCCACCACCACCACCACCAACACCAACCTCCCGGCTGTGTCCAGCCCCCCGCGCTGCGGTGGCTCAGGGACTCCTTCCCGGGCAGGGGGTGTCAGTCCCCAGCGCACGTGCGATCGGCGGAGACTGGATCCCGACCGGGCGGGATGGGGCCGTGCAACGCGGGGGCAGCTCGGGTGGCACATTGAGCTGCAACCCGCCGGGGCTCGACATAAAAACAAAGTTACCGCAGGGAGGATGAGGAGGGCCAAAGTCTCCCGCGATCGCAGGGGCGGAAGGAGCCCCGGGTTCTTCATGCAGCTGAGAGCTGATCGAATAGACCGAGTAATATACCCAGCCAGGTGAAGCTCTGAATGGGAACATGCAGCTTAGTAAGGTTCGCATGTTGGTATCATTGGTTACAGGTCAGTTTACAGAGAAAGCTAGAGCCTGGGTCCCTGGGAAGGGGGGGGGGGGTTAAAACCCTTAGCGAAGATGGATTTAAAAGATCCCCTACATTTCATGTCTGGATAACTTACCCCATATTTCCTGCTTCTGGTTGTGACTGCAATTCTCTCTTTATTTCCAGCCACTGAATTCATGATGATTTTATAAAACAGGAGAATGTCCTACAAATTCCCACCTTACATCCAAAATCGAGAATTTGCAATCCAATAAGGTTCACCAGTGGCTAGGTAGACTGTAAGAGCTGCACCAAATTCAACCTTTTCCTCCAGAGAAAACACTTGAGCCCAGAAGCACCATCAGTTTTCAGGCAAATGTTTTGGATTTTTTTCTTCAAAACACCTTTTTCCTCATGATCTTCTCTCTCTTTCACTTACATGCTTGTTTTCACAAACACACCAACATCCAGAGTATCAGCATTTTCCCCCACCAGACAGTACAGTTTTCCTCCACAAGTGAAATGAATAATCACATCCAAGGTAGCTTTAGGAAGGTCTAAGAGAGGGAAAGCCAGAGAGCTATGCTCTGCCTATACGCAGAGATTCCTCTCTCTGCTACTGGTGCTGTGGTAACTTGTTTCCTTCACTAAGGTTTGTAACTGAGTTAAAAGAAATCCTCCAAAAATATCAGGATCCCAGTCTCTGGGAGGAGCTTCCGAGTCCCTTGTAGCCAATATCCTTCTGCCCACTTGTGCCTGACAGTTTTGTAAGGGAAAGGAAGACTCTGGCTATATAACACTCCTTGGTCAGCAGAGGAGCTGCCGAACGATTGCAACTGACGCCCCTGAAGGCTTTGAAAATACTGTCAAAGCTTCACTGCAGTTTTGTGCAATAGGTTAGCTGCTGAGGAGGTTCCATTTTATTTTGCAGTGTTTCTTGATTGACAGTTATGATTTTTTTTCTTAAAAACAAACAAAACCCCAACCACCTTGTTGCTTCCCTGCAGTTATTGGTTAGTTGCCAATATCCAGGGCTTTAATGAACACCATTTTTGCAAGTGTTCCAAATATTGTATAAATAATCATGAAAGGAAAGCAGGCTGGAATGTTTGCCACAGCTATAACAGTCACTGGAATCTCTTTGTGTTATTGTTTTGAATGTATTAATTAAACTTGCAATAACGGGCATGTTACAGTGATTTGTTAACAATCAAATCCCAAAGTCTTACTGTCTCCCCTTCTCATCACCACCCCCATTTCATAGAGGAAGGTTATTTTGCCCCGTGACCTCTATTTATTTCAAATTCTGAAGGCAGCACAAACATTTCTAATAAATCTCTTCAAAAATTCTCTTGTTGTTCACAGAAACTAGTGAAATTAAGAAACTAAGGCCCAGGTTCTAATAGTTATTTAGGTTCCTCACTCCCATTGAAATCAAAGGGAGTGAGGTGCCTAAATACTTTTAAGGATCTGGGGCTAAGTACCAGATCCCCTGACGTGGTCAAAATGCAGAGTGAAAATTAGGGGGCATGATACAAAGGTGGTTTAACCCCCACCTTTGCACTCTTCTGGCGCTGTTCTGTGAATAGCATTCCTCTATGCTCTATGCCTTTGGTCTGCTCTAATGTATACTGGGATGTAGTGGCCACAAGGGGCCAAAAGTGAAGTCCTGTATAGATAGCCCAGTGATGTCCCCTTTTCTTAACTATGCTGCTAGCAGGAAGGATGTATAGCATAGAAGCCTCTCAAGTAGTTTGACATCACCTGTTATCTTTATTTTGGAATAATTCTTCTTGTGCTCGTTGAACCAGCTTTACAGTCAGATTACAAGGGCAGTGCAGCAGAAAACAACATCACTGCTGGTGGATCTGGTCCTGAATATTTACAAACACATTAAAATAGGATCAAAAGGGCAAACAAAGAAGGTGCTACTTGGATCCCTCCAGATACAACCATGTTTCAGAAAAATTGTGATGTAGAGGTACAAAATTATTCATTCCACTGATAGGAGCAATCAGGATCACAAAGTAATGAAGAAAAAGCAATGCAAGTCCCAGCTTCCTGGTTTTACAGAATGACAGGGCTCTGTTTTCAGTCCCACAGAAACAGAGAGCATGACTAGAGGTAGGCATGTGCCATGTATACCATAGTGTATAACTTTTAATTTTGGGTGCTCAGCATTTCTTACGGTGAACTGGCAGATTTGCTTTGTTCTTCTGCAAACCTTTCATTACCCCACTACCAGATGTGCCTGCCAACCCATAAATGCTGTGTTAGTGGTCATCAAAGTATGTGTCACGGCATGCCTCCTTGGGAGATTATGAATATAGTGTGGCCAGGGGGCAACAGATTGGCTAACATGCTTACACATACCAAATTGCAGGCTACTGCTCTGTTAAGGATTAAGAAGCAGATAATTTACAATATCTTGGCGTCCATCTTCTTGAAAAGTTCACAAGGAGGAAACAGTAGGTAAAAGGGGGTGTGTGGACACAACAACACTTCAAGGATGATCAATGAGGCAATATTGTACAGCTAATTGGTGAAGCAGCAAACACAAAAGTGCATTTAAACGCTTGGTGGTTTTCATCATTTCAAGATGCCAAATGCTGTAGGGAAGAAGTAGCAGAGAGAGAGAGAAATAACATCCACTAATGCTTCAGTGTATTACCTGTAGCCTTGTCTACACAAGGGAAATTAGGACACATAATTGGCCACCTTTGCAACTCCACCAGTGACAGCAAGAGTGGAAGATGGAAATAAGGAATATTTTTAACAGCGGGGGGTAATTAACCACTGAAATAGTTTACCGAAGGTTGTGGATTTTCCATCACTAGGAATTTTTAAATCGTAATTGGATTTTTTACAAAGATATGCTCTATCAAACAGGAGTTATTGTACGGAAGTTCTATGGCCTGTGTTATACAGGAAGTCTGGAGTCTAGAAATCTAGAGCCTCCAGAATTCAGATGTTCTGACTACTTTGCCATCTAACCTTGATCGCAGGAAGATTAGACAACAAAGTGGTAAAAATGCCTTAGTCCTGTCTACAGTATAGCCACCAGTGATGCTGCCACTGGTGGAACTGCAAGAGGGCTGTATCGGTAATGAATCTTGGTCATGTGCCACTTGAGGCATGTTGCACATATACTAAGAAGATCATGGCTCCTAAGTTTACCAGAGTAGATGTTGCCTTACAGTGTGGCCCATCAAGGATGAGAGCCCTCTCAGCACATCTTCCTCTGCTACATTTGTATTCACCAAAACAGCTGCAAGTGAAATTTCACTGCCATTAGCAACAGTTTGCTTCTCACGTTAAATGCAGTGCAACTGCACCCATGAGATGAAATGGACAAAGTGGTAGTGCAAAAAAACCCCAAAACACAACAGCCCCCTTGCAAATCTGTCACATTGAACAGCCATGATTTGTATTCCAATGCTGTGGAGTCCAAAGAGAGGGAGAAACTTTCAGTGGGATGTGAGTGCCCTCTGCTGTTTATAGTGTATAATATGTAGACTACTATTTTGATCCTTACTGTATAGATTGCTGTAATATTTCCTATAAGGAAACTGTGATGGGGTGGCCTGCCCCAATCATCAGCCCACCCCACCAATTGTCATGGCTCTTTAATGATTTTGATAGGCCTAGTAAAGATATACAAGGACCTAAGGAGGGATAGAGCTAGAGAAGAAGCAGTACCTGGATTTAACAGTGATTGGGGAGAAAGATAGGCACTGTTTCTTTAAAGGCCTGGGACTAGGAGCCTGGTAGTGAGCATAGAGCATGGCTCCTGTCTTTCCCAATCAGTTGGAGGATGAACTGGGAGAAAGGGGCCACCATAAAGGTTGCCTCCTCTCACAGAAGATGGCTGGTTTGCTGAGTCCTCCAGTTGGGATAGCCCATTTGAGAGAGCATTCAGCTAAAGGAAACTGGCAAAATCCTTGCAGCTGATTATTTCAAGGCAAGAAGTCTGTGACACAAACCTCAGCTCCAGGAAGAGGGATAAGGAGGAGGGAAGTATCAACTGCTCTAAAAACAAGAGGCCAAGGAACTGCTCACAGTGCAGCCCAGCTACTGCAGAGAAGAGCTACCATCATAGCTGGCTAGGGAGAAGCTCTGACAAATCACAGGGCTAGGCAAGGATAGCAAAGTCTAGAGATCTGGCGAAGACATTGATAAGTGGATTGAGAATAGGAGCAGCTCAGGGAAATGGCAGAGGGATGAAGGAAACAGTCTTTGTCTGCCTAAAACAGTCAGTGGGCTGGTACCCAGCGGAGATGGAAGGCCTGGGTTCCGCTGCCTCTTCCCTGGGCAAAGGGGGTGCATGAGTGTTACAAGACCAAGAAGAAGTTCCAGATAAATGCTGGGAGATGGGCTTGAAGTCCGTTAGATTTTGAGTTTCCTAGTTTGGGACCTTTTGGACTTGGAGGGGAATGGACTGAGTAGTGACAGAGAGAATGATAGGTTACTGTGGAACCAGAATGGCTAAAGCGGGGTGCAAAATTTCAAATGAAAACCCTGCAACACTGTTCTTGAACATGTGATGGCACTCTACAGGAACAGTACTGTCTGTGCTAAACTCACCAAAATCAAAGTAAACTGGCCACTTTCCTAGGATCCTTGCCTAGGTAATAATATGCTCTTTCACCTGCCAAGTTCTGAATTTTTCAGTACTGGAGAATAACAGGCAAGGAGACTGCTGCTCATACTTGCTTTCCACTCTACTTATAGCTTCTGAATCTTTCTCTTTTTGAGGCCACATCACTGTAAAAGTGAAACACATGAATGCATGCAAATTTTGCTAAATGTTCTTTTGCATCCTATTGAGTCCTGTTTCTATACGGGTTTCACATATCTGTAGGAGTTCCTGATTTATGTTTGTGTAAATGAGAGGACGACCCATGGGGTCCAGTCAGGACCACCCCCTACTCCAACCCCTAGATCCAAAGACCCCCTTCACTCACAAACACACACTACAGGGGCAGTAGGACCCAGACATTGTCTATTTCCCATGTAGACTTGAGGGGAAACTGCAGAGAGGAGCCAGCCAGTAGTAGGCTGAAGCAGGCAAAGCAGGGACCTTTGGCCATTCACAGCACTTTCTACCATTTTCATTGGATTGCCCTGTGCTGACTGGCTGTTTTCTCCAAACCTCCTTTTCCCTCACAGTCACTTCACTCCATATCTGCCCTCTTCTCCCAATGCCCTGTGCCTTCACTCCCCTTTTCTGTCCACTTAGCTGATTTTCCTCCTAAGTAAATTCATCCCATCAAAAAAAAAACAAAAAAACCTGGAGCTAATATGATATTTTCTGCCATCACCTTGGTCACACTCCTTCCCTCTCCCTGTGTCTGTCTGGTGTATTTAGTGTGTCAGCTCTTCAAGGCAGGGACCACTGACTGCTCTGTACAGTGCCTAGCACAATGAGGCTGGACCTTAGACACTGCTGTAATGAACATTATCAAAAACATATTGGGCAGGATTTTGCTGAGATGTAAAACTGGAGTAATTCCATTTATTTCAGTGGAGTTACTCTGGATGTACACTGGTATGAAAGCACAATCTGGGCACATCTTTTATATTCTCATTTCTGAGTGATTTCCATATCCTGGCAAGAGATACCAGTGGGGTTAAAAGTGCGCATATGCCAGGTGCAGCTGTGTTTCTTGGTCAAAGCAGCTTACACTGTCTATGTGGTGTCTAGATGACTGTGGAGGCAATATTCACCTATGATCTACTGGTGTTCTCCAGTGTCCCATCTTTAAGTCATTAGCTTCTTAAACAAATTCCTTTTGTGAAGTAATTTTGGCCTACTTCCCAAAAGAGAATTGTTCTTGAAAGCTTGAACAAAAACTGTTCAGCTGATTTGGGGTCAGCTGCACATTTGCTGAGTAGAAGGATGCCAATGGAATTGGTCTTGTCCATTTCTTCCTTCTTAATGGTGCTATTCCATATATTAGAATCTCAGCCAACTCTTGAGTTAAAGTTCCCTAAGAGGATTATCTTATCTGGTTTTGAAATCAATGACAAAATTTTATCAAGGTCAGTGTAGAAAGATTCTTTCTGTTCTTCAGCATCAAGAGTTGGTGCATGAGCACTGATGATAGTGACAAATGACTTATTGACCAGTTGGATGTGGAGGGTCATAAGGCGCTCGTTGATGCTGATGGGGAGCTCAGGCAGACAGTTAACTAGAAGGTTTTTGATTGCAAAGCCAACACCATGTACTCACCTGACTCTTGCTGGTTTTCCTTTCCAGAAGAAGGTGTAGCCGCTGCCCTCTTCCCTCAAGTGGCCTTCATCTGCACATCTTGTTCCACGGAGACCAACTATATCGATGTTGTACCTCAAGAGTTGTCGGGCAACAGTTGCTGTTCTGAGGTTGGATCTTTCACTTTTTGACCCGTCTAGTAGAGTATGGACATTCAAAGTTGCAAAAAACATTTCTGGTTTTCAACAACGTTGGGAAGATCCCTCTGGATATGGTTATCCAGTCAGGTCTGGTGGGGTAGCCTATGTTTGGGCCACCTTTTCTAGGCCCTTCCCTGTATGGGGTGAACAGAGGGTTCCGAAAAAGGCTTGCTCAATCATGACCACTGCCACTGAAAATGTCGTCCTGTCCCAGACCAGGGGCACAAGACAACCATCTTGTGGTCACCACCTGCATGTGGGTCTGTGACTAGGGACTCCTTGTGATCACTTCACCTATCCCCTTTGCCACTCAGCCATCACTGCAGGACTTTTATGGGTGTGGGAGGGGGGAATTCTTCCTGTGAAAGAAGCTTGTGCGTGAGTACTTGAATGTGGGGGAGGTGATGCACACCAGCAGCCGCACAAATCTTGGTGGAAGAGGCACCTGTGTCTGATGGAAAAGAGGTCCAAGACGACTGGGGGTTTCTCCTCCATTGAAGCTTCATCTGCTTTTGCAGCTGTTGAGAGGCGATCCTACTTCAGCTGCCTGTTCTGCCGTTGAGGTCTTATACTGGGTTGTGCTGGGCTGGGCTGCACTTTGTCTGGTACCTTGCCTTCGACTTTATTGCCATGGGTGACCCTACCAAGAGTACAGGACTCCAGACTGGCCCTGTGCACATGTGGAAATGACAAAACACGTGTTGAAGAAGACTGGTAAACCCTAAAAGAGACCATCCATGAGGTTTGCGAGGAATCCATTAGCTTTTCTACCTGCCACCATCAGGACTGGTTTGACAACAACACTGAGACTACAGCCCTTTTGGACCAGAAGAGAAAAGCTTTCTGCAACTGGAAAAACCAACCACTATCCATTCAGAAGCAGAGCTCTCTCCATCAGCTCAAAGCTGAAGTTGAAAGGAAGATCTGAAAAATCAAAAATAAATGTTGGGGAAGACAAAGCAAAAGAAATCCAAACATTTGCTGACAGACATGGTATGTGGAGCTTTTTTTGTGAGACAAAGACCCTGTATGGACCACGCTCATGTGGACTCACACCTCTGAGATCCAAAGATGGTAGTACCCTTTTTAAAGATAACGAATCCATTAAAGAACACTGGAAGGAACACTACCAAAAGCTTCTAAATCGAGAATCAACTGTGATCAATTACATCATCAACTCCATCCCTCAGCACCCAATCTGGGAAACTCTTTCCAACCCACCAATACCTGAGGAAGACTGCAAAGCAATTAAACAAATGAAGAACAATAAAGCAGCAGGTCCTTGTGGCATACCAGCTGAAGTACTGAACGTGGCAGGAGAAACACTGACTAACAAGCTTCACTTGCTGCTCCTCAAAATCTGGCACACCGAAGAAATTGCTGCCAACTTATGTAATGTTAACATCTTTACCATTTTCAAAAAAGGAGACAGGGCTGATTATGATAACTATCGAGGCATTGCCCTCCTCTCTGTCGCTGGGAAGATTCTTGCTAGAATCTTACTGAATCGCCTACTCCCTCTTGCAGAGGAAGTACTTCCAGAGTCCCAATGCGACTTCAGACCCTTACAAGGCATAACCAACATGATTTCTGCAGCCAGGCAGATCCAGGAAAAATGTCAAGAACACCACTAAGAGCTATATATGGCCGTTATCCATCTGACCAAAGCCTTCGACTCTGTCAACCGTGAAGCTCTGCAGAAAATCATATCAAACTTTGACTGCCCAAGCAAATTTATGACCATTGTAAGACTCCTCCATGACCAGATGACTGTCTCCATCCTGTGCAGTGGCTCTACCTCTGAGCCCTTTGTCATCCGAACTGGCATAAAACAAGGTTGTGTACTGGCACCCATCCTTTTCTCCATTTTCTTTACAGCTATGAAAACATTAATCCAAGACTGTCTACCACAAGGCATTGGCATCCAATATCGGATTGATGGCAACCTCTTCAACTTTCTCATCTCCATGCCAGAACTAATGTAATAATGGCAACAGTAACCAAACTCCAGTACACAGATGATTGTGCTGTAGTTGCACACTCAAAGGGGGATCTACAAACAGCCCCTAATTGCTTCTCTGAAGCTTACAAAAGTCTAGGGATAACTCTGAACATCGGTAAAATAAAAGTTCTCCAATTATCAGACCCAGCAAGGAAGATCTATATCAACAAAGAAGAACTGGAAAATGTAGAATATTTTGCCTGTCTTGGCAGCCGTCTCTCACAGATGGCAGACATAGACATTAAGATTCATCACAGAATTTGCTGTGCCAGCCTTGCCTTTGGCAGACTGTCTCGCTGGGTGTTCAACAATCACAACATCAGAACACATACTAAATTGTTAGTTTATGAAGCGGTGGTAGTCCTAACTCTCCTCTATGACTGACCTACAGAAAGCATCGGAAAAACCTGGAACACCAGCACTTTCTTTGGAAGATCCTCAACATAGAGTAGGAGGATCATCGCACTAATGTCCGTGTTCTTACCGAGGCCAACATCTTCAGTGTTGAGGCCCTGATTATCCAGCACCAGCTGAGGTGGAGCGGGCACTGTGCAGATGCCAGATGTACACTTACCAAAACAACTGCTGTACGCCCAACTCACCAAAGGAGAAAGGAAATGAGGAGGCCAAAAGAAACCCTTTAAAGACACCCTCTAGATAAACATCGAGAGAAGGGGCATCGACACCACATACTGGGAGACAGCAGTCCAGCCTGACGAAGATTTGTCAGAGAGGGAACGTCCACTTTTGAGGAAAATTGCCATGCCCTGGTCGCAGAAAAATGCCAGAAAAGAAAGGAAAGACAACTGTCATGCAGCAATCACAGCCCAACCCTATCTTCCAACACCACCTGCAATGTCTGCCAACGAGCCGGTGGCTCAAGAATTGGATTCTTCAGTCACCAAAGGAACCATGAAAATAAAACCTGTGAAAGAGATCATCCTTGTCCTTGAGGGATCGCCAACGACACAAGATTACACATAGTTTTACAAGGTGGGAGTTCATAAACTCATGTAATATGGTGGATAATCAAACTTTATATATTGTCTTTGTACTTTTGATGTCCTAGGTAATATTTTTTTATAATGTTGGTTACACTACTGTTCTGTGGTTCGTTATTGCTTTGGTTTCGTTTATTTTTTTCCTTGTCATTGTTACATCAACATGCTATTGGTATAATACAATACAGAACTAAGCCCATAAAGAAAATTTGAGTAATATCAAAAGGAAAAAAACAAGAGAACAGTTTATAGTTGCATTAGTAATGGGAAACATTAAGATTCAATGACTTACACACATGTTCTGTGTCTTCCATTTCTGTGACAGATATGGCAATATCTTGCAATATCTGAGAAATCTTACTATATTAAGTTCATATATCATTCTGGGCCAGATATTGTCTGTAATTCTGTGGGGGAGGGTGACCACAACTCCTCCAGGAACTAAGAACAGTGGAGCGTGATTAGACAGATTTACTTAGGTTGTAGTAACACCTCCAGAGAAGCAATACGACCTGGCAAGGCTCACATATACTAGTTCAGACTGGATTCTCCAGAGACCAACAGACAAAGAAAGGACTTTTGGCTAAATAGCCTGAGTTTAAACTGACTCAGTGTCTTTTTTCTGAATCAACCAACAGACGACCTTCTGTTCAAGGGAAGGAAAGACTCTGGCCTACTGAAGCCCCATAAGACTGCTGAGTGACCTCTGGTAAGCTTTCAGCGTGCACATAGGAGCATTTATTGTTTTAATATGTTTTCTGTGTAATGTTTTTTTCACCTTAAGAATAAATGTGCTTGCTCATAAAGAGCTGTGCAATAATTCAAAAGTGCTGCGATTATGTTGTTCATTACCTCTGGCGAGAAAGCAAAGTGCAGACATTGGCCTAGCTAGGCAATCTGGCTTGCTAGGGATATCACAGAGTAGGCAGGAAACTGCAGCCTGGAAAAATCCCAGTCAGGAGGGAGAGAAACACAGCTCTCTATCCAAGAGAGGTAACAGCTGAGGAGCCAGGAGCCTATAGTAGATGCTCTTAAGGGACCACAGAGGAGGAATACAAATGCAGTTGCCCTTGTCTATAATAAATGGATTCCAATCTTCAATATATTCACTCTACACATCATTTCTAATGATGGTAAGTCTCTTCATGAACAAAGCCCAATATTTATCTCTTCAACAGATCCTTCCCTCTGCAAAAGGGATCCATCTACATTGAGAATATTTCTAAACATTCCTGTGCACCAGCACCACTGGACTGACGCTACCAGTCCTGGAAGTGAGTAGTATAGATAGGACACAGGCATTTTTAACCTATGGGCTCTCTGAACTGACTATACTACAGCTTCCATTATTGATACTACAAGAGGAACTGCACTACCACAGTTAAATACTTGCACATTTTACTAGTGTAAATGACAAAAAGCTGTGTCTTTAGCCCAGAGGAGAACATGGTTCCCTGTCTTCTTAGTTCAGTCACTTTGCCTGAGGGGAATTATGCAAGTGTCTTAAGCCCCTCTGTCCCTGCTGCACTTAAGCTTCCTTGTCTGAGATTCTTAGCAAAGGAAACCATTTGTCTTTGAGCATGGTCATTGATTCTCGTATTGCAAACCAGCGGTCCTTACTCCTTCCCCAGAGACAATGGCCTATTAAATGTTGAGTTTTCTACATACCTAAATCAATTTGTTTTCCCAAGTGGCACTGTCTCTGGTTTAATTTTGTTTGGGATGGAAGATTTCCCTGCCTCTCAAATATAAAATGTTTCATAGATTTTTATAGAAACTTCTTTCTCAATTTTTGCCACACAATGCTGCCTACTTTCATAAATCTTTGTGTTCGCCTCAGTAAAAATCGATGCCTAGTTATTAATATATATTGACACATGTTTCACGAGTAATAAAGGATTTAGAGTTGTGCACATACATATACCCAGAGAGTTTGGCAGCATGGAGTAATCTGCAGTCATTTTATGCCATGGGATGCATTCTAATGTTCATAAATTCAAATACTAATGTTTGACAGAATCCCATTTTCCTCTATTCCAGATATAATAATCATTCATCGTAACTCTAGAACTAAAGATGAATTAGAGGAATGAAAAAAAACCCCAACTGTGAGCACCTGTGACTATTGCTGTACTAAGACACACAAAGTAGATCAAATATTATCAGACACACATAGTAACTAGAGACCAAGAATATTTTGTGGTAGCAAGTGTGAGCACCACATTTTGTGTGAGTTAATGGTCTCACTCTAAAAATGAATGAGACGTATCTTTTTATCATCCTCAAAATCCCAGTTTCTTTTATAGGTGTATGGGGAAACCATCTATTTTCTGTAAAGAAAACGAAGAATACTTGTAGCACCATAGAGACTAGCTAAGGTGCTACAAGTATTCTTCGTTTTCTTTACAGATACAGACTAACACAGCTGCTATTCTTAAACTCATCTATTTTTTATTGTTCTTAGTTTTGTGGAGACCTAATGTATCCCAATATAACGTATGCGTGGTATCGCAATGGAGCTGATGGAATTAAAGAAGCCTGTTAGCATTTAACCTGAAGTGCCATTTTAAGAAATACTGAGAGTTCTTCTTGAACTACTGGGTCTAAGCATAATTCTAACCCTTCTACCAAGGCAGCTCTGAAACACACTGGTGTCTTTCATGGGCAAAACACACTGTTTAAAGATTTGTTTTTTTCAGAGCCACTCCTCACTATCTACAAACAAATGAATCCTGGTTCTTAGGACCTGCAGCTTCCTGTAGAATTACCCATTCTCAATAATCTTAAAAAAGGAGAAGATAGAGAACAGAAGAGATCCAGCATATTTCTAATCACACTAGTGGTAATGATAGGAGGAAAATAGGCCAGAAGGTATAGAAAATGGAAAACGGGCAAATGGTAGTGGGTTAATAGCTTCCATACTCTAGACTAGATTAAAGCTTCTTCCTATGTATACCTAATGGTAGGGTTAAGTGCACATAAATAAGAAGCACAGAGTGGGTGTGGAAGGGTACAGACACAGAAGACAGAGCAGTGTAAATAAGCACAATGAAAACTCAAAGAAACATTTAAGTTGTCCTTGTTATTGCTGCATTCTTTCTTGCAGCTGGAGTAACTAATGTGAGTATGGACTTGACAACAGAACAGACATATTAGGCAGTAGCCTATAATAATCCTATAAATGCATCAGATGAAACACAATGTGAAATGCGAAAGAATTTACTACTCTACTCATCAGCACATCTATAGCGTACTAATTCTAGTCAACGCCTGAATATCTGACAAAGAAATGCATTTACAGTGCACTAGGACTGAAGGATCTCTTCCCACTACATCTCGAAGGTTTTAAAAAGTGCAGGACACGTTCTATGAGCGCAGCAGACCTGAGAGCATCAGTTTCATTTAAAACCATTTTATCAGCATCTGATTCAGATATATTTTTTATCACTAAGGTTAACGCTGAATGTGAATCTTACAGTGAACAGATTACTGTAAATGTTAATGCCCCATTTCTCTTTCTGATATACATCTATTGCATGCCAGTTACATTATTTACAGAGAAAATTCAGTGGGCTAGTGACAGGCTTATCTATCTTACATTTCCCTCATATCTTTATATTACTTGCTTTTAGTTTCCTAGTGCTCTGAGAGCTACAATATTATTCCTGCTTCTTCCTCTATGTTAGAGCGGATGTGCTGGCTGGCACGTTGGGGACACACAGCCCTCTCTGCCCACTCCCCACCTCCCAGCATAGGAGAAGGTGTTGAAGCCTGTCAGCTGCTCTCTCCGTTCTTCCCTGCTCACCCACTGCCACCCCGGCACAGATGCTAGTTATGTGAGTAACCTACACAGGGGAGTACAGCAGGATTCACTGTTGAGCCCCAAATTACTACCCATATTTTTGCTTTGGCCAGATGAGAGGTGCTAAACTTGAAAGAGCAGGTCAGAGGGACATGGAAGTGGGAAGTGAGAACAGTTAATTCTGTGGCATGCCTCCCTCTTCAGAAGACCCTATGCCCATGGAAGCCTCTCATTTGCAGCATTATGAAAGTCTGGGTGTGTTCCCTCAAGTTTAGCCCCACCCATCCACAGCCATTTTCATATAGTCCCTTTGCAAAACATAACCTTGCTTTCAAACACTCTACGGCAGAGGGAAAACAATCAAATACACTGGCAGCTACCAGTGCTAGTATAAGTTCAGTGGATGTCAGTCAGCAATTAATAGGTTACTATTTCCACACATTGGAAAGCAGTTGCATAAAATAGAACGGAATGAGTCACCCAATGTTACCAAGTTTGGCAGAACATAGTTCTTAAAATCTTCAGGGAAGTCCTGTCCACACAGAAGCTGCACCAGTTTAAGTTGATTTGAAAACAGAATCAGTGCAGCCCACTGTGCAGATGGTTACACTGGTTTACAGCTGGTTTATATTGTTTCAAATTGCACCTGTAAATTAAACTGATATGGTGCAAACTAAACAGAGACCTGGACTTCACTTAAAATTTAGGTTGACATTGCTATGGCACTCAGGGATGTGAAAAATCCGTACCCCTGGATACACACAGGCCAGTACTGCTGGATGGAGGGACCCAGCATGGATGAACATTTCTCTGATATTATGTCCAGGCTTAAGATACCAAGCGTGGAGGGCAATGAGATTGACTGGAATACAGAAAGGCTGTATGCTCTTACAGGGTTGAAGTCTGGAGCTGATCTCAGGATTCAAGGGAAGTTGGTGTCTAAATACTTTTGAACAACTGGCCCTGGTGCTTAGGTCTTCATGGAAACTGCCCCACAGACATTCCAGAGCATTCTTGGTAGGCAAACAGGATTTAACTTCTTTTGGATACAGCAGACTAATCAAGTTATCCACATCTTCTGTATATGTGTGTTTAGAACAAAGGCTTCTCAGACTTTAAAAGAAGGTCTACGAGCCTTTGGGGGAAACTTTTGTTTAGAAGAGGAGACGGCTTAGGTTCTTGGTAGTCAGTAGAGGTCCAGGTGAGTAAGGGGGCCTTGGTGAAAGAGGTTCTGACAACCTGGGAAGAATCAATTCCTGCCTTTTAAGTACTGAGGCAAAATGGCTACAGTGAATAGACCAGAAAAACGAAGGCTATGGTATCCTTGTGGGCTCATCCAAAGGAATGAAATGGCATCCACTCCCCAAGTTTGGGAGAGTCACTGTGTGGGGAGCAGGCATCTCTTTACTTTTGTATTGGACCAAAAATAATATAGGTCCCCCCTTTAGAAGTGCATGATATACTCTTTATATATAAAAGCATCCTCACAACGTGAACACATACCCAGATGCATCAGCACAGTCAGTAACGTCTTTGAGTTAAAAGGCAGAGCCTGTGCAAAGTCAAGTATAGTCAGAATAATTTTGTCATTAGATTTCAGGTCCTTACCCTTTATTTGCAATCCACACTTTGCATATCAATGCTGGTTTCCTAATCTTTACTGTTTCTCTTCTCATTAAAAATATTAAGAGACGGAGGCACTTCTTGTTTATTACGGTCTACTGAAACAAAATGCAGGTGAATTAAGTAGTAGTGTTATATTTGTATTTAGTATGGAGGTGTTAAAACTATAAAAAGTGAAATTTTAATTGAATAAGAAATCATTACAGATATTCACAGTAAGCAAAAGGTCAAATTATTTTACATTTCTTAATTAGAAATGCTAACGAGTTTGTAACTCAGTATTGAATAATGGCCAATTTGTGTTCTTTGGTGCAAATGCACTGCATGATGTTTTTATGGATCATGCAAATGAAGTTAGGCTGTTGCTCTTAGTCAAACTCTATGTATTCAGATTTAATTTTTAAGCATTGCGTCATGGGATATAGGTTAAAGGACTACAAAATTAATGTGCCTTGAGGCCATGTCCCACACAAGTGAGGGTAAATTACATAGATCATGACAACAGAAGCTGTATTTTTCTTATGCAACACACAGAATTCTAATGCACACCTTACTCAAGCAGAACTGTCATTATCAATCCAGGTTATTTAGCCTAATCCAGGGGCATGGCTAAGGATTCATCTACACTATAAAATTAAATTTGGCATGCAAGCCATTGCCCCCCTAGAACACTTCTAATACAACTGATGTCTACACACAAGCGTTCTAATACTGCATAGACTTTATAGCCATCATTTATTGGTGTACTCGCTGCACAGAAAAAAACAAGGCCATGTGGTATGGGGTTTTACCACACCACAACTTCATAAGTCAAATTACATCCAGGGTTCTCACTGGGGGAAAGCCCACTGCAGTCACTCACACCCCATTGATCCTTTGTCAATTCTTGGTGAATCTTAGTTTAGGAGTAGCCAAACTGGAATTCAGCTAGGAAGGAATGGTCCCCTCACCAAGTGGCTGTTATGTCACTTGATTGTTCCACCAAAACCTGATGTTCTTGTCAGGGGAACTCTCCAGGCCAGATGGTGACCACCACCAGAATAAGGAATAACTCCAGGAATATGATGTCCTTCAATACTCCAGACGTCTTCCTCTCCCAGAGCCAGTCATGGGCACACCAATGACCCCTGAAATAGAAGTCAAAACTTTATCCCACTCGCTACTTCTGAGTGGACTTGCAGGTCAGTCTCAAGCATGTAAACATCCCTCCATCCTGTCATAGTGATTGACAAAAATGGTGCCCAGTCACCAGGTCTCCCTTCCTCTCTGTTGTGCCTCTCCACTTTGTACTGGATCCTGAAACCCTGAACAAAACCCTCCCACAAATATATGGAATCCTCCTTCTTGGGGGAGTCCCTTTAAAAGTGTGTCTAGGCCACCCAAGTTAATTGGAGACATTGAATTTTTCAGACATGTTGGCCCCCATCCCCATTCCACCTAGTCTGGGATGTTGCCCAGGACTCCTGGGGAAAGTGTGCTTAAAATGCAGTCAGAATGAAGACACGTGCCTGCCTCCACGTCTGCATTCATGAAAATACTTCCCCATCTCATTGCACTCCCACCACAAAAGCCTTGGCTGCTCAGGCGTCGGTGCCTAGAGCCTACTCCCCCATTTCACAATCTCACCCTGACTTTACCAGTATATGGCCTTTATCAGTATGAGGGCCTGTTAAAGGGCATCCTCCCAAGCCATGCACTCCAGCCATAGTTCTTGATCAAATTTGTCCCAGCACTGGCAGTACAGCTCTGCCCTCATTCTAAAGTGCTATTCATACAAGAAACATGAGGTGCCTGAAAAGGCATTTTATGCATCTTACCTATAATAGCTAAATACTTCTGCCTGGGCTCATACATTGCTGGATATAGCTATGCCATCACCCTCATGTACGTGATGCAAGCCAAAAGCCAGTTGTCCCAAATCCTCTTTACTTTGGGGCACCTTATCCTATCTGTTCTCCTCCTCTCAGCCTTAGCCCCTGTCAGGATTGCCTCCCCACTCTGAACTCTAGGGTACAGATGTGGGGACCCGCATGAAAAAAGAAATAACCCCCTCAAGCTTATTTTACCAGCTTGGGTTAAAATGTTTTTCCCCAGAACACAACTTCTTCTGTGTCTGGAACTAACTGCTGCCGCCACCAAACTCAATTTAGGGTAGTCTGGGACCCTTCTTTCCCTTTCCACTAACCCCCCAAATTTCTTCCTTCCCTGGGAAGCTTGAGAGAAAAAAAACAAACCTCGCCTGCTCCTGCGAGACGTGCCCGATCCAAAACCAGGCTCTTACACAATGGAAAACAAGCAGTCAGAGTCTTAAAAGAAAGATTTTAATAAAAGAAAAGAAGAAAGGAATAAATCTCTTATAACCATCAATAGAACAGCATCTACCATAATCAACAAAAGGATTCAGAAACCAAACCTCTCCACCGAGGCAACTTTCTCCCACTGTTGATATCTCTGCTGAAGCTTACAATATCAAGAAGCACCCAGCCAACCCTCACCACTGAGAACCCTCCAAGTGATAAAAAGAAGGTAAACTTACTTTCTACAGTACTTGATAGAATCTATAGTTACAGTGAAAGACATAGCTGTGTTCATCCCATAGCTGAGGTGACCAGAGAGAACACCCGGAGAGAAACTGAAACTTAAAATCCTTTGTCTCCTGAGGAACTTCTCATTGGTCAGTTGTCCACTTCTCAGGTTACCTTTAGCTTAACCCCTTACAGGTAAACACTAATGCTAGGCTACTTTATATTTATGACAGCCCCCTCTTCCAATATAAGCAGGTTAAATATGTTGATGTACTCCGCCTGTCATAGGTTCTCATGTGTTAAATGGGGAAGAGGGGTCCCCAACCAAGCAGAAGCAGCTGCTTAGGAGATCGCATTCCGACCAACATACTAGACCTGCTGGGTTGCTGCAATAAAGGCTGTGGGGTGGGGGGGTGGATGAGGCTGTGAGGCCAGCAGCTGTGACACCGAAATCTGAACAGCCACTGACTGAGGAACTGGTGATTGGAGGGCCAGCAGCTGCAGGGACCCTCTGCATTGGGGGCCTCCCTACCATATTCCTGCAGACGCGATGTGTTCCATGACCCCCCATTCATACCTCTCTTGTGTTCCCCTACAGGCCTAACCACGAAGCCACCTGGAGCCCCACTTATCACTCTTGTCAGAGAGCCTGAGACCATGAGGCCTCATTAGAGGGAGTGTGTTGAACTCCAAACACACCCAATCAGATGGTCACACCTCCAGGGCCTGCCCCCTCCTCTCCCAGTGGTCCCTGACTGTGAACTTACCCTGCTGTGGGGACTGAGGTGTCTCATGTTGCACTTGACCATTGGCTCAGAGCCCTGAAAAACAATCAGAAATGGACTGCATGATCTCCATGAGTTGCCCTCTCCCTGACTACTTAGGATACAGTTCCCTTCATGGCCTTTTGCTCTTTTCTTTCTCCTTCCTAACTATTCTAGTTACTTCTTGGTCTGGGATAGGCAACGTATGACTTCCTGCATCAAGCAGCTGCAATGGGTCCACTAGCCAGTCCTGCTGCCCCACTGGGTCTTGGTCCTAGCCCTGCAGCCAGCCAGCCATGTGCCTTGCATTATCAAGCAAGTTTTGGTCACTGCCAAACTGCTGCCCATGACCCATGTGCTCTGCGTGCTTTGGTCCTTGTTGACTGCTGGCAATCAGCAAATGGGAAGTGGCCCTGAGCAGAGGGCTCCTATCATAGCTCCAAATTTCATATCAAATCCTGCAATATCTTGTGACTTCAAATCCTGTGAGGCCTCAAGCAGACTCTGGGCCTTGAAGTCCTTTTTGCCCTCCCTGTCATAGGAGACATCAAAACTCACCCTTCACTAAGCTTGGGGCCCTCAAGCAGACTTGCTTCAAGAAAAGCTAACCACTATGTTGTTCTCTACTTGGCATGTCTCCACCTGTGCAGCATCTGTGTGAACTGAGATCACTGCACAGAGATCAGGGGTTAAATTGGCCAGAAGCTATTTACTTGTACAAATCATGCTGGACATGTGTGGCTCTCAGCTGCAAGCAATTCCCAAAGCAAACAACTTCTACTTCTCAGTGTGATCCCCAGAACATGTCAGCTAGAGGTCAGTATACAACAAGTAGACCACCATCTGACTTCAGGTTGCTGTGTGGGCTCTGGTATCTTGCTTGAAAGCAGAGGAAGTCCAGGTTGCATTTGATCATTCATACAGGAGAGCTGGATAAAATGGTCATCATCAGGAGTGGCAAGAAGTTAAGGGGCTGAAGGTTGCTTCTCGCTTCTCGGCCTTCTGGCTAAGAAAGCATTATCTAAAAAGATCTGGAGGAAAAAAAATCAGTCCAGTTCAGTGTGGACAATATACTGCTCTTAAAAAGAGCTACACTGAATTGTGGGACTACAACTTGTCTGAGGTGCCTTTTGGCAGCTTGAAGGCACCCTGGTGCATTAATGAGAGACAAGGAATATGTAAAGGACAACACCATTTCTGTGAACTGGAGGAGCTAACAAGATCAGCAAGACCAGGAGATACCAGACATGTTGCCCAGACCAGGTTTCCTTGGAGTGGACCCAAGATGCAGAAATGGTTGTCAAACTAGTTTGGGAGGTGGAGGAACCAGTGGACAAGGGTCCTTTTCAGGACGTACACAGCTTTTCTTTTTAAAATGTGCCAGTGGTGACTTCTTTTGCATGGTCAGTGGAAAAAAATAATACAAAATCTTGAAGGTGACCTCTTTTCTATTAAGGTAGAATAACATTACACATGTGGGCTGTGTATCATTCACATGTGCCCATTTCTGGATATAAGAGAGTGTGAAATTGCAATTAAGGTTTTGCATTAGAGCAATGTTTCTCAAACTGGGGTCTGCGAACCCCTGAGGGTCCACAAGGTTACTCCAGGGAGTCCACGAGCCCTGCTGATTCACTCCTCCCCCTTCCTCCCTGCACCTCCTGGATGCTGGGGAACAGCTGTTCAGAAGGATGTGCTGGGAGGGAGCGGGAGGAGCGGGGACAGAGCGTGCTCGGGCTCCCTACCTGCTCTGGCTCTTCGTGACTCCCAGAAGCAGCTGCCAGGTCCTGCAGCTCCTAGACACATGAGCGGCCAGCGGGGCTCTGTGCGCTGCCTCCGCCCGAGTGCCGGCTCTGCAGCTCCCATTGGCCACGATTCCCTTAAGTGTTATTCAATGAAGTTCTTGTCTGAGTCAGTTAATGACTCTACTTTCCTCTAGGTAGCTGTGGCAGTACAGAAAGTTACAACCAACCCTAAGTGAAACAGGCCCAGTGCAGCAGATGTAGCTATACAATGGACGGCAGCATGGTATTTCTTTAAAATTCACACAGTTGTGGTGTGTAGATATCATTATTCCTGCTATTCAGATAATCTGATGAATTGCCCAACAGTGGTGTAACTCACAGCCATTTATAAACAAGTATTTTTTACTCCATCTACTTTCTTGTAAAAAATGCCTTGCAAATAGAGTCATAAACGTTCCTTGTTTAAACAAAAGTTTGAGCTCTGTGATATTTCTCAGCATTGCACAGGATGCACCAGAAGCTCAATGCACAGGATGGTTCAGATTTGGTTCATAGCACAGCTCGAGCAACATGCACGTAGTGGTCTCAGCTCGATGCACACGAGCACTCGACAAACACTAAATACTGGAGTTAAAGAAAGAACAGGAAGCGTGTCCCCACGTTGCCCTTTTTATTGTCCCGGCAACTAATTTTCATTGCCAATGGGTAAATTACAAAGTTAAATTTGAGCAGTGATGAATGCTTTGCTTTTAGAGTCAGAGAACTGAAGGCTAGAAGTGATCATGTGATCATTAGTCTGACCTCTGATGTGTCACAGGCCTCCAACTCCACCCAACACCCGTACACTAAACCAGCGCTCTTCAAACTTTTGGCGCCGCGGCCCCCTTTTGCGCTCCCCCCTCCATTTGTGGCACCCCGGGGTATGTCCGCTGAAATGCCGCCGAATAGAAAGCTTCTGCTTTCTTTAGGCGGCATTTCGGCGGGCCAAAAATAGACCACAACTTTGGAGGTCTCCCAGGAAGGATCGGCAGTGGCACCGGGGTCTCGCGCACCCCCAGGGGTGCACGGACCCCAGTTTGAAGACCACTGCACTAAACCCAACAACCGAAACTGGACCAAAGAATTACAGCCCTCAGGGGAGTAGACTGTTATGTGCCACAGGGAGAGAATAGAGGGACTGAAGTGCACCAGTGGCAGGCAGATGATTAAGTGAGATGTAGCCAGATAATCCTGGCAAGTGACCCACACCCACGCACTGCAGAAGAAGGCAACCCTCATCTCCAAGATCGCTGCCAATCTGACCTGGGGGGGAAATTCTGTCCCAACCCCACATACTGTGAACAGTTAGACTCTGGGCATGGGAGCAAGAACCAGCCATACAAACCCTTGGGGGAGAGAATGCTCGGTGCCACCTCAGAGCCCTGGCTCTCCCTGGCCAGAGGCCCATCTGTTGCCCTGGCCACCCCAATGCTTCAGAGGAAGGAGACAAATAAAAAACCCTCCAAGATACACTGGGGGCAGGGGATGGCATTCCTGTCTCCTGCCTGCTCACTCCTCTTTAGCCACCCACACATCTGCTTCCCAGCCCTTTTATCCTCTCAGCTGCTGTTAGCCCACCAATCAGCAGCAGCTGGCAGTGCCCATATTAAGAGATTGCTCGGCTATTGTGGGAGTCCATACACCTCACGACAGGCTCCCTTTGAAACTCCTCCTCCAGCTTGAACAGGTTCTGCAGGTGTGGTGGGGCAGGATCACAGTGGCCCAAGGCTGCTCTCTACCCCCTCCTGGCCTGTTACATACCCTATCAGAGGCATCCTAAAAGGTGAAGCCCCTGCAGAGCCTCCTGGTGAAAGGATCAGATGCGCTGGAGCTGGCGCATCTTCTTGGCCGTGACGTGTTCCTGTCTTAAGAGAACAAAAGATTTTCTGTTAGCATTTGTGGAATGGGGGCAAAGCCAGTCGCTTCTCATGCCAGCTGAGGGTGGCCACGCTGGGTCACTGCTCTGTGCAGCATGGCGGCTGCCTGCAAGAACCCAGCTGGAGAGGCAGAGGCGATGGGCACCCCACCCCCTTCGCTCCCCACTAGGGCCCAGGTAGTGAGAACAAAGCTGAGCAAGCCATAGTCCCCCCTCTCCCCAGAACGATTCCAGCTCGCTAGGCCCCCGCCCCCTCAAACCCTGCCCCCCCCCCCCGCCCAGCTGGGATCGCTCTCAAGCAGCCATCGCGCTGCACCGAGTCAGTGACCCAGAGCAACCAGGTTCAGCCGGCACGAGAAGTGGCTCCCTCCCACTCCCTGCCTGGGCCTGGCTGCCCCCCAAAAGCCTTGACTGGTTTCAACCTTAGTAGGGATTGGTGTGCCCGTAACTGTTGCTAAGTGCACTGAGCTGACAAAACAAATGGTTAAAAATAAAAAGAATGGGTGACACCCCCCCAGCAAATGCTTTGATGGCCGTTAAGAGGGACTGAGTGCTCTCAATAACAGAGGTTTATAAACAAGTGTGAACAGTGAAGACAAAAGCATTGCAAAATGACTGCACTACAACTCAGCCGCCAGGCTCCACAGCACAAACCCAGCCCTAAGGTGTTAACCAAGTGGAGATGCCCTGTTATGTGTGAATCATAACAGAAATGAACAGCTAGCACCTATTCACTACAGGGAACAAACCCCTTACATGTATGTGCCAGTGTTCCCTCACATGCTTCTTCAGCATCTGTAGTGGGTGAAGTTGTCCCTCGGCACGGGCAGATGCCAAGGTGTGTGCACATATGGCATGTCTGATATCCCTCACCCACTAGGAACCAGAACCAATGTGCACATGGGTGAGATCCAGTTGCCAGTACACAGTTTGTAAACCAGTCTTGTCCTGAGCCTGCTTGGGACAGAAGTATTTCCCTGGACCCTCACAAATGTTATGGCGTGCACAGCAGACAGTGATTATGAACAATGTCACACTGGCATCCAGACTGGTGTGTAGGGAGCGACAATGAGATTTCAGCCTATCAAATGCAGATTCCACCACCATTCTGCAGCTATTGAGCTTGTAACTGAATTCTTTTCCCCAGAGTCTTGATGTTGGGATACGGTCTCATGAACCAAGTTAGGAGCAGGTATGCAGGGTCCCCCAGAATAAGAGCTGGCACAGCTCAATATCATTTCTGGGGAATTAAGCTGCTTCTTCTTCCTCCTTCATGTACAATCCGGATCTCCTCAGCACCCTGCCATCATGAACCTTTTTAGTGTTTCCCATGTTTGTATTCATGAATTTGCCTCTTTGGTCCAATAAGCCTTACAGAATGAGTGAATTAGTAACTGTCTCAGTTCACATACTTGCCCCTTGTGATGGGCAAAGTATTGCGATATGGGTGCCATCAATGGCTCTTACACGGTTTGGATACTGAATCTTCTCAAATCCAGCTATTATTTCTGGAATTTGTCTTATAGCAACCTCCCATGAGTAGACCACAGTGTTAATTGACTAGCAAATCTACACAGTCACAATGCTGACAGTGGACTTTCCAACCTCAAACTGGTTTGCAAACGCTCAGTAGCTGTCTGGTGTTGCTAGTGTCCATGGGGCAACAGCCACTTACATCTATGCTGGCGTGGCTTCCCTGAATCGCAGTTTGATACAAGCATCTCATACAGCTGCATGAAAGTCTGTTTCCTCATTATGGAATTCTGAAGCCACTGCTGATTATCCTAGGTTTCCAAAACAATGTGAAATCACTGCGCCATGCTGGTTCATCTGTACCAGAAGTGACAGTCCACCCAAGGACACACCATGTCAACACCAGCATTCACCATATCTGTACCACGGGAGCTGAATTAATTGTCATTGGCCCTCAATGGCAGCCATCTTCGAAGTGTCAGAAAATTCTGTCCAAATTCTATTCAGCAGCTCACTGATCACCTACTCATTGGGATAACCTGGTGTCCTGCAGTAAGGAGCAGGAGCAGAAACAAATCATCATCCCATTGCTCCATATCTTCCTTCCAATATGGCAGGATGGAGACATGACCAGGAATGGCCACAGGCAAATGTGTGAAGGCAAGGCACAGTACCAACATCACACGCCAAAGGGATTCCTAGAGTGTCTCCCTGTCAGCCCAGAAGCCTGGGGTACTGCTCCTGAAATGGTAGCACTAACCTCGCATAACAGCAGCAGAGTGGAGGCAGGTAGACAGTGTTATGTACATGTGGACACTTGGGAGGATGCATGAGCATATCCAGGGGCCAATAACCAATTATGTGTCAATGTACATGTGGCCTGCATGTGCTTGAAGATTTGTAATGTATCTATCAAACTGATTGCGTTTGTGTATAGTGTCTCATTCCCAGTAATAATCTTTTCTATATATTTACTGCTCTGAGAGTGAAAACAGTTTTTCTGAATTCATTCTTTGTGCCTACTAGTTTTGGGACTGGTCCTACTTTCCGTATGCCCCGAAGACTCTCCCTGAGGGAATTCTGAGTGTGCAGGGAATGCAGAACAAAAACTTCCATTTGTAGAACATTTCATATGTCAAGAGTTTATCGTTCATCATTTTCTTTTGTGATCACATCATTGTAAAGTCTGCTCTTCTCTCTAGAAAATGAGCATAGAGTCAACATTGGCACTCAACTTCTGTGCTATCTAGAGATAACAGGAATGTATTTGCACTATATTTTATGGCTCTTTTCTTCCAACTGACATTGCCTCTGGTAGGAGCAATGGTTTCTACCTATCATGGGCTCAGGAGTATGGTTTACAAAACTGCTATGCTTTCGGATTGTTAGTGGGCATTGTCCCCATGTATTTACATGATCACTGCTTTTCTAAATGATCAGGCCCTAAAACAGCGATAGAAGGAGCTTAAGGGGGATTGTCGGAGACCCTTGTTAAAATTTTGCTATTGAATTAAAAAAAGATTAATGGTGATTTCCCTACATCTGGTGGACTTCACCATCTGTCTGAATACTCTAAATCACCCCTGCAGGAGAGAACTTATCCCTGGCGCTCAAAAAAGTCCTTATGAAGAGCAAGGATTTTGCTTCTGAAATATACCATTGTAGCAGTGTGATGACTCACTCCTGCAGCGCCTTCTCCTGGCTGTCTGAGAATTAGCTCACTAGCCCTCGGAGCGCCCTCTGCAGGCCGATATTTCGCTGTCCTCTGGCCCCATGTCCCTCTCAGACCCCGGTGTTCTTTTACCTGGGGTGTTGCGCCCTGGCCATACCCTACACTCTGCCCGGGTCTCCCCTTCCTGAGGAACCCCACACACACTATTCCCACCTTGCCTCAGTCTGCACCTACTGCCGGTCATCATCAAGCCCCCAGTCCCTGGGGCAGACTGCAGTGTAAAAGCCAGTCATCATAGGCAAAGGGGTTTTGGCCTGTTGCCTTTCCTTGCAACCCAGTACCTTGGTGGGCTTTGAACAAGGCCCTGCAACCTGCGGAGTTGCCAGCCTGGAGCTCTCCAGCTCCTCTGGACTTTCCCCAGCCCTACTTACTCCCAGTACCCTTTCTACAAGCAGCCAGGCCCTGATCCCTCCAAGACTGGAGAGAGGGACTGCCTGAGCTACTGACTCACAGCCTTTTTATACAGGCCAGCTGTGGCCTGATTGGGGTGTGGCCCAGCTGCAGCTGCTTCCCCAATCAGCCCATCTTAGCAGCTCTCAGCCCCAGCCTTCTCCCAGAGCTGACTTTAACTCCTTTTCTGCTGAAGTGGGGCAGCCGCCCCACTATAACCATATTGCAACAATTTTCTAATAGTTCCTGGAGAAGATTATCTCCCATATACTCCCTGCAGTCTCCACTTCCACTCATCTTCCACTGTGCTATACTAGAGAATCTGTAGGGTTTTTTTTTTTCCAGTAATAAATATAGACCTTCCCAGCAAACACATTTCAGATAAATTGGTTTACTAAGATGTGCTGTCTGCCTTTTTAGTTATGACTCTGAAAAAACAATTTTTTATATGAGCAAACAAAGAAAAAATGCTTCCCCAGTCCCTAACTCCTCTTCTCTGCATGTGCACAGACTCCTGAGTCCAAGGTTTTGTCAGAGGCTAGAAGGGAAACTTTTGTGATAGCTTCTTGATGAAATATAGGCAGAATGTCACAAGTATAAAATGAAGAGGCAGAGCATTTTCTTCATGTTAGTGCAAAAGAGATGGCTACATATTCTGAATCCAACAGTTCTTTATGTATCAGTCACCACTTCAAAGCATGTTTAAAACACAATTTTTAAAGCCACACACACACAAATATCTGTATGGTTAGATGACAAGAAATCAATCTTGGCAGAGGAGAATGAGGGAGAAATCAATACTTGTTAATATAAATTACAAAATAAAAAAATGTATATATTTATATAAAAATTGTATTTGATTGTTTCACCCACACCTCTTGTTTCTCTTTTCTTCTTAGATTGTAAATGCTTTGCGTCAAGGACTATGTCTTCATATGTTTGTAGAGCACTTATTCTGATAAGACCCTGATCTCACTGGGCTACTGTAATATAAATATTAAAGAATAACAATAAAGAAACTGCCAATGAAAACAAACTTCATTCACAGAAGAAAACCCTGAGACTCAAGCCAGCTCCCCTAGGGTGAGTAAACAGACAGCTTGAGTAAATAGACAGGACTTGCAACATGTCCTGCAGCTCAACAAACTCTGGCTCTGTAGGACCAGTGGGGTGAAAAAGTTCCAAAGTCAAGGGCCTTCTCTACTTAGACTATTCTTCCAGCTCAGAGATGTACTAATTGTTTCAGCAAGAGCTCCCCTGCTGATCTCAATTGTTAATAAAGAGAAATAGTTTGTTCTTAACTATTCAATTGAACTTCATAAAACTTTCATAAGGAAGCCTGAAGAAACTCATCAGTTTCAGGTTTTATTACCATTCCAAAACTTTGGACAGGTTCACAAACCGTTTGACAGACCTGGGATGAGTTCTCCCCTGAACTTGGGTCTGCGGGGAAACTATGAAGAATTGGGTAGTGTCTGGTAACCAATCTGAAACTAGGTGAAAGTTGGACACTTTTGCTGAGATTTCTCTTATGGTTTTTGGTTCAAAACCTCACAGTGAAAGTCCCCCATGCAAACTGAAACTTTAAAAGAGGTTCCCTTGAACTGTAATTGAAACTGTGAAGTTTTTCACAGCTGTTACTAAAAGTCAATTTGAAACTAAATTTCAGCTTTTGCTGTAGTTTTCACCTGGATTTTTTACTTAATATACTTGCTTAATATTTCCACACTGTACATTTTCAGCTTTCTTAAAACCAAGGCCAGTAACAGCCTCTGCCTTTAACAGACTATCTTAAAACAGATGGAACAGCTTCTCTGCTCAATCTTGCTGTAAAACCTTAAGAGAATTGTTTTTCTTAACATGTTCATTATAATTTGATTTAATTATTAATTGTAGAAAGTGGAGAGCCAGATTAATTGAACCAAGGATTTGATTATTTTTTAAATTATAACCTTAATTGTACTATTGCCTTGTACCCTTGTAAATTAGCTGTGATATATTTCACTTATATTTGTGCTACAACTGCTTGCTTAATCTTATCATTTATAAAAGATACACTGAATTGTTTTATCTCTCAAAACTTTGATGCAGACAAAGTAACCCGTGTAGAGGAAAAAGGTGACAATTACAAATCATTCCTAAGCCCATCATATATTTTAATGACTGAAAATAACATCCTATTATTCCTACAGGAGCGTAACAAACCATGGCAGCATCTCTACAGGCCTCTCAGGCATGAACTGGAATTGAACATTTGTACAGCTCCAAAAACATAGCCCCTGCTATTTGAGCTGAGGGAGAACCTCTCTCCAGGAAAGCAATAGGCTGATATAGTAATTTCGGCCAGCCCCTGGATGGAGAAATGACCACTGAACCTAGGACCCAAACTGCACAGGCAGTTGCTTCAACCCACAGTAGGAAAGGGGTTAGTATCTCTGCAACAAGAATTTGAATATTTGAGACCGGCGCTTCACAAAGGTCAGGGTTCCATGCACGGAGCCATGGCGGTGCCGAGGGTCTCTAGAAGAGTCCTTCCTTGGCATCTGCTCATGCGTCAAGAGTGCCAGTGCACTATGCTCCAAAGAAGCGGTGCTTGGGGCTGGCTCCCCGGCACCAGGTTCTGACTGAGACCAAAGCGCTGTCTCCATGAGCAAAATACAGAGGTGCTGATCTCTGTCCTTTAGGGTCCTAGGGCAGAACCCTCTGCAGATCTTACAACGCTCTCTAAAGTGACCCTCACTGAGACACTTCAAGCATGAAGTGTGTGGGTCACTTCTGTGCATAGTCCTGGTAGTTTGTACATGCCTTAAAACCTCGGGACAGAGACATGCCCTGGTACCAGGGAAGCTCCCCAAAGGAAACTTATGAAGCTATTTACACTATTACACTATTCTACTACTATATACACTAAAAAGGACACTGAAGAACACATGCTTACCGAGGCAAGAGCAACAGGGAGTTCCAGCTTGCCGTCACAGGCAGTAGAGAAGGAACTGAGGAGGTGGCGGGTTGGCAGGGCCCTATATTGAGCGCCATGAAAGCGCAACTCCGGGACACCCACATCGACCCTATGAATACTGCTGGGGAGAATCTTCCAGCTGTTGTGCATGTGGTGTGTGCACACCTGATTGGAATTGACATGAACAAGCACTCAGAGAAGAACTCTATGTTCTGTTCTCAACTCTGCCACTGACACTGTGTGAGATGGGCAAGTCATTTCATGGATCACTGCCTCAGTTTCCCCATCTGTAGAAAGGTTTTATATGCGGAATATAGGAATGTATAGCTTACTGTTGATGCTTAACAAATAACTGAGATAAAAGTAAAAAAAACATTGTAAAAGCATAGTCTTTATTCATGATGGCCTCTTCAACTGTTCTTCCATAATTTTCCTGTTGTTACACAAAGATTTCTGATTTTCTCACCATTATCTTTCCATTGAAAACTGAGCATAACTGTTATTTAAAAGATACACTGTTAAATAATTGAGACCTCACATTTAGGTTATGTTAAAAAGGGGTGCATTTTTTCTGTCAATTCCCATATTAACAGAAATAGATTAATGATTTCTTTTATTTTATATTTAAATTAGCAGCATTTCTGGATTTCCCTGCTCTGTTTAAAACTGAAGCAAAATACTGTGTATTGGTGAATGAGGACCTGAAATGGAACAGACTAGTTTCATTGCCTAAGATGAGTAAAATAAAAAAGTAAAGAAAAACTAAATGTTAAAAATTAGAGTTGTAAAATACTTTCAATTTTAAGTGTTATTTTAAAATATAAATTTTATTTTAAATATAAAATTTTATATTGATAGTATCCCTTTAAAATGTCAACCACATGAAGAGCCTCACTGATCTGCTTGTACTTTGATTTGCAACAGTCCCATTTCCCCTCTCACTTTTTAAAATGTAATTCTAAAATAATTTCTTGTTTCTTATTTGTCCTGTTTGTGTCTCACTTATACATATGAATTCCATGTTTTCCATCTCTCCTCTTTCCCATCTCCCACACAATATTTCTTTCAATAACCACTTTTCAGACATTATAAATGTTTCTTGTGTTCAAAGATACAAAAATCCAAGGAAACGCTTTCACAAAGATTTTATTGGAATTACAAACATTGTCAGATTCTGATTTCTGATGCCATTGTATAGCCAGTCTAACTCCAAATTTACACTGGTGTAACTAAGGGGCCTATTAGTTTACAGGATGACCCTAATTTTCATCTACTACCATCATTGTAATATAATCTCTGTAACGAACAGTATTTGTTTCAGGATCTACAGCAGCGGACAGCATCTCCTCCATTTCTTCCTGCGTAAAAGGTTCCCCTGCAAGAGGACAGAAGTGTCAACAGTTTGTCCTGATACTATATATTACTCAACCTTATTCAATAGACTTAGTGTTTGGTCTCTCCCTTTAAATCCTTTTGGTACTCAGGCAGAAGGCAGGCAGACCTAGGACCCAGTTATTTCACTTACACCAATTACTTGCAGTGTTGTTGTAGCTGTGTTGGTTCCAGGATATGAGACACAGGGTGGGTGAGATAATATCTTTTATTGGACCAATGTCATTTGGTGGAAGAGACAAGCTTTCAGTTTTCACCGTGCTCTTCTTGAGGTCTAGAAAAGGTCACTGTGAAAAGTGTTCACCCATGGGTGATAAAAAAAAAATGATAAAAGACAAAACCACCTTATTTTATGTTTATCATTTTTCTAGAACTTCCCTGTAATGAGGAGTGATTTCAAAACAAAAGCTCTAGTCAATCAGGATGAACTCTCTTATAGGCAGCATCTTTTTTCAGGAACATAGGAACAGCCATACTGGGTCAGACCGAAGGTCCATCTAGCCCAGTATCCTGTCTTCCAACAGTGGCCAATTGCAGGTGCCCAAGAGGGAATGAAAAGAACAGGTAATCATCAAGTGATCCATCCCCTGTCACCCATTCCCAGCTTCTCACAAACAGAAGCTACGGACACATTCTTCCAGGAAACCTTCCACCATTTCACTACCACCAGTGCAGCCCAACTGCAATAGTAATACTGGGACTGTTAATGTAGACAGGGCACAGCCCTTTTCACCATAGCTGTACTCTGAGTACAATTGTTCTCCTGTGTACAATTGTTGCCACCACTGGTGGAAGAGCAGCATTTAAATTGGTGAACTGGTGGGAGGTTTCCTGAATCTGATTGTCCAAGGAACCGTAGATCTTTCCTACCTTAGCATAACACATTTTCCAATTAGTTACAGGTACATCTGAGGAATGATTTTACTCCTTCTCCCTGCACAGGACTGTGCAGTGAGCAGTGCACAGTATGCATTAAACTCCTTCCTCCAATAGCAGCCACACTAGAGAAGTTTAAAACTCTCCCATCTAAAACTATATAGTTTGTTTTCCCCACATATTCAGTCATAGATTGATCTTAACACCAAAGGCAAATTAGACTGTAGATGGAGCAGTATTTTCTCTCCTACTGTCATATTAGGGAATCTATCTTCTGTTTTCAGACATGCTGTAAGAACTTGAGCTTGCAGTCACTCCACATGCTACCAGAAAGAGTTGTGAGTAACTGTAATTCTTCAACTGTGTTGTTTGCATATGCACACTTGTGGGAGAGAAGTTCCTAGTGGAGCCTGAAGGGAAAAGTGAATTATCAGAAGACACTGCTCCCTCATCCGAAGAAATGTTCAGGTGTGCCTCAAATCCATCATGGTTGGCATCAAGGCTAACTCAGGCAGCCCCACAACTGAGACACTGAAAAAGACTCAGTTACATCCTCCAGTTCTGAAGTAGATCTCAGTCTATTGGCTCCCTTCCATGAAGAATGGACAATGTGAAAAATAGAGGCACATTGGCACAGAAGGACCATCACTGTCTCCCAAGAGAGGGAGAGCCAGAAAAAAGAACCAACATTTAGAATCCACCCAGACAATTCCTAGATCCATCGTGATATTTCCTCTTCCTTCTGTTTGGAGAACCTCTTTGAGCCCCACACTTGAAGGCAAAGAGGAGCAGAATCTAGACCTCCACAAATGTCAAGCCCAACTGAAACCTTAATCCAAGGAGAGGTCAGTACATTGGAGGATCCTTCAGTACTAAGAGAGACTCCAGAACTGAGGCAATTGCGCTGGCTATACCATCTGGTTCTTGTCTGGGAGGAAGCAGTGTCCAAGTCCACAGCAGTAAGGATGTCTTGGCACTGAGAGTCTTAGATGATGGAGCTGGCCTCCTAGATAATGGAGCCTAGTGTTCCACAGAGCTGGTGCCAGAAAAAGGGCAAACCCCAGCATCAAAGTCTTCTTTTTTTCCTGCTGCAGGTGGATTAAGAGCTGATGAAGGGCTACTGTGTCCCTGCCTGAGAACAGGGCCCTGAACCAAGGAAAGGCCTTGGAAAGTCAGGAGTGAAGTACGTTTGTCTTTTAAGGCATAAAGAGCCATCATGCCAAACAACCCATACAATAAATACAAACATTTCAGGCAGCAAATATGTGCATCAAACTCTGGGAAGATGGAAGGGCATAAAATACACTGCTTAAATCTGGTTCTTTGGGGTTGGACATAGTGCCCTTAAACCAGAAAAGAGATGGTCCTGCAAGAAAGATGTGCACTGGCACAGAAACTACCTAAACAATCTACAGTTCTAAACAACATATAAACAGAACATAGTTCCCTATATCTATAGGTAGCCATGGAAAGGAAAGAAATGAAGGGGTTGGAAACTGTACAGCCTCTTATAAATTTGATTGACTATTTGATGGTGCTCATCTGGGCACTGATTTTCTAGAAAGTTCTGGAAGCTCAGTGGGTCAGCTGTGGTATATATTCAGAGCCAATAAGGCACCGTTCCAGGGGGTGAAGCAGCCGACCCACCAGGTGTTGCTAGGGTAAATATTCTCCGATGATCGTGCACGTGGCACATGCACACCGAACTGGAATCGATATGAGCAAGCACTCGAAGAAGAATATGCAAATGCCATCTCAAAGAACTGTTCATGATTATTATTAATATAATTATTAACTTATATTATTTTTCAAGTGCCAGAGGTATATATGACATGGTACAAACAGTTAAAGAGATAACATCCTTTCCCCAGGGAAGTTGCAGGAACGGTTTTGTTCTGCAGCGTTTACTCAAATGAGTATTATTTTATAATTATAAAATGTAAGTTTTATAAGTTAATTAACAAAAATCTTTACCTTCTTCAGTCATATATTTGACTAACTCCTCTTTAGTAAGATATCCGCATTTATTCACATCTAAAACCTAAAGAAAATAAATAAATAAAACCTGTTGGTTTTTAACCTTACGGAGTCAAAATTCAATAACTATTTTCACATTAACTAGATGCTTTAAAATTGTGGTTACAGACCTCAAATGCACGTAAAAGTACATCTTCTGGAATAGGCCGATATCTGAAATAATTGAATTAGAACAATTAGTGCCATGACTTGGAGGGCTATCCAGTTTTGGAGGCAGAACCTCACAACAGTAACAAAACAATACACAGTAAATCCTAAACACTAAAGAAAAAGGAAAACACTGAAATGAAAATTTACTTACAAATACACTTGCAGCTTGCAAGTTACGTGTGCTGCAAGAATACATATGCCAGGAAACAATTTAACCCAATAATGAAGAACGACCTAACACTGAAGTTAGCTGGAGTTTTGCATGCAAAAGAATTTTGCAGCATTAGATATTAAAGTATGGGATTTGCAAAACTTTTAAACAAAGACACTGCTACCTTTTTTAAGAATAAAAATAAGTTAATTACAGGCAATACTGTTACAATGAAGGACAAATGAAAACACATCAAGACCATCTGTAAACGCAAAGACCATTGCATGCTTCTGAATAGTGTATACATAGCCTTCTACTTCCAGACCAGTTAACCTTTTTGACTGCTAATCATGTATATTTACTGTGATTGGCAGTCATTTTGTTAATACATTAACATGAAGCTGATTTATGTTATTAGAAACATGCTAGGTCTACCCATAAATGAAACTCATGCTTGCAAAAACCTGATTAAAGACCTTTATTGTGATAAAATCTCTTTAGAGACACACAAAATCAGATGAACGGGAAGTTTACTTTGATTCACACTATCATAATTCACAATGACTATAAACTATGTGGTATTATTTGTACGGATTTAGTGACTATAAAACATTTTTAGATTAAATCAGCTTGAACTAAAATGCTCATCCCTATCAAACTTAGGTAGAGTTAAAAAAAAGTCAAAATATTTACTTTTTCCAGTTGTATTTGATATCTTCGGTCAAAATCAACCACTCATGGATCTGAACCAAGCTACAACACAGAAACAAATCTATTTTTCCATTACCTTCTTTCCATTAATACTTTTGTCATCATTGGAAGAAATTTTTCCAAACGAATATACCCGGTAGGTTCTTCTTCTTCCACCTGATATTAAAACAGAAGGCGAGTAAATTTAAATCTTGGATGACACATTAGAAAACTAAAAAGAGAACCAGAGAATCAGTTGGCTCCTGCATTAAAATAGTAGGGTTAGACTTTGACTAGTCCTACAGTTGCCAGAAAAGAAAGAAGTGGTTGGATCTATAAGACCTCTCTCATCCCTGAGTGGCCATAAGCAAAGTGAGTGAGTAGGGGAAGAACCCGGCCAGACATAGAGGAGATGTAAATTGCACTCCATTCCCATGTAGCAAGAGGGGAGCACGGGTGGAAGTAAGCTGCATTTTTAGTCACCCCATATTATAGAGCAAGGGGGAAACAGGGGACTCTGAGTCACAGTTCTTTTCCATGGCTCCTTGTCAGGGGGCATGGCCATACCCCAGCCCATATGCAGGGATGAACATAAAAGCTCAATCTAGCCTATAATAAATAAATAGTACTGATACATTATATGTAGTACTTAATTGATTATGCTAAGTCAGTAGTTCTCAAACTTTTGTACTGATGACCCCTTGCACATAGCAAGTGCGACCTGTCTTATAAATTAAAAACACTTATTTAGATATTTAGCCCCATTATAAATGCTGGATGCAATGTGAGGTTTGGGGTGGAGGCTGAAAGCCTGTGAGTGACCTCTCTCCCAGCCACATGTAATAACCTCACAAGCCCCTGAGGAGTCCCAACCTTCAGTTTGAGAACCCCTGTGCTGGGTGAATATTATTGAGTTTTGTTCTCAAGAGAATAAGGCAGGAAATCTAGTCTCTAACCAAGGTCACAATTACTCTATGCACTAGCGGGTATGATTCCACTGCTCATGTACACATACATATGCTAGCTCTCATGGACCTAGTGTGAGTATAAATAGCAGTGTAGCTGTGGTACCACGGAGCAGTGGCAGTGGAAGCATGTCTTAGCTGTGCCAAATACTTACCCACCAATTTCAGGCAGGTTTGCACTCAGCACAGTTAACCGTGCCCTCCACTGCTGCTGCCCATGCTACTGCAGCTATACTACTATTCATACTCCTGTTAGCTTGAGGAGAGCTAGACCGGGTATCTATTTATGAGCAGGAGAATCGTACCCCCTAGCTCATAATGTAGATGTAGCTCAAGAGAGTTTGCCAAAGAGTGTGCAGTATTAGATGGTTCACTTTAATTTAACTTTTTCTAAGCCATTTATGCAAGTTTTTTATAACTCACTCATAACCACAGCATCTGAGTGAAATACTTGTGATCAAATAAAAAAATTAAAAGGAAGAGACTATATCCCCAGACAAGCTACAGGACAGCTTTGAATGACTCAATATTGTCCTCTAGTGGTTAGAAATGTGTGAAATACTCTGTAACTGATGCTAAATTATCGTACAAAGTGTTTTTAACAATACAGTATACTCTCCCCCAAAGTCTGAATGGTTGTTTCCAGATATTTTACAGCCAGACAGTGCTGTCAAGGGAGAGGCCGAAGTTGTTGAGGATCTCAGTTCAAGGCAGTTTAAAACAGAAAGGTGGGGGAAATGACAAATACCATATAGACAAAGAAAAGGCTTTTCTTGCCAACCAAGTATATTAATGAAAGATTTTCTACACACTGTAGAAAAGACTACAGGGACTTCTAGGAGGGTCTCACTGCATTTCTACACTTCCATGGGGGTCAAACAGCATGAACAAAAAGAGTTCCTAATTGTTCAGGAACGTGCCTGCATTGAAGACTTCAAGTTTCACTCCCAAAAGGAACACTCTGGGCTACATTGTGCCCACCTTTGTATGGGCGCAGAGCGATAGGGTTTAAACCAACCCCATATGGGGACAAGACACACACTCAGTCCTTGCACTCTTAGCAGGCAAGAATGGAAGAAGTCTAGTACAGGCAGTGGTTCTAAATTCCTCAGGAAAGAATGGGTCAAGAAGGCTCCTGCTGTCCTTTTCAGCATGATCAGTGGAGTTGGGCCACAGGAGGGGACATCACATGCAGCACCCAGTTAAAGCATGTAGCAGCAGCTGCTGCGTGTACTCTCTCTGTAGTAGGAGAGGCATTTTGGTTGCCTCAGGGGCAATGCTTCCAGAAGCAGCCACCAATGAATAGTCCATCTTCATCTCCCACCCTTCAGTGAGGACAGTGTCTTGAAACTACCGTGTTGCCTTCTGTCTGCTGTGACTTATAGCAGAGAATCTGTTGCTAGAAAATGAAGCTGTTCTATACACAAATAAAACTGTCTTTTTTCATTACAGGGCTGTTTATTTTAATGCTGAATCCACTGCAAAGATGCAATAAAATGGATGGCAAAAATTAATTTCCCTCTCATGACATAACAGTTAGTCAATAAACTGAACTATTTCATGCTTCATAAATATTGAGGCAATGTCTGTAGTAAGGGTGTTTTATGAAGCACCTATGTTCCAATGGGCTGTAGGTCAGGAAACCAAAAAGACAAAAGTAGTAATGTGGTAACTATTTATAGGAACTATACTGAGACATCTTATATTACACATTAACTAAGGTCCCAAAGGACACACAAAGATCATACTGCAAATAAATCACGTTTAAAAGCCAAAACCATTAGGCCTGATCCTGTCAGGTCCTGAGCACTCTCAGTTGCCATTTCCATCAGTGGCATTTGCAGCTGCTCATCACAGAGCAAAATGTGATTCTAATTTTCAGACTAGGAAGAAAAAAAATGTTAGCAGCAAATAGCCTCTTCAGAATCCACAGCGTAAAAAAAACAATGTATATGTGACTTACAAAATAAAGTATCAGATCTGTCTCTCTTTGTAGGTTTATTGTTTGCATTTTATCCCAATAAAGCATTTCCTAGTAAAAGAAATGTTTCATCATTGATAATGGACCCGCAACTGTTAGCTGATGAGAAACCTCAACCCTACTGAACTCAAAGGGAGGGAGGTACCCACCAATTCATTTTCACTGTAGGCCCAGAGGTGTCTTGGGTTTTTCTCTACTCTAAAATGCAGAAAGACTGAAAATAGGTTCTTTCCCTAACACTGGACAGGTGGTAATGAGAGGCCAAATAAATGCTTTGCTTTAGGTCCTTCAAATTTTGCAGATGTTTATCTTCATCTTATCCACTTTCATAGTCACTCTTATCTTAAAATTGCTTTTTCACTAAAATTTCATCTTCTTGCCTGTATTTTTTGCTCTCTTTATGGGGCCTATAATAGTAATAGCTACTGCAGGGCGAAATATTTAAAGCATTATTATACTCATCTATCTATTCTAGATACTTCTATGACCTCCATTACCATAGTGTCTGAACTCTACACAGTCTAGTGAGTATTATTACACAACCACCACTGTGAGATAGGGCAGTACTATCTTCCCCATTTTACAGAGGGAAAACTAAGTGATTTGCCCAAAGTCACACAGAAAGTCTATGGCAGAAAAGGTTTGGACCCCTGGTCTCTGGAGTCCCAAGTAAATGTTCTAACAGTGGACCATCTTTTCTCCACCCCCTTCCATTTCTATTTTGTAAATCTTGGGCCAGGGTGAGGAGATTTTCTTTTATCTATAAACAATCCATGTGTTTATTTTTTTTTGTATTATTTATATTTCAGAGCAAAATTTCTCTTTCCTCAGACCGTTTTCTAATTCTTGGTTGAAGATAGGAGTTGGGGAACTCTGCTACTAAGGGGAACAAAACCACAGCAGGCAGACTGTAGAAGGCAAGACAACTTTCTATTCTGCTTTCTCCTCATCTAAAGAGCTGAGTTAGCTGAGTCAGGGAATGGAACCACTGCTATTTGAGATTCTCGAGGGGTGGAGTTGGCATACAGATAAGAGACAGAGATAGCAAAAATTTTTGGATAGGAGCCAAACTCCAGCATCATGACCTGTGTGGGTGATATATATACAGCTCAAGCTACTTCCAAGAGAAGAAATCCTCCCAAATCAAGGGTTCTTTCCTTCCCCTGAGGTAGCATTTCAACCTGCAAAGAGAAGAGGAGGCAGTGGCAGGAAACATTATTTCTGCTGCTGTGTCTCACACTCTGGCTCCACCCCATGCATCATCACTGTGGTGATTCCAGCTTCCTACTAGGAAGTGGAAGTAGAGCAGGGACTGAGAGGACAAATTATAATTTAAAATCAAAGTGTTCAAATAAAAAAATAATTAAAAAACATTGGATTGTTCTTTACCAGCAGAAGTTCTCTGTTCCCTGCATACAATTAGGGGAGTGGGAACTAGGTCTTATAGGATGAAGTAAATGAGCAAGAAAAGATTACTGACTAGTTATTGTGCATCTTCAAGAGAAAGCTTTGGACATTCACACTCATATGACTGGCATTTCTGGAACCTTCTAGAAAGTCATGTCTGTTGAGGCTGAAAAGGCATCACCTCATGGCACTGAACATTCAGCACCAGGTTATAAACAGAGCTGCAGCTTCCAACTATCTCCATTTTCTGTTGTCTGCAGCAGAAAGGAGAGGAACTAAATTGCTTGTTCAGACCATTGAATGAGTACTCAAAACCTCTTTTTTTTAAAAAAAAAAAAAAAAAAAAAGCTAAACTGTAGGGTATTATTCCCTTTAAACCTGAATTTAGACTTGTGGGATCTTTAGTTTCAAAATGTATTTGGCCCCAATTCTGCTTAGTTACACTAGTACAACTCCATTAGTTTAGGAAAAAAACAAACCCTTTTAAATGTTATATTTAAGAATAGAGATTGCATAGCAACTTTAGGAGAAGACAATCCTGGGAGAAAGGATGAAGACTCACAGAGAATCAGGAAAAAAAGGGTTGGAATGAGGAGGTTGAGCTATATAATATTGGTAAAGGTACAGAAGTTCAATGTGCTGATACATTCTTAGCATGACCATAATCAAGTAAACTGGTTTAATAATCCTATTGTATCAAATACTTTCTTACTGTCCAAATAATTGTGACTTAGTATTACAGAAAAGGGAATACAATGTTTAAAAGCCAATTAAAACAAACATCAAAGTTAATACAAACACAAAAAGGGGGAAATCACCATTAAGAATACAATCATATCCTTGGCTTCCCCCATTATGTTGAACTGCTAAAACAAAGGAGGGTGCACTGAAATAGACTAAATAATGCAGAAGACGTGCAATATATAGGAATCATGGGAGACAAATGAGGAATCCATGGCAAGTTTTCCCGCAGAAGCTTTTGAGGTTAAAGTCACAACTTCAGTGCTATTTCATGAGTTAATTGGTATTACTTGTTCATTCTGTTTGGCCTGATTGTGTCAAGAAGTTAATACAGTTGGGATCTGTGTAACCTGATCAGTTTGGAACTAATTTTTTTATTTTTCCATCAGCAAAGGAATATTTTCCCTTGGTTCTTGACAAAGAATTCCCCCGCCCTCTTGGCACTGGGTCACCGTAAACATCCTTGGCAGAAGACAGAAGGTACTTTCCACACAGCATTTTGGAGAAAGCCTCCCAGACTAGGTTGTATGGCTCGCACTTTAAAAATAGCTGCATATGACTCAAACTTATGGAGGTGGGTGGGCTTCAGATTCCAAGTTTCAGCTTCAGCTGTAATTTCAAAGCACTGTCTATGCAGCTATTTTTAGAGCACTGGTGCAAGCCCTCTACCCCAAGTCTGTCAGTCAACGTGTAGCCATACCTGGAAAGATTCCTCTGTATTCCAGCAGTGTTGCTCCCATATCAGCCTTAGGGGTTGCTCAGGCAATCTGAGTTACTCCCTTGCTGAGTGACCTGTCTCCATAACATTTCCAGTCTCTAGGAAACAAGCTCAGGTGTCCCACACAGCAGTGCAGAGATTAAAACTTTTGTAAATTGTACGATTGAAGAAAAATTACAAAAGACAAACTGCTTACCTCTGCAAGCATATCATGTAATTCACTCTCACTTGGGCAGCATCCTAATGACCTGATGATCGTACCAATTTCTCTGAAAAAGAAAATGTTTGTCAGTAAATCTAGAGTACAAGAGAACCTAGGGCAGAACCAGCTATCAACCCCGAGTAAGTGTGGGGGGTAAATGGGGAGGGTGGTGGTTTATCATGAGGCCTTAAAACTAAGGTCCTGTTTGTTTTGTGTGGACATTAAAAATCTCATGGCACTTTTTGAAAGAGTATGGGTTTGACCTGTGGCCTTAACCTAAAATCTCCTCTCCCCCTGTTGCAGTGCACTGTGTTGTACGCAGGTTCCTTCCTGACTGCAGTTCTCTTTCTCAGTATGGCTGGATTTCAGCAGGGTCTATATTTATACTGTATACCATAGTTGTTAAAGCCCCTTGTGATCCATTGAGATGAGAAGTCCTATATAAATGTAAAATGACATTAAAGTTATCCATAAAATATAAATGTTACTAGAGATTGAAGGTGGGTGCAGCATTGCTGAGTGAGCTTCATCGAAGTTGAAAACACCACGACATGGTCAAGATGACCAGCATGCACACATTAGTGGTTCATGAGTGAAAGAACTTACTATCAAATCTAGTGAACTTGTTATAAAATTCCAAATAAAATTTATGACCAAACTGGTGATGCCTCAGATAGAAACAAATTAAATGTCAAGAGATGCTATCTGACAAATTTAGAAGGGTGTCACAGTGTACATATGAATTTACCTGTGGGTCTTAGAGGCGAAAGACGGGCAAACTGGTTTGAATGGATTAAAAAATAGACCTGAACCACCTCAAAGTTAATTTTTGCTTCAATTTTGAAAAAATTGTGAATTTAAAAAATAAATCCATCCATCTTTGTACTTCCCAGTTGCATCTTAGGCCTTGTCTTTATTAAAAATGCTTTGCCAGTATAGTGATACTGGTATTGCTCTACTGACAAATCCCCCAGCATAAGTGCTAAGACAGGGTGTTTTTCTGTCAGCATATTAACACTTCCTCCCTGAACAACATTAGCTATACTGATAGAAGTTGTTGGCATAACTGTGTCTATACTGGGGGTTTGCCAGCCAAACCCATATCAACTAGGTGTGTGTTTTTTTCACACCTTGACTGATGTACAAACTTTGTAGTGTAGACCTGGCCTAGGATCAGAAGCAAAAAGAAATGCTGCAAAGAAGATTTCTCATGATATTTCTGGTGTGATATAAACCAAGAAACACAGGAACTCTTGTATGTTTCTTGACATTTTTCCAGTCCAATTCCAGATAATTTTACATAAACATCCATGCTATAGGATTCTTGAACTTTTGAGGTTCATCCATCACTGCCAGTGCATCTAACAGACACTTAGAGTTTTCTATTAGAAGCTATAGAGATAAAAATCAAACACTTTCAAAACAGTCACATTATTACAGTAACAATCAAAATGTGCTAGGCACCGTATAGATGTAGAGGAAGACACAATCCCTGATCTCATAGAATTTAAAGTCAGAAGGAACCATTATGATCATTCAGCAGTCTGACCTCCCACACAATACATGCCACAGAATCTTACCCACCCATTCCTGCAATAAACCTCTAACCTATGTCTGAGCTATTGAAGTCCTCAAATCATGGTGTAAAGACTTCAAGGTGCAGAGAATCTTTCAGCAAGTGACCTGTGCCCCACACTGTAGAGGAAGGTGAAAAACTTCCACGGCCTCTGCCAATCTGTCCTGGAGGAAAATTCTTCCCCAACCCCAAATATGGCAATCAGCTAAACTGTGAGCATATGGGCAAGACTCATCAGCCAGACGCCAGGAAAGAATTCTCTGTAATAACTCAGATCCCACGCCATCTAACTTCCCATCACAGGCCAATGCGCATATTTACCACTAATAGTAAAAGATCAATTAGTTGCCAACATTAGGCTATCCCATCATACCATCTTCTCCATAAACTCATCAGGCTTAATCTTGAAGGCAGATAGGTCTTTTTCCCCCACTGCTCCCCTTGGAAGGCTGTTCCAGAACTTCACTCCTCTGATGGTTAGAAATCTTTGTCTAATGTCCAGTCTAAACTTCCTGCTGGCCAGTTTATATCCCTTGGTTCTTGTGTCCACATTGGTACTGAGCTTAAATAATTCCTCTCCCTCCCTGGTATTTATCCCTCTGATATATTTATAGAGAGCAATACTATCTCTCCTCAGCCTTCTTTTGGTTAGGCTAAACAAGCCAAGCTCTTTGAGTCTCCTTTCATAAGACAGGTTTTCCATTCCCCCAATCATCGTAATAGCCCTTCTCTGTACCTGATCTGAAGAGCTTACATTTAAATCGCAACCATGATGAAAAGTAACAGCAGCAGATGGGAAATAGTAGGATGGGGGCAAAGGTTGTAAAAATAAGACCATGTAGGTTGTTTTAAGTGTCCAGGATTAAAAGAAGCTAAATACCAGGTTCTAGTGGTGGCATAGAGTAAAGAAGCTTTAAAGACCACAGCTGAATCAGTCTCTTTCCCTGCCAGCCTCCCCCTCCCAGTTGGTGCATCATCTTTGGCTTCTGCTAGTGTAGTTTCTAGCACACAGACGTGATGGTGAATCTAAGCATAATGCTCACCTACTTGATGCATCTGAGTTAGTGAATCATAGTTTAATGTTCATCTAGTTAATCTGAGTTTATACTGCAGGTAAAATATAGTCCTAACATTATATTTATCAAATAAAATGTAATATTTTGCAGGACAAACTTTGCATAAATCACACAAAAAAAACCCCTTTTCATAATTTATATTGTGAGGAGAAGAGCAGAACGTTTTCCAGTGCAAAGCTTGTCCTTTTTGTTCTTTTTAGTTTTGTATGTGCCTGCTTAAAGGTCAGGCAATATACTGGTATTGGCTTTTTGCAAATAGGTTAAAATCTCTCCTTCTCTTCAAGGGTATCTGATGTTCCAAGAGATAATATTCATAATACTTTTATGACCAGGTTAAGAATTGTGTTGTACTGCCACCCTCTGACACAACATAATCACTTATTATTATTAATGTGATAAAACACTGAGATAAAAGAAAATGCATTTATGAATCAGGGAAGGATGAGTGAAGAAATACTGTTAATGATTTTTATAGAGTAATAATTTTGATATGAAGTAGTGAGTTTGTTACCTTTAATAGACTTTCTAACCTTCCCTTTCATATCTTAGTTTATCATCTCAAGAAATAAACTGTCAAAGAGAAGTTTATTCACATCATTTAATTGTCCCAGAGTTTCCCACAAAATACATATCCAACATACAATACAATAAAATGAAGACTTCATGGCTGGTAGCACGCTTTGACTACTGTCCATTGGTCATACTGACCAACACTGTCTCATTGTTTCCTGTACGCCCCTGCCTGTCTGTATCTATTATCTGGTCTTATACTTAGCTTGTAAGCAACTTGGAAGAGGGACTGGTATTTTTTGTGTGTGCATGCATATCTGCAGTGCCTATCACAATGGGGTCAGGGCTCCTAGGCACTACAGTAATACAAAAAAATATTGCAGAATATACAGAAGCAAACAGTGAGTAGATAGAAATATCAAAAGAAAAAAGAAGACTAATTTAAAAGCTCTTTCCTAGCCAGGTCAGGAAAGATAGCAAGGTTGAAGCTGATTTTCCCATTGGTATTCAAAATGAAAGAGCACACTTTTCTCAAATACTTCTACAGAGGCATGAATAGCTACAAAGGCTATGGCTACTCTATGGAACTTACAGTAAATGTGCATTGCTGAAAAAGAACTGATTTAGGTCATCAGAATATTAAGAAATTCAATAACAAAGATGGTACAGACAATATAAATAGATAACTTAATTGCATAACTTATTCCCTGGCTCTAGCTCAAAAGAATAATACTAACTAAAAACATTTTTAGATTTTATAGCCAATAAATATTGAGTAAATGCATGGTAAAAACAATCCACAAACACTCTCATGATTGCCCCTGACCCTACAAACATGCTTAAAGTATGTGGTTTGTGAAAGTAATAGAAAATGCTCAAAGATAAGCATGTATGAAAGTGTTTCAACATCAGGGTATGTTTCTTTCAAAATAAAGTATTAAAATAGACACCCTTGGAATCATGAGATATTATTTGCAAGTAATCTGCACAGACTTTTTTCTTAATTGGGTTCATGTCCCCCCCCCCCCAGGTTGTATAAAAGAAGGCTGGAACATTTTTAAAGGATTTTTCTCTAGTTTTACTTTATAAATATCAGAAAAATCAGGTTGTCTTCTCCTCCCTAGTTTTGCTGTAAGGCTTCTTGAAGGGTGATGCTTCAGAGATACGTACTGTGAGCCCTCATCCCTTACCTGCATAGGTTGGGGTGCTGAATCTTTAAAAAAAAAGACATTCTTTCTCTCCTATGTTTATTGGACATTGACATTATATAGGGGTCAGGAAAAAAGGGTTTTAAACAGACTAAAATTAAAATGTCTTCTGTTATCAATTTCAGGCTTTCAGTCTCCAGTCTCTTCTGATGTCATAATTTCTTTAGCTCTCCAGTCACCCTTAGCTATATTTACACTGGAGAACTGAACCCCTGGTAACTGAATTGATGAGATTCCACTAGTAAAAAAACATTGTCCCGTGCATCCACACTAGTGAAAATATGAAAAGAACAATGAAAACACTACTGATTGTAAATGCTAATGACAACAGCTTATCTCTGAAGTCTCTTCTCTGAAACTTGATCCTGTGTTTATTATATAAAAACATATATATGTTAAAAGAATGCAAGGTTGCAAAGCTAAGGACTCAAAAGTTAGAAAATGCCAGAATTAAAGTTAATTGTATATCCTTTAGTTGACCACCTTGTGAGTATGCATTATGATACACTCTTTAATTATCTAATCACATTCCATTTTTCCCCACAACTCTCCTGTCTCATTCTGGGCACAAGATGGACAGTGCTCACTGAATGAGGAGCTATTCAATACTTTTTTTAAAAAAATCATCGTTGTTCCATGCGTGGACCTCATGCCTTATTTACTCCACATTATTCAAAGCCTGTTCCGGAGACAGAATGATATATTTCCTCATAGACTTTTCTATGGTACTTATCGTATTATCAGAGTGCTTCACATATATTAATGAATTTATTTTCACAAACACCACTGTTAAGTGAGAAAGATATTATCCCCATTTTACAGAAATTACGGTTAAATGTGTCCACTAATGTTGGATGCCCAGTTTGAGAAATCTAGGGCCTGAGTTTTCACAGTACTTAGCGTTATATACCACTTTATATATGCAAATCATAGCTCCCCCTATTAATTTCAGTTGCAGTTGTGAGTGCTCAGAACTTCTTTGAATCAGACCCCAGGTCTCAAGTTTGGCACCAAGAAAATGAAGACAACACAATTAGTGACCATGTATGAAAAGTTTGGCTTTAGTGATTTGTCCAACATCATTTAGGAACTCTGGCAGAGGCAGGGATGAACTCTAACTCTCCAGGGTGGCAGTCAGCTGCCTTAACCATGCGATCATCCTTTTTTTTCTCTGGAACTCCTCACCTTACACCTTCCAATTTCTGCAACAACTGATGCACGAGTGCTACAGACTCCTTCATTACACAACCCTGGTTCATCCTGTGACACACTGTCCCCATGTTACCCTCTGTACCCACATATTCACCACTATTATATGGATTATAATATGTTTTGTTCAAAGTATGCCTTGTGAAGTATCAGTTGAAAAGTCTTAATTTGATTAACCTTATTATCCTGTTTAAATGTGTGTATCATCATTATATATGAAGTTATAAGATTTTGTTATATGCTTGTTACTGAAACGTGTTAAGAGTCTGGGAAACTCCTGCCAACTAGCTCTTCAGTATCAACAAAAGGGTCACCAACACCCAGCCAGGTGTTAAGTAACCATCATTAGCCATTCACCAGCAGGGGAGTTGTAAACAAAAAATTTTTACAATTCATAATGAAGGATGGTCAGCAGCTCGTGTACACAATGGGGGTAGCCTAACCCCCTTGAAAGCATGGATTTTTCCAGCACCTGGAGGAGAGTATAAAATAAGGGACAGTGTCATCCTCAGCTCACCTCTTTCCTTCCCCATCTCAACATCTGGAAGCAAGATCGCTTGGAAGACAAAGGGCTGGTCTTCACTAGCGCGGGGGATCGACTGTAGATACGCAATTTCAGCTACGTTAATAACTTAGCTGAAATCGGTGTGTCTACAGCCGACTTACCTGCCGTCCTCACGGCGGCGGCGGGCAGCGGCGTGCTCCCCCGTTGACTCCAGCTTGCGCCTTTTGGCGAGCTAGAGTTACGGAGTCGACGGCGGCGCCACTGGCAATCAATTTATTGCGTCTTGACGAGACGTGATAAATCGATCGCCATAAGATCGATCTCTCCCAGCTCTAGTGAAGACAAGCCCAAAGAGAAGTCTCCTTGAACAGGAGGGAAGGGATGGTCCTAATTAGAAGGCTTTCTAGTTAGTACGAATTGTGAACTGAAAACTGGCCGTAATGTCCAGTAGCATGAGAAAAACTGATTCAAATCTTGCTTATCCTGATAGTTTAGGATTTACTATGCATGTTTACTTGTTATTTTTTATATAACCAACTCCGATCTTTATGCCTATCACTTAAAATCAATCTTTCTCTAGTTAATAAACTTATTTTGATGTTTAATCTAAACCAGTGAGTTTGCCTAAAGTGCTGGGGGGGATCTGCTCAATTTACAGAAGCTGGTGCAAGCTGACTACCCTTTGGCAGAGTGGCAAACTAATCAATGAGCTTGCATTGATCAAGAAAGTCTTGAGCAGTGTGCGATGCACATTTCTGGATGCAAGGCTGGGGCGGGGACAATTTGCTGGGATTTCCCCGTATTCAGTTTTGAGTGGCTTGAGACAGCATTTAGATAACTTTGGGCATGCCTTCACAGAGCAAAGCATAGCGGGGGCTGCTTGTCACTAGCAGAGCTGAGTAAAAGGTACCCTTCCTGAAAGAATTAAGGAGGCACAGTAATTCCACAGTCCAACTTGTACCTCAGGGTACGTCACACATCCCCAAACCAGGTCCATCCTGTACAGTGAATGAGGCACAGGTCCTGTGGGAAAAAATAGTGTATGATCATATAATGCAAGACTATAGCATTACATGCAAAGGAACCAAGTTTGGGTTGCACAGGCAACCTTAATTCTGGTATTTCCTAACTTTTGACTACTTCATTTATGATCTAAGTGTACTTTTAACAGTTGCGTGTGCAACATCCTAGGTTTTTAAAAAAGTAAATTAAAAACTTGAAGTTCCATCTGTGGCTTCATATTGACATCCAAATGGATCATCATCCAGGTTAGACCTTTAGATTCACAGTTCAGACCTTTGCCACTTAAGCTAACGGAGAAGCTAATTACAATAGTTGTCACCTTCTACATGGACCAGCATTAGAGGAGGAGGAAACACACTTTACTAGTAGATTTTACAGATATTTGCTGATAGCAGAGGAATATTGAGACTTGGCAATCTTGGTGTGGCCAAATGCACCCTTGTATTCACATCCTACACACCACTGTAATAATCTCTGTCCCAAATATCCATTGCAAGATATCATTTGAAAACGAATAATTTGCCAGTCAATAATCTCATGGTGAGATGTATTTAGTAACATTATATGTAAAGTTATGAATATAAACTGACATCATGACTGAAGGGTGTTTACCAGACAAGTCTGGGGAGTGGATAATCCTGTTTTTTGAAGACAAAGGATAAACTGACCCCTCTAGTCAGGCATCATAAAAGATGATGGGCAATCACCTATCAAGAGGCCATTCTTTGGCAACAAGGGATGTATGAAAGATCTATTTGCATTTTAGGAAACAGCAGTATGGAATCTTTCTCCAGACTCCTTGTCTCTGTTCTCACAGCAGGAATGAACTTTATCTAGGGGCAACCCTCATGAAAATGCAAGTGAGGGGCAAAAACACTCAAGTTCCCTCTCGCATCTATCTCTTGCTGTTTCCCCTAAGATGACAAAAGAAACTAGCCCAGTTGACTTTGGGAAAGATTCTGGTCATTTGATCAAACTTGTTACTGGGAGCACATAGTTCAAGATAAAACTTAAACTAAACATAGTAAGAATTTTACTACTGTGAAGCATTTTATCTTTATTTTCCTCATAACCATTTCTGGTTTTAATGCCTTGTAGTTGCATTCACATAAAACTCATCTCTTTTTAATAAATAAACTTATGTTTTATTATGTAATCAAAACTAATCCAGTGTTGTGACCTGTGTGAGTAATGCCATTTGGGATAGTAAACTATTATATATTGATCCCCTTGGAGGGGTAATGGACCTAATACATCTGAACTGTACAGGAGAGGATTGGACAGTGCAGAACACATGTATTTTGAGGAAAATTCTAGACTGAGAGTGTGTTGGGGTCACCCTGCAAATAGTAACTAAGGCTACTAAAAGCCAGAGTACAGCCGGTGTTCGCTGACAGGCTGCTGGGGTCAGAACTGGCAGACCAGGGCTCTGGCTATACACAGACACTCACGGTGTGACCTGCATGCTGCTAGGAGCTACAGTAGCAAAGCACTGGGAGGCACCCCAGGTTTCAAGGGTGGCAGAGTCCCTCACTGATCTGGACTGCACCACAGAATGTCATTCTTGGGTTCCATTTCAGGTTCTGGAGGGCATCAGTGGCTATAAAGCCTTCTGCCCCTCTTCCACTCAAGCCTGACATTGTTCCTGTCTTGACCCTCCCTCTCCCCACCAAGCTGGGCATCTAATCTAAGGTTATGTCTACACTATGAAACTAGGTTGAATTTATACAAGTTGATTTTTCCTGAACAGACTGTATACATTCGATTGTGTGTGTCCCCACTAAACGCACTAAGTCAGCGGAGTGCGTTCACAATACCGAGACTAGCATTGACTCTCGGAGTGGTGCACTGTGAGTAGCTATCCCACAGTTTCCGCAGTCTCCAACGCCCATTGGAATTCTGGGTTTAGCTCCCAGTGCATGACGGGGCAAAAAATTCTCATGGGTTTTCCTGGGCGCATCTCATCAGTCACCCCTCCCTATGTGAAAGTGATGGCAGACAATCGTTTCGTGCCTTTTTTGGAGATGCCATACTGCTTTCAGCAGACAGTGCTGTACAACTGCTAACTGTCATCATCCACCCACCGCTTCCGCTGTAACTCTGCTTTCCTGGTGCCATGAATCCACTTTGCAGTTCCTCTCGTTGTTCTGAATAAATATCTATTCTCGTTGCATCCACCGCTTCTGCTGCCACTCTGCTCTCCCACTCTTGCCTTGATAGTGAATTTCTCCATGTTGTCTGTCATGGGCTCCCGGGAATGTGTGTTCTTCCTCGGGAAATGTGCGCGGTGCTAACTGTCATCATCCACCACTTCCACTGCAACTCTGCTCTCCTTCAGATGCCCTGGCAAGCATAGAGCCCGCTCAGCTCACCGTTGCTGCTGTGAGCGTTGTAAACGCCTCACACATTATCCTGCAGTGTGTGCAGAACCTCCAAAAGCAGGCCAGGAGGCAACAGCAGGGACTTACTTTCCCCTGCCCTGAAGCACAAGAATACTAAGATGAAAGCAGCCCTCACAGCTGAATTTCCGTTGAGGATGTTGAAATGCCTATAGTTATTGCTGGGGACCCAGCCTACCCTTAATGCCATGGCTCATGAAGCCATACACAGTCTCCCTGGACAGTAGTATGGAGCAGTTCAGCTATAGGCTGAGCAAGTGCAGAATAGTGGTATAAATGTGCATTTGGATGTTTAAAAGCTCAATGGCGCAGTTTAGCTTAGACCTCAGCAAAACCAATATTCCCATTGTTATTGCTGCTTGCTCTGTGCTCCACAACATCTGTAAGAGGGAGACGTTTATGGCGGAGTGGGGGGGTTGAAGCAAATCGCCTGGAGGCCAATTACACGCAACCAGACCCCAGGGCTATTAGAAGAGCACAGCTGGGTGCCCTGCACATCAGAGAAACTTCGAAAACCAGTTTCATGACTGGCCAGGCAATGGCGTGACAGTTTTGTTTGTTTCTCCTCCATGAAAACCCAACCCCTTGGTTGACTCTACTTCCCTGTAGGCCAACCAACCTCCCCCTTTGATCACCACTTTCAGAAGCAATAAAGTCACTGATGTTTCAAAATCATGCATTCTTTATTCATTCATCATACAAATAGGGGGGAAACTTGCAACTTAGTCCAGGAAGGGCGGGTGAGGAGGGAAGGACAAGACCACTCTACAGTTCAAAAATTATTGAATGCCAGCCTTCTGTTGCTTGGGCAATCCTCTGTGGTGGAGTGGCTGGGTACCTGTAGCCTCCTCGTCTGGGCATTCTTGGGCATCTGGGGGAGGAGGCTATGGAACTTGAGGAGGAGTGCAGGTGGTTTTACAGAGACTGCAGCGGTGGCCTGTGCTCCTGCTGCTATTCCTGCAGCTCCACCAGATGCTTGAGCATGTCGGTTTGCTCCCACATTAGGCTCATTAGCCTCTTGGATGTTGAAATATTTGCAGCTGTGGGAAGAAAAAAGGGAGAGTAGTATTTAAAAAGATACATTTTAGAGCAAAGGGAAGACTATTTCACAATGAAGCGATTCACATTACATAGTACATGTGCTTCACACACACCCCACCACCACCACGAGGTGGCTAGTATCAGGGAAGATCCCTTTCAGCCAAACGCAAACAGCTCAGCATGAACAGGCCTCATGGCAAAGGCTTTTAGAGTACCTCCAGGAGAGCTTTATGGAGATGTCCCTGGAGGATTTCCGCTCCATCCTCAGACTTTAACAGACTTTTCCAGTAGCCAAACTGGCCATGAATGCATCTCAAGTCTTCAGGGTAAATTAAACATTAAACACACTTGCTTTTAAACCCTGTATTATATTTACAAAGGTACACGCACCAGAGGTGCCTTCTCCGGTTTCATGGTCCGGGAACCTGCCTTGGGAGGGCACTTGCCTGCTGCTCGGATTCTTCTCCCCATACAGCGATCGGATCTAGTACCTCCCATTCGGTCCAAGCTGGAGCTCTTTTGCAATTCTGGGACTCCATGGTCATCTGAGCTGATGAATTCTGCATGGTGGCCTGTGCTGATGAGCTGGCCAAACAGGAAATGAAATTCAAAAGTTCCCGGGGCTTTTCCTATGTACCTGGCCAGTACATCTGAGTTGAGAGTGCTGTCCAGAGTGGTCACAATGGAGCATTCTGGGATAGCTCCCGAAGGCCAATACCATCGAATTGCATCCACGGTAACTCAGATTCGGAACAGCAATTCCTATTTTGCCGCTACTCCCCTTGCCGAGCTGAAGTACAGAAACCGGTTTTAAGAGCCCTTTAAGTCGACAAAACTGGGTTGGTTGCGTGGACGGATTTAGTTTTATTTTGATGTAACGTAGCTAAATTTGACATAATTGTGTAGTGTCTATACTATGGGTATGTTTAGGGTCTTGTTTCAGTCTTCCTCTCCCTGGGCTCCTCATCCCACTCTCCTTGCCCAAGCAACCCCAGTTTCTCCCAACTCCAGCTCCTCGTGCCAGTCTCTTTGCCCAGCCAGACCACTGCCTCCTAATCCAGTATCAGTCTTCAAATCAATGGGACTACTTACATTAGTCCAGTTAAGCATGTGCATAAATGTTTACAGAATCAAGGTCACAGGGCATTATTTCAATTCTGTTTCTTGTTAAAATGATTTAGGATTTAAGGCAATGTTTTGCTCTGCAAAAAAATTCCACAATATTTGTATGAGAAAAGATTTTCAAACCTGACATCCACAGTTTTATTGCATTCATGGTCAAACACTTCAAAAGCATCTGTAATCTTTTTCTGAATGTCTGCTATTATGGCTTCTGCAAAACACAAAACACACACACAAAAAGTTTCACCAAGCTATTCCAATGACTTGTATTTCTAATTTAAGCATCTGAAAGATTCAAATACAGTCTCCACCTTAAAAATGGAACAATTCACTTTTCTCTTAATTTCCCCTTATTCACCCTAACTTTAGATTTCACACATTTCCATTCTACCATCAGGTCTTATGTGAGTCTCTTTCCGCTCCTTTATTTCTTTAAACATTTTACTCTTTGCCGCGTTAATCTTACCCCTCTTTATTTGAGGATCCCTTTCTTTTTGGGAAGGGAGAGATGAAAGGACTCCTCTTTCTCATTCTACTTTCTTCCTTGGCTAAAAGGGTCCCACGTCATAGCAACAATACTTCCATCTGTTAAGGGATAGATGCATTGCCCTCTAGTGCCCTCTTTGCATTGCTCTCAGCAGAGCAGAGTTGTCCATCTTTTCCCTCCTCCTTCCTCCCCTTCCCCAATTTCTCTTCCTTATCTGTCTTTCTCTTTAATTTTTGTCTCTTTTTCATTCATCTAGGTTTTTTTTCCTTCTGCATCTATTTATGAGGGTTTCTTTTGTTTTGATTTGTTTTTTTCCTCTGCCCCACGTTGGTCAATTTGATAACTCTTCACTTCACCCGCCTTGTATCTCTGATCAAAAATTGTAACTATTTAGCCCTTCATGTTACAAAGAAAAGCTGTAAAATGGATGCAAGAGTAACCTACAGGCTCAAAATTCAGAAGCAAAGAACAACCCTGGGTTATTTTTGCTTAAAACTTGAGTTTGTTTGTTTTATTTAAAAATGATTTTGGGATGGGGTCTCACTCATGGTTTCTGAATATCTGTTGGCAATATAATGTAATCCTATATATGAAACATTAGGTTGCAAAATGTAGGTAGGAGAATGAAGTTGCCAAGTGTGATTACTGTTCGAAAGATGTAATCAAAGTACCAAAAAAAGCAACTGATAGTAGCTTGTTCCAATGGTTAGTGGAAGTAGTAGATTCTCCATCTCCTGAAGTCTTTAAATCAAGACTGAATGCCTTTCTGGAAGAGGAGCCCAATAACTTGGGTTTGACTAAAGCATAAAACAAGTTGTTAATAGGTGTAAATCTATGGCTTCTATTATGCAGTAGGTCAGATTAGAGGATCTATTAGTGTTTAGTCCCTTCTGGCTTCAATATCCATGAATCTTAACTCCCCTTCCTATCCTCCTCAAGACCATCTTTATTCTATCAAAAAGATGGCTTAATTACATGACATTCCCATATAGATAAGGATGTTCAACACTTGCCTTTTATAGGAATACTGGAAGAAAATAGACCTATTTTCACTAATTCTACCTTAGGCTCTGTACGGCACCATCTGATATCTTGCTTTCAGGTTCCTGCAAGAGCAGTATTAACCTATGAAATGTTAAAACCTGGGAGTATTGCTATGTTATGTCAAAGTGTAAGGAAGCCATCAGCACAAAAAAAGAAAACAAACTGAATTAAGCACCATGAAAAAGGAAAGAAGAGCAAAATGATAGAAGGGAAAATACATATATAGAGAAACAGAGAGCAAAAAAAAAAAAAAAAGAGAGAGCAACAGTAGAATCAGCTGAGTATAAAATAAATGTCCAGAATACCATTAGGAAAAAAGAAGCAGTACAATAAAGAAACAAAAGATAATGAGAATAGGCATGGAGACTATGGTCCTGATCCTGCAAACATTTATGCACATGCGTAAATTTACTCACAAAAGTAGTCCCATTAACTTAAATGTGAATAATCTTTTAAGTTAAAAGTACAACTTGTGCAAACAAAGTTCAGCATGTGCACAAGAATTGGCAGAATTTGGTTCTATGCTATCTCTTGGTGCATGCATTCGTAAAACACAGAATCAGGTACTTAAACCCAGATGAAGAAAAAAAGTTTAAAATAATGGGTCCCAAGGGTAGCACTAACAATGAAAACTAGTAGAAGCTTACAACAAAGAATTTCTAAGAATACCCCAAAGGCTAATTTGGCAATGCAATTAATGTTACTATGCTCTTTGAACTACAATATACACACTGTAATTTCTATTTTATACTGTAGAGCATTGGTTAAAAACTAGGGCCAAGGTTTTCAAAAGTGACTAGTATAACTGGCCAAAACTCAGGAGCTTTGCTTAACAAGTAGTTTCAGTATCTGCAAATTTCCTTTTGTGCCAATTTCGAAGTTTTGTTCTGAAGACATCAAGATACAGCATTCCTAAAACAAAATATGACATCCATATTCTTGTCAGTTTTTTTGCTATTATGAATGAAAAGCAGATGTGAAACTGACAAGAATATCAATTTCATTCAGCAGTTCTTGGCAGGGAGCCAAGGCTTTCAGCTTTGCTATAGTCCCTGTCATGGACCTGGGAGTCATAGGACTGGCTCCTAGAGTCTGTGGCAGCCCTGCCAGGTGGGCTTCCTAGTGTTTCAGCAAAAGTTTTGTCAAATCTGTAATAGATTTCACAAAAACTTTCACTTCAGCAAGTCAGTATTTTCTGACAAAAATGTAGATTCATTTTAAGATTTCCATCCAACTCTAGCAACTAGTGATTTTAGACACCTCAATTCTGGGAACCCTAACTGATTCCTACCTAGAGTCTGCAGAAACACTTCATCTGAAAGGGGAGCAAACCATTCCCATTCATCCCAGCATAGGATTAATTCTGAAGACTAATGAGGCAAACTTCACCACACTGTTTCAGCTCTTCATTGGTAAAAAGGAAATAATACCACTGAACAAGAGCATTATGAGAAATAGCAAATGCACAGGCCTCCCCTCATCTCAGATAACAGCACTGCATGGGGTTTTTAGCTTTTTTTTAGTACCACCTACTGACTTACAATAGCCTTTCAGCCTGTACCTTCTCCTGTCTCCCCCACTAGATGTTCTGTGGCTTGGCCCTCCAGCCAAGTTACATAAAAGTCTATACCCCTTCTAGGATAGCACAAATAAGGTCAAACAAATCTTCAAAATGACAGTCCTTCCACCCCTCTCAGGCTCCATGGTAGTTCCCTTATTAGCTCTACCTCAAGGCTTCACTTACAACAGCTTTATTGCTTCTGGAGTGTGCATTCACCATTATTTCCCTCCCCCAGCTTTTCCATACCAGAGACTGTTTTCTTCTACACAACTGCATACCCTCAGTCTACTTATAAGGCCTAACTCCACCTCCTCTGTCCAGGAGGCAATTATTTAATCACCCCCACAGGTGCAGAGCAGGACTAAGTTCTTTCTCTTGCCTTGCAAGAGATGGGAGTTAATCTCCATCACAGCAGGATTTTCACAAATGCTAAAAAGGCAAGTTAGGTGCCTATCTCCTATTGATTGTCAATGAAATCCCACTGAATGGCTGTAAATCTCTCTACTTAGATGGGCCCCATTACTGTATTATCTGGGCTCCTCAAAATCTTCAATGTATTTATTCTCACAACCCTGTGAATTAGGAAAGTATTATCTCCATTTTAGCGATGGGGAACTGAGGCACAGAATGACCAAGCGGCTTGCCCAAGATCACACAGGAAGTTTAAAAATGCAGGGGACTGCACCTACATCTTCCAAGTCTCACGTTAGTACCCTTAACCATTGGACTATCCTTTTCAAAGGAGATATTATTATTCTTAACTAGTCCTATTAGAAATAACGTTCTGGACGATGTTCAAAACTTGAGAAAACAAAACTGAATAAAAGGAGCAGGATTTCTTCAATATCATATTATTCATCTGCAGAAAAAATACTTTCTCTGTGAAAACTGTGCAGAATGAGCATTAATAACATTAGCCACACAATCCACCAGGAACTCTGACCTCCTCTGTCTGGTCTTATATTGCCAAAATGGAGCAAAAACCCAGTATCCTATTAAATGATGGCCAGAGACATGGAGTAAGAAATGTCCTGTCACTTTTAGTTGGCCAGGACACTAGCTAAACTTTTTCCACTCAACTTTCTCTAAGTGGTATTATGGGTCAATAGCTAGACTTCCTGATTTTTTAGTCATGTACCCTGAGTTCTGTTCTCAGTTCTGCCAATGATATGCTTTGTCACTTTGGGCAAAAGCTGCTTAGCTGGTCCATGCCTCAGTTTTCTTGACTGTAAAATAGGAATGATAATCATTTAACTCAAAGTGCTTTCATAGAAAAGGCTAAGTATGGATGAAAACCACTACATAAGAACTAAGTACTGTTATACTAAAAGATGTGGAACTAGCCACTGCAATTATTTTGAGACTGAATCACTGCAACTCACTCTACCAAATTACCTGAGCCAGAGGTCTACCCACAAACTACATATGCTTCAACACGCAGCAGCTAGTCTGCTGGGCAGATCAATGAAAGTACATCACAATACTCTCTGTGCTCCACTGGCAAATTCCAGTTATTACTAAAAGCCCTAGTCCTTTTCTTTAAAGTTCTAGGTGTCTAAAGGAGGGTCAAGCAACTTCAAAGGCAGTCATCAAGTCATCACAGTAGCTGCTTCAACATGAACACTGGCTGATACAACCCAGATTCTAATTTGCTGGTGAATGCTCAGTGAGTAGAAGGCTCTCAGCTGTGGAATCTGTTACGAGCAGAAATCAGGATGAGACTAAGTCTTACTACTTTCAGATCATGATGCAAAACTTCTCCCTTTTGGTAGGCATTCCCCTAAGATTTATGCATAAAGTGACCCTGACTATAGGACCAAGTGAACTATATAGATTAAACTACTTACTTATTAGCCCCATAAAACTGAATGGAGGGAGAAAAAAAATGAGTTCTTCATTCTGAAGGAAGGTTAATGTTTTTTCTTAATTTATGTATGTTGCCTACATACGACAGTGATGGGCTCCTTAGAAATACATATAACATTAATTTCCAACTTCTCATCACAGCTATTAAAACAAATATTTCTGTAGAACTCCTCTATTGATCATACCGTTTTTTGTAATTAACAACAAACATCACATTGTTCACTACTGAAATTTGATTATTTCAAATACAATGTTTAAAGTTTGCAAATTAGGAATAACAACTATTATAAGGGGGTAAAAGGAAGAATAAAGGTTAAAATAAATAAGCATATTGAGAATTATGGGAAATCAAATGTTATTGCTCTTTTATCTTGGGATATAATGAAGTTAGCATTCATGATGTTTGAATATTCTTGTAATAAATCATACTTGTGGACCATTAAACATAGCCTCTGTTAATGCCTCATACTGAAATATCATGAGCATTATCACTTCATCTAATGATATCACAGTGATGACTTTTTCTTGGCAATGGTTACTAGTTATATTTAAAAATGAAGTATAACAAATTGTACAGGCAGAGGGAATAGCTAACTGGTTGAAACATCTGATTCCAACTACTTAGATCCTCTGGAAACACAAAGTCAGATCCCAAGAGGGGATTGGTTGTTTGTTCATCCAACGCAGATAAATTGAGTGGCATACAGTTTACTGTGAGTGCTTTTCTGCTGTGGTAAAACAAAACCCCTGTCTACTCTCCACGGTCATTAACAATCCCATGACACTTTTTGTAAGGTTTGCCCTAGAGTACTTGGCCAAATGTAATCCCCTTCACCTCAGACAAATACAGTTCAGTGGTAAATGAATTATTTTCATCATATATGGTACCGTATATAGTCTGTTAAACTGTTTTATGAACTAAGGTGATCTGTATAATATTTATTATGGTAACAGAGCCCTGCAAAAGGCAAGGTTGTTTTCATTTAGCAAACCAGGAGTTTCACAATGACAAATTGAGCAAGACCATAAATCCCAAAGTGAAAACTATAAAGGCAGGTTTCATCCTTGGTTCACATGTGAGCTGACATTGGCTTTTAATTCTAGACTGTGAACTCCCTGAAGTTAGTAATGATACTTTAATGTGATGCACCATGACAGGAAACAAAAGCACAGTGGCCGGACAAAAAGGAGGGGGCAGGACACTCTTGACCCCAGCGAACAATGTGAAGAAACAAATCTACCAAAATGCTCTTTCCATGTGTTAGTCTGGGCAGGTTTGATCTTCCTGGCCTGCACCATCTCCCAGTGTCCCCCGTGCACCATCTCCCTGCCGTCCACCATCTCCCAGTGTCACCTGTGCACCGTCTCCCAGTATCCCCTGTGCACCATTTCCCTGCCCTGCACCATCTCTCAGTATCCTCTGTGCACCATCTCCCTGCCGTGCACCATTTCCCTGCCTCCCAGTGACCCCAGTGCATCATCTAACTGCCCCACACCATCTCCGAGTAACCCCAGTGCACCATCTTCCTGCCCCGCACCATCTCCAGTGTCCCCCGTGCACCATCTCCCTGCCCCGCACCATCTCCAGTGTCCCCCGTGCACCATCTCCCTGCCCCGCACCATCTCC
>ML677395.1:1337844-1431245 GCA_007922305.1 Dermatemys mawii | reverse complement strand
GCACCATCTCCCTGCCCCGCACCATCTCCCTGCCCCGCACCATCTCCAGTGTCCCCTGTGCACCATCTCTCTGCCCCGCACCATCTCCCAGTGACCCCATTGCATCATCTCCCTGCCCAGCACCATATCGGTGTCCCCTGTGCAGCATCTCCCAGTGTCCCCTGTGCACCATCTCCCAGTATCCCCTATACACATTCTCCCTGCCGTGCACCATCTCCCTGCCCTGAGCCATCTCCCAGTGACCCCATTGCACCATCTCCCTGCCCTGCACCATATCCCAGTGTCCCCCGTGCACCATCTCCCAGTATCCCCTATACACCATCTCCCTGCCATGCACCATATCCCAGTGTCCCCCGTGCACCATCTCCCTCCCTGAGCCATCTCCCAGTGACCCCATTGCACCATCTCCCAGTTGCCCCAGTACACCATTTCCCTGCCATGCACCATCCCTCAGTGTCCCCCGTGCACCGCCTCCCAGTGTCCCTCCCCCCGCCCACGCAGTATCTTTACCCCTCCCCCGTCCCACCCTGGCTCTGGTCCCGGTCCCGATTCGGGCGGGGGGTATGGGCTTGCGAGAAGCGCGGGGTGTTTCTAGTGCGGGGCGGGGCGGGGTCGTTCTCTGCCCCGGCGGTTTCTTACCCGCGGCGGCTCCTTCCTTCTCCTCCGCCATATCGGCCCCGAGCCGTAACCATAGCAACGCGGGGCGCCGGCTGCACCTGCCTCCTCTGCCGCGCCCGCGCGCTCCCAGCTCCCGCCAAACCCCGGCCCGGCCCGGGGCCTGGCAGCGCGTCTCCCCCTCCCGCCCCTTCTGGGCTTGCGGGGCGGACGCGGAGGCACCGTCGGGGCTCCCTGCCGACAACACCTGGCCCCCGGAGACTCCACTCGCCCCCCCCCGGCTCCCCCGTCCTGCGGAGGCGCCCACGCCTGGCATGCACCTCCCCCCCCTCCGGAGCCTTGTGTGTGTCGGGGGACGGAGCCCAGGGGCGCTTCCAGCGGCGTGTGCTGCCCGCCGGCCTCACAGAGCCGAGCTCAGCTAGGGCCCGGCCCCGCCCCAGCCGGGTCCCGCCACCTCCTAGTCCTCGTGTTGAGCGAGGCGGGCCAGAGCCCTGTGGGACTTAGCAGCGCAGAGGGCGGCCACTTTACGGGGGAACGGGGGGCAGGCCAAGGCAGAGGACCTGACGTGTAGGTCACAGAGCTGCTGAGCGGCAGGGAGCCCCGGGCACCTGACTGTCCAGCTTGCGCCTTAACCCAGTGGCTCTCGACCAGGGGTACCCCTGGGGGCACACAGATGTTCAGGGGTCCATCAACTCGTTTCCATATTTGCCTACTTTTACAGCAGGCTACAGGAAAAGCCCTAGTGAAGTCAGGACAGACTAAAATGTCAGACCCTGACTTGTTTATACTGCTCTGTACACTGTACCCTGCAACGGAAGTGCAAAATGTATGTGCCCATTGATTTATTTTATAATTGTGTGGTAAAAATGAAAAAGTAAGTAAGTTTTCAGTCAGAGGGTGCTGTGACACTGCTGAATTTTTACATCTGATTTTATAAGCAAATAGTTATTGAGTGAGGTGAAACTTGGGGGTACACAAGACAAATCAGACTCCTGAAAGGGGGGTAGAGTAGTCTGAAAAGGTTGAGAGCCACTATCGTAACCCATCATACAAACTTTTGATGTGCTGAATTCATATATGACAATTAAAACAACTGATTGGCTACTGTTTCTAAGATATTTAAGTTTTTACATTTTATGTCTATGTATATTGTGTAGATAGTAGAGTTTTAATCATAAATTGTAAACCTAGGTCTTTTCATGTGTTTATGGTTGCTTTACATGACAATATTTCACCTGTCCTGTTTATGTAACACTTTAAAAATCAGCAAAAGGGTTATATAAATAAAATGTATTATGAAACAAAAGGCAAAAAACTATTATGTACATAGTTTAGTCCTATTCAGTGTCTACTTGGCGCTTCTTGGCTTGTCTCTTGTATTCATTAAATGGAGCATCTCTTGTCACTGTCCAGCAATAGTCTGCAAGCATTGATGGGCTTCATTTGCCCTGATAGCGTTTCTCCATTGTTGCAATGTCCTAGTGAAATCGCTCGCCGTGCTCGTCGCTCACTGCTCCGCAGGTCGGTGGAAAAAAATCTAGATGAGAGTGCAAAAAAATCTATCTTTAGTGACATGTTGCAACCAAGGCTTTTGTATGCCTTGAGGAGGTTTTCCACCAACAACCTGTAGTTGTCTGCCTTGTTGTTTCTGAGAAAATGTATTGCCACTGACTGGAAGGCTTTCCATGCCGTCTTTTCCTTGCCACGCAGTGCATGGTCAAATGCATCATCTCGAAGAAGTTCACGAATCTGAGGACCAACAAAGACACCTTCCTTTATCTTAGCTTCACTTAACCTTGGAAATTTTCCACGGAGGTACTTGAAAGCTGCTTGTGTTTTGTCAATGGCCTTGACAAAGTTCTTCATCAGACCCAGCTTGATGTGTAAGGGTGGTAACAAAATCTTCCTTGATTCAACAAGTGGTGGATGCTGAACACTTTTCCTCCCAGGCTCCAATGACCGTCGGAGTGGCCAATCTTTCTTGATGTAGTGGGAATCTCTTGCACGACTATCCCATTCGCAGACAAAACAGCAGTACTTTCTGTATCCAGTCTGCAGACCAAGCAAGAGAGCAACAACCTTCAAATCGCCACAAAACTGCCACTGATGTTGGTCATAGTTTATGCACCTCAAAAGTTGTTTTGTGTTGTCCTAGGTTTCCTTCATATGGACTGCATGACCAACTGGAATTGATGGCAAAACATTGCCATTATGCAGCAAAACAGCTTTAAGACTCGTCTTCGATGAATCAGTGAAGAGTCTCCACTCATCTGGATCGTGAACAATGTTGAGGGCTGCCATCACACCATCGATGTTGTTGCCGGCTACAAGATCACCTTCCATGAAGAAGAATGGGACAAGATCCTTTTGACGGTCACGGAACATGGAAACCCTAACATCACCTGCCAGGAGATTCCACTGCTGTAGTCTGGAGCCCAACAGCTCTGCCTTACTCTTGGGTAATTCCAAATCCCTGACAAGGTCATTCCGTTCAGCTTGTGTTATGAGGTGTAGTTCAGAGGAGGAGGATGGGAGAAAATGTGGGTCCTGTGACATTGATGGTTCAGGACCAGAAGTTTCATCCTCTTCCTCGTCTGACTCAAGTGAGAATGATTCTGGTACATCAGGAACCGGCAGTCCTTCTCCGTGGGGTATTGGGCGTATAGCTGATGGAATGTTTGGATAATGCACAGTCCACTTTTTCTTCTTTGACACACCTTTCCCAACTGGAGGCACCATGCAGAAGTAACAATTGCTGGTATGATCTGTTGGCTCTCTTCAAATCATTGGCACTGCAAAAGGCATAGATTTCCTTTTCCTGTTCAACCACTGGCGAAGATTTGTTGCACAAGTGTTGCAGCATATTTGTGGGGCCCACCTCTTGTCCTGATCTCCAATTTTGCAGCCAAAATAAAGGTGATAGGCTTTCTTAACCATAGTGGTTATACTGCGCTTTCGTGATGCAAAAGTCACTTTACCACAAACATAGTAGAAGTTATCTGCACTGTTCACACAAGTACGAGGCATCTCTGCTCACTTTGGCTAAACAGAAATGTGTCCCTTTGCAAAATCAAACACTGACAAATAAGAGAGCATGACACTGTATGATTTCTAGAGCTGATATAAGGCAATTTGTTCAGCAGAGTGATGGAAGCTTCGTTATGATTGCATCATCCATGACTTCTAGGAATAACATGATGCAATTCATATCATGTATGACGCAATACCAGCTTCAGATTGCATCATTCATTGTTTTGCCTAAAAAGCAAGTACTGTCCAAACCCAGTCATAGATTTATTCACAGATCCAGTCAAAGATGTATTTTAGTCATTTCTGGTTTAAATTGAGATCCCTTCCTTTTATAACTCACTTATCCTCCGCCATTCCCATGTCAAGGGTCGTATATACTGACCCAATACCATATCTTGAAAACTAGAGCAAATCAACAATTTTAAGCATCATTTTCATTCTCAGTGACTCCGAATTAGTAAAATTTGACTACATTTATTTCAGAAGCATTTTGGCTGTAGAGCAGTGTTACAGGCCAAAAGACAATGGGCACTGAAGGCAGCACACTATCTTCTGTGTAAAGGTTTTAAATGGCTGGCTGCACCCAAAGACTGAAGTTTATTTGTGGCATTTTGATTTTCTATGTTTAGCATTATGCTATTGTTGCCATCAGTGTACTGGTAAAGTTATGTTAACCTTCATATGCTCTTTACAAATTATGGTGATTTAAAAGCAGAATCAGCACCAGCAAAGTTCAGAAGAAAAGTCTGTGGGCCTGGTCTCACAAACACTATGAAGTATAGTTCTTATTGCCACACAGTTCCATTAATTTCAGTAGTAAGCAATCCCCCTTCATACTGTCTTCAGTATAAGTCCCTAATATATTTGTTTTCTATCAAGAGTCCCTTCTCCCCTTAAAATGTTTGCTTTTGGGGTAGCCTCCCCAAATTAATGTGCTATGAATTATACAATCTTGCCCTTTCACAGTGTCAGTTTTTTTAAAAATAGCATTTAGCATCAATGAATGAAATCTCCATCAAGGCGTCAAACAATTAAAAGATATCTGATTCTTAAAAAAAGAAAAACTGAGATAGCTAAAATATTCTATATATCCACTGACATTGAGGGGGAAGCCAGGTTGGAATTTGGCTGAGAATTTAGACATGTATGCAAACTCAAAATTAACTGTGAAAGTTGAAAAATATAAAATATACATAAATGAATAAAATTAAGCTGCACTGAGAGTGGCATGTCATTTGTTATTTTGGGGTATTTTTTAAAAAATGAGAAAACAAGATTTAGGAATATTAACGTTTAAGTCAAGGATTCACTGAGATGCAACCATAGTATTCATGTAAGATTTCACAGCAAGCACATTCATTATGACAGTCCTAGAACTAGACCCTTTTCTTTGCCCTAAGTAACTGCCTCTTTTTCTAATGCAAAATAGAGGTGGGTAATTATTTTTTTCCTAAACAAACATACAGTTATCGTGTGTTCAGAGTTCATGCAACATAATAGAAACTTAGAACAGCCAGTTCAGCTATAAAATTAAACAGAAGCCAAACTTCTTTGCTTGATAAAGCAAATTATATTTTTCTAATACTGTAACATATGTTATTTGCTGAAATGACCGCACTATGTACCCCTTACACCAGTTATTTTTGTCTTACTCAACCATAAAGTAGAATAAAAAAAATGGGCATGATAGGACTCCTAAGACAAAATATTATTAGCCTACTAGAACATCTTATGCTCTCTGAGCAAAGTAGATGTTTTTGAATGGATTGGAAATATTTGGGCAAACAACTCTAAATATTACATACATACAGTCTCTGTTAGTGCAAAGCACCACAGAGTCACATCACAATTAAAAGTAAACACAACAGTTGGGAGTCTTTGGCCAGCAATCTTCCTGGTCTTCACAAGAATCAGCCTTGAGAAAAACGCCATAACGCATTCCGTCCAGTTAGCCACATTGTCAAACTATGTTTGCCATGAGCACCCTCCTGCCCTGGGCACCCGTCCCTGCAAACTTGCTTCAGCAATTTTCCTCTGCTCATCCCACACATGTGTCCTGAAAACTTAATTTTTCTTTGATCATCTTGATGATATCAGGTTTTATTCCAGTTATGCTGTAAATTTGGACAATTACCTCCTTGTTAACAGGAGTACAAGGTATAGCTAATGTACAGCAAGTGCCTGTAGAATTTCAATTTAAGAGACTTTCTGCCTTCAGTGTCCTGTTTCCTAAGGTCTTATCTGCACCAGAGCTTACCGCGGCACAGGTGTACCGTTACAGCTGCACTACTATAAGATCTCTCATGTAGCGCTCTGTTCCACCAGAAAAGAGCTCTTTCAACAACACAAACCACCCCCAATGAGTGGCAGTAGCTATGTCAGTGGGAAACACTCTCCTGCCATCATAGCACTGTCTACACCAGTGCAGATTATGTCACTCCTGTGTGTGTGTTTTTCACGATCCTGAGCAACATAAGTTATACTGACAAAAGTGGCAGGGTAGACATAGCCTAAGCATCTATATCTCACAAGCATGTAGCAAGATGCTGAAGATGAGATGGCAGCAATTTCATTTTACACTTCATAGTAATTCCTTTGCTTCTCCAAATGTGGCTGAGTGTCGCTAGAGCAACAGATGTGATTCCAGCTCTATGTCAGATCTTTAAGTGATGTTTACCATCCCTTGTAGTCACACTACCTATGTGTTTGAAGTGCTCAATACACATCAAGGCCACCTCAGATTTGGATAGGAATACATTTGCCTTTTCAGCAGACTTAGCTGTGTGACAAAGCTCCAAGTTTGTTCTTGTGGGTCCTGTGCTTCCCGGCAGATTTAGGGGCCTCAGAAACTCATCTAGGCCCCAGAGTGACCTCCCTTTCTCAGTATAATTGGCAAGAGTCACCGCCTAGTGAGTTACCTTCGTCACAGGCCAGTATGGAAGGTGGAAAAGTGGGGAGCCCGGGCTCACCCTCTACTCCGGGCTCCAGCCCAGGGACCCTAATAGTATCAGCTAAGATGGCTGACCTTTTATCCACAAAACACAATACAATTCCCTGGGCTACTTCCCCACAGCAGTCCCCACTTCTTCAAACTCCACTTCACCCTTACCTCAGGGCCTCCTTCCTTCTGGATGATATGTTGTCCACCACTCAGTCTCACCAACAGCACAACTTCCTCCCACAGCTCCTGACACCCACACCCACCTGACTAACTGGGAGGTTTTTAACTGGTTTCAGCCAGTCCCTGATTGGCTTCAGGTGTCCCAATCAGGCTAGATGTTTCTACTCCTTTCTAGAAGCTTCCTGATTGGCCTGGAATAGCCTTTGTTTGGCTATCCAGGGAACAGAGACCTGCACATCCTGAGGCTGATATACCTACCTTCCAGCACTCTCCTATACCCTTCTGGTTTGACTCCATCACAGCTGCCACCATTGTCTTTGTCTTTTTGTGTGATATCTTAAGACCTAATTTCTCTCCTTCCCTCGCTACTCTTTTTAACAGTTTTTGCACCTCTTCTTGTAATGATCCCATCTGGTGAATGTCATCAGTGAAGCACACATGACTAATTTTTCGTCTACCAACAGGTACACCCTCCTGTAAGTTTCCATTAGGGATTCTTCTTAAAATTTCTTCAATATAACACTCAATGAGGGTCAGTGATAGCATTCAAGCCTGTCTGACACCTATCCTTAAGTCAAACAAACTACTTTGCTTACACCCCATAAATACTGAATCCATTGCATTTCTACAGAGATATTGTATAAGCCTTATCGCATTTTCACCAACTCCATTCAGCCACAGGATAGCCTGAAAAGATTTGTGCCACATGTTGTCAAATGCCTTCGCAAAATCCACAGAGGCATGGGCCTCCTTCCCATCATCTCCATCATTTTCTCACACAGCACATACAGATTGAATATTTGCTCCACTGTACCTCTTTTGGGTCCAAACTCAGCTTGTTCTTTAGCAAGAAAGTTCTTTATCTTGGGCACAATTCTCTTCAGAATGATGTGCAATAGTATTTTACTCAGATGTGTCAATAATAAGATAGCTTGGTCCCCCTTTGTAGGAATAGGAACCATGAGGGATTGTGTCCAAGTCTTGGGTCATTTTCCCGACTCCCAGATCACATTGACAAGCTTATGATATACCCAGAGGAGTGCCTTTCCACCACTTTGAATTAGTTTTGCTTGTATGTTATCCACTCCAGGAGTCTTATTGCTTTTCAGTATCCACATCACATCTTCAACTTTGTAGATTGGAGCAGGAAGTTCATCAGGATAAGTCAAGCTTCTCAAGTAGATCCCTTCTGCCTCTTTCACTTCCAACTTAGAGTTCATTTTGATTATATTTTACAGTTATCAGCAATAATTACCCCAAATGTCTGGTAAAATAGTATTTTTCCTGCCAAGGAACCCTTTCAAAAGAGTTTTGATGGTTTGGTAGGCTTTCATAAAGGCATTTGCTGCAAATTATTCTATATATCAATCCACTGTTGTCCAAGCCAGTCTTCTTTGGGCACATTAATCAGTGCATCTATTTCTCATGTCATATGGGAATATTGCTCTCTTGCAGTTTCATTCATCTTCTTTTGTTCTCTCTTAGTTTCCTTCATTTATCACACCATTTGATAATATTTTCCATATGTGTGTTTGTCTGGAATGGCACACAAGCAAGAATACCAACAGTAGGACAGACTGTTAAGAAGCAGGACAGACTGTTAAGAAGAAACAAACCCCAGACTTATTCTGAGTTCTATATGTAGATTTCACCAACCAAGTAACAAGTGTAAACTCTTCAGGCACAATGCAATTGTCAAGCTGCCTTTGTTAGAAATCACAGGCCAGAGATGACAGGCAGGAATGAGGCAAAGAGATGATGTCACAGTCTCCAATTTATATCTCCATGTACCTGGAAAAATACTGTCTCAAACATGGAGTTGTGAATCACACGTTCTAGTGCCTTGCTGAGTCACGAGGCATCCATTGTGTCTGTGCTCTTTGGGGTGCCTTCAGGAGGGTCCCACTGGAAAAGTTGATTCTCCTTAATGGCCCATCAACACATGGCTGGCTAGTCTCAAAGTAAATCTGTTTTGTGGGTGTTACCCAGGATCACAACATATTTGAGACACAAATACATAGCAAAGTTTCATGACTTCATACCCAGTGATAATACATGCATTTCAACAAGACTGTATAGTTCAACGGATTACAACTTTTCCAATGATACCATTAAAAGGCACATTTTGTACAAGATTAATTGGGATTTTGTAACAGTGGTGACTATAAGAGTGCAAACAGTCATCTCCTTTTTATATGGCATCACAAAAACCTTAACATGGAGTCACACTCACTACCCTTGGGCATTCTGATCTATCTTGTCACCCAAGAAAGCTTAACTCTGTGATTGGGGTAGAGTGACCATCTAAGATCATAAAATATTCAGATTACTCCCAGTCCCCAAAGGACCAGTTACATACCACAGGTCAATATGCACCTTAGAGCTCACATCAAAAACAACATGTGTAGTCAATCCTAGAGTAAACTAAGGATTTATTAACTAAGAAAAATAAATAAGCATTATTTACAAGGTTAAAACAGGTAAATGCACACACAAATGAGCTGCAGTCTTAGGTTTCAGATGGCAATAGAGCTGCTGAAATAAGCCATCTCTATAAATCCTTTTGGGCTAATCCAGGTTAATATTGAGGATCTCTTGCTTATGTTTAGGAATCTTTGCCCCTTAGAGTCCAAACAGCATAAAAATACTTTAATTCCTTCTGGTCAGAGATTTTTAACCCCATCTCCCTAGTGTCCAAGCTGATGGGGTGAGTGTTTATGGACATCCCCCTTCATGGATGTGCTGGGAGTAATCAACAAAGTCCTTGTTCTTTGATAGCTTAGGCCCATTTGGATTGAATAGGCCTCCCTGATGGGCTGGCGCTAACCCATCCTCATGGGTGCAAACCAGTATTTCACACTTGGTGATGTTCCTTTTCTGACTGAATTTACAGGTTCAGAGCAAATATTTACACAAAATAGACACTTAAGTATTACCTTCTAATATAGGTTACAGATCCCGTAAGTGAGATTAATGCTTGCAGCAATTTACAAGCATTTCATAAAGTCTAAACACATTGTTACAAATATAATACCTATTGTAGCTATACTAAACACACAGGTAAGCCAGACTGGTTTCCAGCTATTCATTTGTCAGTGTTCAGTGAGGCCTGGGGCCTTGGCATGAAGTGGCACTTGGTCTGCCAATGTTTTGTCTTTAGGATCTGTTTTCCTAGGAGATCGTCTACAGCCTCTGTAATTCAGCAGAAGATGTTGTGGTCTATTTGAACTATGCTACCAGTGCACAGAAATATTAAATAAAATACTAAAAAAAAATTATTGACCTCATTAAGAGTGTGAGCCCATTCAGGCTGAAGTTGATGAAAGTTTTGGGGGCAGTGGTTTGAGAAGGGTGGCAGGACAGAGGAAAAAAGGGACTCTTGGGACAGGAGAAGGAGGAAGAATCCCAAACAAACTTTGCACTCTGACATCAGTCAAAGCTTGCCTCCACCTTAACTGTTAGTGGTCTCACCTCCCCACCAAAATAGAACTCTCAGTTCATACTGGGGAAATGACTAGGAGGGTTTCTGCAGTAGAGCTGCATGATTGGGTAGACTAGGTTTGGAGGCCCACCGCTGGAGGGCTCACGGCCCTGCCACACCCACCCAACCAAAGGGCAGAAGAGAAGTCCTCCAAGCTTGCTAGAGGGGCTGTGTGGGACACAGCCTATCAGAGAGGCTTCAGTGAAAAGCCAGTCAGGGCCCAGCATGCTAGTCTAAAAACAAGCTGCAGGACCAGTGTGAGATCAGTTCCTTGCTGGAGCAGCATGGATGGTGTGTGTAGCTAGCTGAGGAAACTGCAGGACCTTGGACAGGGCAGTGCTGGTTGCTTGGACTCTATCAGGACAAGCCCCGAGGTAAGGGTGAAGATGATGTGGGGCAATGGGGAAGTGGTCCAGGGAATTAGAGCAGTGGTGTGGCTTAGATGAAGGCATATGATAGATGGCTGCTATCTACAGGGTCCCTGGCCTGGCACCTGGAGTAGAGGGTGGGCCTGGGTCCCCCTCACCCTATTACTTGCTGGGGGAAGTGGCTTGGACTTTGAGGCACCCCAGAAGGGGAACTGAACCTTTTAGTGTCACAACAGGAAATCTGGGGCCTGAAACGCCCAGAGAGGGCCAGGAAGTATGGTGCTGAGACCAGTGATAGCCTATGGGCTTAATTAAAGACCTAAGCCCAAGGAGGGATACAGGAAGAGAAAGTGCAGGCCTGCACACACTTGACCAGGTGGCACTTCTGAGAGGTGAGCGCACCTGTAGCGGTGTGGTGACTCACCCCTGCGGTGCCTCCTGCTGATCGTCTAAGAATTAGCTCTTTTTCCAACTGGAGCGCCCTCTGCAGGTTGGTGTCTCGCTGTCTGCTGGCCCCTTGTGTCCCTCCTGGACTGCGGTGCCCCTCTAGCTGGGTCCTGCCCCAGCAGTATCCCCTCACTCTCAGGGTCTCCCCTCCCTGGGGAACCCCCTAACGCCATCTTGCCTCAGTGGCTATTGCCAGTCCTTGTCTAGCCCCTGCTCCCTGAGGCAGACTGCAATATAAGCCAGGACTAGGTCCTACCCCCACTATCTAGCCCAAGGCTGCCCCTTTGCAGCCCCAGAATCTGTTTAGGCCCCACACAAGGCCCAGCAGCCTGGGGGATTTCCAGGCAGGAACTCTCCAGCTCCTTTTACCTTCCCCAAGCATTGCTCTACTCAGGCAGCCTGCTCAGTTCCCAGGCAGCCAGGTCCTTCCCTCTCTACAGTCAAAGAGAGACTGCCTGAGCTCCTGGCTTACAGCCTTTTTTAGGGCCCAGCTGTGACTGCTTTCCCAATCATCTTAGGCTTTTCTCCTAGCCTTCTCCCAGAGCTAGCTTTAACCCTGTCAGAGCTGGAGCAAGTGACCAGCTAGCTACAGCACCCCAGTGCAAGCAGTTATTCTTGAAACTAAGGAATGGTGAGAAATCATCATTTCAAAACTAACAAACACAGGGATTTTGCCATTGCCTCCTTTCCCCATTCCCAGCTCTGCAATTTCATTGTTTCTATTACTCCTCTTTCCCTGGCATTGGCATTTTGTTTTCCTCTGGTTGCCTAATTCAATAAAAGACTCATTGGAGCTTCTGACAGATAATGTCCTAAATTCAAAGTGCTTATCACATTCACCTAGCACAGGGTTGGGGGCCTCTTTCTATCAGGGGCTATTGACCCATATAAAAAAATCAGTTGGGGGTCACATACAGCGCTGTGGGTGGGGGAAGGGATGAAGAGGCTCAGGGCTTCCCCTAGGCTCTTGGGTGGTGCCAGCAATGAGGAGGTTGGAGAGTGGGCTCTGGTTTGGGATGCAGGAGGGGGTGAAGGGTCTGGCTCTAAGTGCAGGCTCTGGGGTGGGGCTGGTGATGAGGGGCTTGGGGTACAGGAGTGGGCTCTGGACTGGGGCCAAAGGGTTTGAAGTACAGAAGCAGGCTTAGGGCTGTGGCAGGGGGTGGAGGTGTGGGCTCCAGGAAGAAGTTGGGTTATGGAAAGGGGTTTGGGGTGTGGGCTGTGGGTGGCACTTACCTCAGTCAGCTCCCAGTCAGTGGCACTCCCATAGAATGTGAAATCCCTGGTTTGAAACTGGGCAGAAACATTATGCTCCTCATCAAGGATCTTTTGTTTCTCACAGTAGCCTATAACCTGGAATAAGCCTTTGCAAAAAATAAGGGGGTGAGGCAATGATTTCACTCAGACCTGTGCCTTGATAACCTCCCAGCAAATTAATGATTTCTCAGAGGCTTATGCCTTGGTCTCCTCAGCAGACTAGGCCTTTGAGGTTAGCTCTTTCTTGCAGGCCTGTTTTCACTTCTCCCAAACATAAGGGCTACAAGAATATGTAAAAGCAAATTAAACAAGCAAGGGAAAATCCGGACTCCCCTTCATGTTCCAAATATATCAACATTCCAATGCGCAATGCCCAAGAGTAGACTTCACTAATGGCCAGAATAGCTCATTCAGGAGAGCATTATGCTGAAGATCTAAACGGTCCTTTGTTTCCACACGCATTAGCTCTGCTTCCTTTAATATGGCTGCAGATTCTTTGGTCACTTACAGCTCTATTTAGCTCAGCAACAGCATTTAGTTCCATCCTGTGAATGGAATCAACTGCTTGGGTGAAAGGTATAGTGAAGATGAGATTTCTTTTGCGTGTGTTCCCTGTTCCAGTCTAGAGTTTCCTTCTGCTTGCTAATAACTTGTGGCCTATTCTCAGCACCTGTTTTTCTCTTGAATGTTCAAGTCTTCAGTCTCTTGGCTAACTACAAGAGCAGAACACAGTGCTGGATGTCTCTTAAAACAGTGTTTTTTCTTTCTTTTTTTTTTTAGTTTCCTGGCAATATGCCTTGAAAAATGATGTAGAAAAATTGTAACGATTATAGTGATGATCAAGTCTTGGGACCTAAGCTATATGACTATGTCCCTTTTAACTTAATGCACAAACATCTCACTCAAGAGTACGAGTGGGCTGAAATTACTAATCATGTTTTGGCACAGACAAATGCTAAAGGAAACCCAAAGCAACTAATTGAACAGCTTGGAATGTCAGCTGCTCCACACAAGATTTAAGAGTTCTGAAAAGAATGTATCCTTTTCAGCTTTTTTAAGGAAAAAATAGTGTCAGAAATTCTTAGAGAAATAATGGAAGGGACAGCAATGGAAGAAGCTTACGTTGTTGATATAAGAATTGAATCCACTAAGGTTTATTGGCATTATACTCTTAACTCTAGCCATTTGTGCCCATGAGATTGCATCACAAACAGCCCCTCTGTGTGAAGTTCCCACATTCCAGGGCCCTATTACACATATTCGGGGTGGAACTTTCGATACTGTCTCTAGTACTGTATTTTGAATGCTGAACAAAATGTTAAGTAGATATGTTCCCAATGGTATGCAGTAGTCTGTGAAGTACAGGCTCTCTGGGTGTGTCTGTGCTGCCAGATGAGACAGTGGCTGGCTCACATCAGCTGAATTGAGCTCATGGGGCTCCAGCTATGGGGCTATAAAACTGCAGTGGAGATGTTTGTGCTAGAAGCTGGAGCTGAGTTCTGAGACCCTGCAAGAGGGGAGGGTCCAGCCCAAGTCTGAACATCTACACTGCAATTTTATAGTCCTGCCAGCTGACCCAGGCCAGCCACAGCTGTGCAGCAGGTCTTTCATTGTGGTGTAGACATACCTTGTATGGCCTCGTGGAGTCCTCACTGATGCTAAGCTCCCACAAGGCAATCTCCATGAGTAGCATTTTATATATGGCTAAGAGCATCTGTCTCATCCTAGTGGATGATGAACTGCCCTCAGTTATTTGTGCCTTTGTCACCTTTCAACTGGACTAAAACAATTTCATATATCAGCACATGAAGCCCTCTGCACTTAGGATATTCCAAATAGTACAGAATGCAGCAGAGATTCTTCTCAGCAGTACAGGCTACCACAAGCAATCAAACCTGTCTTCTGGTCTCTACACTGGCTTCCAGTAGACTATCAAGTTCAAGGACTCAGCCCTTTTCAAGGTGCTCCATGCCTTGGGTCCAGGATTTCTAAAATACTGTCTAAAAGGTCCAAGCTGAAGATCCTGGTCCACAGCTTTGCTCCTCTGCTCCATAACAAGGCTAAACTCATCTGTGTGGGAGGTGGAACTTTTGCAGGGGCCGGTCCAAGAATAGGGTGAATGATCTCCTTGAGGAACTAATGACATCACAAACCTCATCACCTTCCACTCCAAGTGCAAAGCACATTGATTTGACCTTGCCTTCTATAACAAATACAAAGCTACATGTATATTAAAAACGCACAGAAAAGCCACCTTACTAAAATAAAACACTCCACTGCACATTCTCCTTCCCCTAGGAAGAGAATGAGAGAACAAACAACATATGACAGATGTTATTCACATTGCTTAATGCCCTACTGGAAGACACTCTGATGCAATGTTCCCAATGGTAACAAGCATAGTATAAAAACTTCAATAAAATAGAATAGAATGGTTGCTGTATTTAAGCACAAATCTTTGTTCTGAATAATTGTCATATAAGACATTGACTTTGGAATCTCCCTTTGCTGGAACAATTGCAATTAAAAAAAATCCACACATAAGAGCAAAAACAATATATGCATTCTCCTTTATAGGAAAAATGAATTAGTAACCACTATAAGAGGCCATAATAAAATTAAATACCTATATTCTGTGCAGAACTGGCTTACCTATTTACATCCTCAGTTAAACCAGACATATATGAGCAAGCCGATATGTGTTTTTAATTATGTGTATTGTCTTTAAATGTTATGGTTTACACCTGCTCTACCCCCTAAAACCAAAACAAACCAGGGAGTTTGCACTACATTATTCATTCCTGGAAGATAAATTAGTGATCACACAGATCTGGGAAAGAAACAGCTTAAGTCTCTAGCTGAAGGGAAAAGAGATTATCTTGTGGATCCAGGCCCATTGAGAAAGATGGCCTTGTGAGAAGGAAATACACAAAATGGGATTGTAAACCAGACTGTGTTGTTTCAGATTATGATGAGATTCATTGCTACCCTTCAGGATAACTAGCACCAGCAGGGAATATCTCAGCAGGAGAAATTAACACAAGTATAACTACCATTGTCTTAGTTCAGTCACTGAATTTCTGGCACCCTTCTCCATGCTCTTTCCATTCTCCTCCTCCTCATCCATTAATTATGGTGTGACCACAATATGGAGAAAGCTGTTTCTGGCATAAAAATTGGAAATAAAGTTATACCTTAATTGACATAAAGCTTTAGGATCTATGAAACGGATGGTTAATTTTGACATGAACAAATGTATTCTGCATTAAAAAAAAAGGCAACCTATACATTGCTGGATAAAATATTGGAAACTACTAACTATGAAATGGATTTAGGGATTCTGGTTAGAAGTAACATGAAAGGTGGGAACACGCTGTTCAATTGCAGCAAAGGCCAATAATGCGATGATAGGGTGCCTGCATTAAAATCACTATTATAAACAAGACAAATTATACAATTGTACAAGGTTATGGTGACTCCCCTCTAGCAATACTATACTGAGCATAGATACCTTACCTTCATATTAATATACAAATTCTAGGAAAGCATAGAAAGGAGCCACTAAACTTAGCAAATGGCCTTTGCCTACTCTGAATTCCGTTCTGGGAAATATTTAAGCACATGCTTAAGCCCTATTATGCCTTAAGCATATACTCATTTCCTGACCTGGGATGCTATAACCCTAAGCGTCCCTTTATGCCAGCTGGCAAAGGGCACACTCAAAATACTGTTGTCAGAATATTTAGTCAAACAGTGTCTTATACGGTATAAGAACTGGTGATATGCTGGTCAAAAATATCCTTGATTGGAGTGTTTATGGGTTGTGTATAAAGAGTTATGTATGTATGCTGGAAATATGTTCCTAAAATGTATTGTGGAGAAAGTTGATAAATAAGCCTGTCTTGGGCAAAGGAATGTGGATTTACATGTCTGAGTCAAGGTTTGTAAGCCATAGGCAATGAGGCAAGCAAAGCAACAAGTTAACAAGCAGCAGAGGTAACAACTTGGTTAGCACACTGAGGGATATACCAGAGTCTGAACCCACAGGATATTTTCCTAGCTCTTAAGATAAAGGCAATGGATTCTGGCAAATATAAAGGGAGCAAAAAGATGTTTTAGTTATTCATTACTTATGGGATAAAGAAGACAGCACCCCTCTATTCTGAGAACGCTGAACCCTCCTGACAAAAGGGCTAGAGATGCTCATAACTTGACGTAAGTGAGAAAGCTGTTTAGGCAAAGATTGTAGCTTGATAAAGTGAGTCTTGGACACTAAAAAACATGTCTTGTTGGTAATCCTGCCTTTTTCTCTTGCTTAGTATCACTTAAATCTATGTACTCTATTAATAAACTTAATTTTAACATGAACTAAGAATATCTCAGTGCTGTAACTTTGAAGTAAAGGGTGAGTCCTCAGCTAAACCAACAGGCTGGGGCGGGTATTGTCTCTTAGGAGTAAGTGAACATAATTTAGTGATTGTCTGATGAGAGGGACCAGACACTGCAGAGAGATGTCTCTGGGGAACTCGGGTAGATGGGTTCACTGATAGTTACCTCTACGGCCAGGTTTAGGTGAGTGATGTCTCGAGGAATTGGCTGGTGAGGTATACAGATTGGTGTGGCAGGGAGCTGCTACAGTTTAAGCTCCAGAAAAGCTCATTCTTGCTGAGGCAGGGAGATAGCACAGTGGCTTATAGTTCTGGGTGCCCTGAGGAGAGCATCACAGATGCTTTCCTGAGGTAGGGCTTTATGACAGTAGGCTAACATGCTTAAAGAACAGATCTGCTGTAGAAAAAATGACTCTGTAAAATAGGTAACATGGAAATGCCATGTTGTCCCAGTGACACCATACCAAGAAAAGCTCAGTTCACAAGTAAATGGATGTGTTTCTAGCTGCCAATTCTGCAAATTCAATCTAGGATCTGAAAGTCAAGCTGGGTTCTTTTGGGCTCATGCAGCAACACTTGTAATTAACAGTCTACAGGCCAAATTCTGCCATTAGTTACATTATTGAAACCTCATTGCTTTTTCCTTTTGTCAGATGTAACTGAGGATAGAATTTGGCTCAGTTATCTCAAGTCACCTACTTAATGATTCTGTTGATGATTCACAATCCAAACTAGAACCCAGCTCACTTTTGAAATTGCCTCTCCAATAGTTTGGGTTCCAGCTCTTTGTGAGACCGTCTCTGTCTTCATACATTTAAGACATGTGGCACTAATCAATTTCAATAAATAAGTACCCTAAGTAAAGATTTTTTTTATTCTCAAAGACCAATCAACATTTGGAATTCTCTGTCTCCAGATATATTGTCAAAATCTACCTTCTAGGAGGTAAGTGGGTGTGTGTGTGGAAATGAACAATTACTTAATTACACTGCTCTACAGCCAAAATGCTTCTGAAATAAATGTAGTCAAACTTTACTAATTCTGGGTCACTGAGAACGAAACTGATGCTTAAAATTGTTGATTGGCTCTAGTTTTCAAGATATGGTATTGGGTCAGTATATACGACCCTTGACATGGGAATGGTGGAGGATAAGTGAGTTATAAAAGGAAGGGATCTCAATTTAAACCAGAAATGACTAAAATACATCTTTGACTGGATCTGTGAATAAATCTATGACTGGGTTTGGACAGTACTTGCTTTTTAGGCAAAACAATGAATGATGCAATCTGAAGCTGGTATTGCATCATACATGATATGAATTGCATCATGTTATTCCTAAAAATCATGGATGATGCAATCATAACAAAGCTTACATCACTCTCCTGAACAAATTGCCCTATATCAGCTCTAGAAATCATACAGTGTTGTGCTCTCTTATTTGTCAGTGTTTGATTTTGCAAAGGGACACATTTCTGTTTAGCCAAAGTGAGCAGAGATGCCTCGTACTTGTGTGAACAGTGCAGATAACTTCTACTATGTTTGTGGTAAAGTGACTTTTGCATCACAAAAGCGCAGTATAACCACTATGGTTAAGAAAGCCTATCACCTTTATTTTGGCTGCAAAATTGGAGATCAGGACAAGAGGTGGGCCCCACAAATATGCTGCAACACTTGTGCAACAAATCTTCGCCAGTGGTTGAACAGGAAAAGGAAATCTATGCCTTTTGCAGTGCCAATGATTTGAAGAGAGCCAACAGATCATACCAGCAATTGTTACTTCTGCATGGTGCCTCCAGTTGGGAAAGGTGTGTCAAAGAAGAAAAAGTGGACTGTGCATTATCCAAACATTCCATCAGCTATACGCCCAATACCCCACGGAGAAGGACTGCCGGTTCCTGATGTACCAGAATCATTCTCACTTGAGTCAGACGAGGAAGAGAAAGAGGATGAAACTTCTGGTCCTGAACCATCAATGTCACAGGACCCGCATTTTCTCCCATCCTCCTCCTCTGAACTACACCTCATAACACAAGCTGAACGGAATGACCTTGTCAGGGATTTGGAATTACCCAAGAGTAAGGCAGAGCTGTTGGGCTCCAGACTACAGCAGTGGAATCTCCTGGCAGGTGATGTTAGGGTTTCCATGTTCCGTGACCGTCAAAAGGATCTTGTCCCATTCTTCTTCATGGAAGGTGATCTTGTAGCCTGCAACAACATCGATGGTGTGATGGCAGCCCTCAACATCGTTCATGATCCAAATGAGTGGAGACTCTTCACTGATTCATCGAAGACGAGTCTTAAAGCTGTTTTGCTGCATAATGGCAATGTTTTGCCATCAATTCCAGTTGGTCATGCAGTCCGTATGAAGGAAACCTAGGACAACACGAAACAATTTTGAGGTGCATAAACTATGACCAACATCAGTGGCAGCTTTGTGGCGATTTGAAGGTTGTTGCTCTCTTGCTTGGTCTGCAGACTGGATACAGAAAGTACTGCTGTTTTGTCTGCGAATGGGATAGTCGTGCAAGAGATTCCCACTACATCAAGAAAGATTGGCCACTCCGACAGTCATTGGAGCCTGGGAGGAAAAGTGTTCAGCATCCACCACTTGTTGAATCAAGGAAGATTTTGTTACCACACTTACACATCAAGCTGGGTCTGATGAAGAACTTTGTCAAGGCCATTGACAAAACACAAGCAGCTTTCAAGTACCTCCGTGGAAAATTTCCAAGGTTAAGTGAAGCTAAGATAAAGGAAGGTGTCTTTGTTGGTCCTCAGATTCCTGAACTTCTTCGAGATGATGCATTTGACCATGCACTGCGTGGCAAGGAAAAGACGGCATGGAAAGCCTTCCAGTCAGTGGCAATACATTTTCTCAGAAACAACAAGGCAGACAACTACAGGTTGTTGGTGGAAAACCTCCTCAAGGCATACAAAAGCCTTGGTTGCAACATGTCACTAAAGATAGATTTTTTGCACTCTCATCTAGATTTTTTTCCACCGAACTGCGGAGCAGTGAGCGACGAGCACAGTGAGCGATTTCACCAGGACATTGCAACAATGGAGAAACGCTATCAGGGCAAATGGAGCCCATCAATGCTTGCAGACTATTACTGGACAGTGACAAGAGATGCTCCATTTAATGAATATAAGAGACAAGCCAAGAAGCGCCGAGTAGACACTGAATAGGACTAAACTATGTACATAATAGTTTTTTGCCTTTTGTTTCATAATACATTTTATTTATATAACCCTTTTGCTGATTTTTAAAGTGTTACATAAACAGGACAGGTGAAATATTGTCATGTAAAGCAACCGTAAACACATGAAAAGACCTAGGTTTACAATTTATGATTAAAACTCTACTATCTACACAATATACATAGACATAAAATGTAAAAACTTAAATATCTTAGAAACAGTAGCCAATCAGTTGTTTTAATTGTCATATATGAATTCAGCATATCAAAATATATAATAAATATCACATTTTATCTCTGAAGCAGACGACTTCTAAAAAATTGTAGACCAGTGTTACCAATAGTATCTCAGAGCATAAATGGATTAGAGATTTAACCATGACAAAGTTTGCTCACATGCTCAGGGCTTAACTCAGAGGTGGGCAAACTATGGCCCCCGCGCCACATCCAGCCCATGGGACCATCCTGCCCGGTCCTTGAGCTCCCCTCCTGTAAGGAGTCGAATTCTAGTTCCCTCTCAGTCAGGCTTCTGGTGAGGGTATGGTACAGAAACAGCCCTGCTGGATAACTTTCTCTGACTCTGTGACAAATTAAATATATATCCATACTTATACTGCTGGACCTTTCAGCAGCACTTGAGCCTGTTGATTTCCAAATATTTCTCTCCAACTTCTATGAAGAAGTGTCTCAGATCCTTTGCCTCACACTGAACCTGGAGAGTTGTTATGGGTAAGTGTTCCTCTACTTTCAAATGTCTCATCTGTGAGTCCCACAAGACTTAATCCTTTCCCCGATATTCTTCGATATCTACATGAAGACACTGGGAGAGTTGGTGAGATAACATGGGCTGAAGTGTCAGCAATATGCAGAGAACACCATTCCCCCTCCTTTATATTAAACATGAGCACCACTATCTCCCAGATTGCTCCATGCCTATCACAGTCAGCACTTGGATAAAAGCAGCCCAGATGGCAAAAGCTGGACCTAGACAAACAGGAGCAATACTAATAGGCAGAGGGAAGCACTTGAATGAACTTGCTCCCTCACTAACATCCCTCACTGTCAAGGGCCACTACTGAGGTCCCTCAGCCTTGGGGTCCTTTTGAACTCTATTCCCAAGTAGCCATAGCAGCAAAAACCTCCTCTTCAACCTGTATCTGTCCAGATGACTGTCCCATTTTTAAGACACAGCAATCCATATATTGGTAACCTCTAGGCTTGATTATTGTAATTCACTATATCTGGAAACTAAGCTCTTGAGAACACTTCAGTTGGAACAAAATGCAATAGCCCATCTGCTTAGCAACATAGGCTGTTATGAGCACTTCACCAGTCCTCCACTCTCTGCATTGGCGCTCCATTTGAATATAGAGTCAAGTTCAAGTTTCCTGTATTAATAATCAAAGCCTAACTACTTGAATGATTGCCTCTCCTTCTGTGACTATGACCTCCTACAACATCTCTGGTCTACCAAAACAGTGAAACTGTCAGCCCACAAAGGAAGCTCATGACTCAGGCAGGCAGAACTTTCAGAGGAGCTGGACTTAGACAATGGAATTTACCTTTATATGGGATTCATAACTAAATGCAAAGCTTCAGCATAGTTTTTCTTCAATAACTTCTTCGCACTCACATCGGACCACAACATAATCCAACTTTCAGAAGCAAACAAATAAAAGAAAACAAATCCTATAAACTAATCAAACTATTACTTGTGCAGACTTGGAAGGAAGGAAGAAATAAAGATATACTGTTATTGTATGTGTGGCTTTTTAATATGTGGGAGGCACTTATATGTCCCCCTTCACTGTAGTATCTAAGAATACAAATAGATACAGAAAGATAGCCAAAGTAATCGATTTCAAGTTGTCAATTAAGCAACCATAACAGGATGGGACTTTAAAGGACTTGGAAGATGTCTGTAATATTTGATGAATATTACATGATCATCTGTTTGTTTGATTGTTATTCTCTCATTTGCTCCATGAACATAAGGGATTGAATCAGGCATAGGTGGGGCTGCGCATGGAAAGGAAAGTGAACAAATTCTTCTGACAGTCACCCCACTTACTCATAATTAAAGGACAAAGCAAAAAACCAACTGCTTTTAAATCTATCCTTCGCCTTCCCCCGACTCCTCTGGTGGAGGCACATAAAGTGGTGTCACCAAGTTTAAGAGACACAGGGAAAGACAAAGAGCTTAGGGATGGATAAAGAGCCAATCGTTAAAGCATGAGACTGAGAGAGGCAGAGACTGTAGGGGTGCAGATTGTGCCCCAGTCCCAGAGGTGGGGTTATGTAGGAAAGCTTCAGGAAATCAGATAAGATACATGTGTACACTGTTTGTTGTGTTAAACCCTTTGTTATTATGCTTTCTTCCTATTGTTAAGATTAAACAATAAAAGACTCTTTGAAGTCACTGTATTCATATTGTGACAAAGTTCCAAGTCTGTATTTGTGGGTCCTGCGCTTCCTGGCAAATTTAGGGGCCTCAGAAACTCATCTAGGCCCCAGAGTGACCTCCCTTTCTCAGTATAATTGGCAAGAGTCACCACCTAGTGAGTTACCTTCATCACAGGCCAGTATGGAAGGTGGAAAAAGGGCGGGGAGCCTGGGCCCACCCTCTACTCCAGGCTCCAGCCCAGGGACCCTAATAGTATCAGCTAAGATGGCTGACCTTTTATCCACAAAACACAATTCAATTCCCTGGGCTACTTCTCCACAGCAGTCCCTGCTTCTTCAAACTCCACTTCACCCTTACCTCAGGGCCTCCTTCCTTCTGGATGATATGTTGTCTACCACTCAGTCTCACCAACAGCACAACCTCCTTCCACAGCTCCTGACACCCACAGCCCACTTGACTAACTGGGAGGTTTTTATCTGGATTCAGCCAGTCCCTGATTGGCTTCAGGTGTCCCAATTAGGCTAGCTGTTTCTATTCCTTTCTAGAAGGTTCTTAATTGGCCCCAGGTGTCTTGATTGGTCTGGAGTAGCCTTTGTTTGGCTATCCAGGGAACAGGGACCTGCACATCCTGAGACTAATGTACCAGCCTTCCAGCACTCTCCTATATCCTTCTGGTCTGACTCCGTCACAATATACTGATCACAGTTTCCAAAAGGAAGATTTGCAGGGCTTCAACCCAGCCAGGTCTGCTGAACAATCACAGCTGGTACACAGGAGGCTGCATACCACCACGCAGTCTGCAAATGGGAGAATCACAAGCTTCCACACCAAGGAGAAAAAAGCTTGAAGCCTAGAAGGGCATTCAGTCAAAGAGAGACCACCGAAAAGGTCAGAGGTGTCCCTAACTCTGGATTATGACAGTGAAACTTCTTATCTCACTTTCAAGGGTAGGTACTCTAAGGTAAATTAGAGAAAAAATGAGTCAGACTCACTTTTTACATAACATGAATATCACTCGTATAACATAGCATACAATCATTGAGAATCATTGTCCTGGCATATGGAGGAGGGATTTTTTTTTGTTCTTTATTAGGCCTTTTGTTAACATGTTCTTAGATAGCAATATATTGCTGCATTCACTATGCATTCACTCATCAGGAACACAACAAATCTGATCATGAGAAAATCCATAGATTTAATCTCTTCCGATGGATTTTACTGTTTCCCCCAGAAGTTAGGTTTTCATTTATTTTTTTAAAAAAAGCTAGACCATCTGTTTTTGCAAGATATTTTTCCAGAATATAATTTTATGCAGTAATGTTCTTTTGATTTTGCAGACAGACTGACTTCAGTGGAGCCAGGAATTATCTCTTTGTACTATTGTTTCAATCTGTAAGACTCGTTGACTTTAATGGTACAGGATTTGGGTTTGAGGGTCTGATCCAATGCCTATTGAAATCAATGAAAGGATTCTAATGGGATTTGGGACAGGCTCCAAGGGCTCAACCTTGTTTCCATTAAAATCAATGAAAAAACTCACACTGACTTTAATAGTGCTGGATTAAGTCCAAAGTGAAGTGTGGACTTCCTCATTCATCTCAATTAGGTTTTTAGAAGCTAATTTTTACCACTTCTATTTAAAGGTTAAAACTGTAAACCATTTCAGGATGAATCCTCTTGTTAAAAACTAAGAAGTTGACTTGCTTTTCCAACGTCCTGACACTCTTTTCATTTGACAGAGCATTGTGTAGGAACAACCTTTAAGTATGCAAAGGGTAGACTATTCCATCTGATATTCTTTTGCATATTCAAAAAATTTTAAGGTTGCCTACATGAGGAAATTGACCAGAACAGCTATTGCAAAATAAAGTATTCTGCAATAGCTATTCCACGATAGCTCCATGTATTGACATGCTATTCTGGAATAAAAGTCAGTCACTTTAGAGAAAAGGTTTACCAGTATAGCTATTATAAGGTGGACCTTAAACCTGGTCTACATATAAAAGTTAGGTCAACATAGTTATGGTGCTCAGGGCTATGAAAAATTCAACTCCTGAGTGTTGTAGCTAATCCAACCTAATCTCTGCAGCTAAGTCAGCGTTTCTCAAACATTCCCTACAACAGCTTTCATCTGTTTGGCCAGAGAGATCCCACTGTTCTACACAACCACACTATGTGAAATCACACTCTATGACAAGGTGCAAGTGTCTGACATGCCCCAGCTTCCCACAGTGGAAAGAAATGATTGGGGAGGCCCCTTGACCAGTTCCTTCCCCTGCTTCTGGGAGAGACTTTGTGCACTTCTCATCTCACGGTTCTTGCAGTGGTTTTTTGGGGCACCTTTTGGGTTCCACTGGAAGGGTAGTCCTCCTTTCAGGGCTTCTCTGGGGACCTCCTAGTCCTTTTATGGTTGACTCCTCAGGAGGCTGGGGCCTGGTTTCACCAAACCTAGGATGTTCATTCTGGCTGAACCATCCTGCCACCAAAAAGTCGTCAGTGAGTTAGACAGCAACTGTCAGTGTGCTGGGGTTGTGTTCACATATCCAGGTTTGAATGGCAGTTGGCAAAATATCTGGTACTGTTCAACTCTGACTCCAGAATCTCATCCAGAGAATAGGATGCTGGCAGGACCCAGTGCATGGCCCCAAAGGAGCCAACTTTCTAATGTGCTGGGGGGTGCACCCCCGGCTCTGTCCCAGGCTCACCCCACTCCGCCCCTTCCCCCAGGGCTCCCCCCAACCCCGCCTCCTGCATCTTTAAGAACACCGGCCTGTACAGAAAGCTGAAAGCATGGGCTTTTTTTTCAAGATCAGAGGATTATCACTGGGCATGTTGAAATGCCAGTAGTGATCTTGGGAGACCTGGCCTACCCCTTACTCTCATGGCTTGCGATGCTGTACACAGGCACCTCTACAGCAGCAAGGAATATTTCAACAACAGGCACAGCAGGTACAGAATGAGAGTTGAATGTGCCTTTGACCATTTGAAAGGCTGCTGGTGCTGTCTACTCATGAGCTTAGACCTCAGTGGAAAAAATATCCCCGTGATCATAGCTCCCTGCTGTGCACTTCATAATATCTGTGTGACAAAGGGGAAGAGGTTTCCACAGGGGTGTAAGGGGGAGGTGAAATGACTGTCTGCTGATTTTGAGCAGCCAGATATAAGAAGAGCTCAACAGGTAGGAGGGGGCTCTATATGGCTCAGGAAGCCTTTGAAGGACCATCTTAACAATGAGCCATAGTAATGTGTGTTGCTGTAGTGTGCTGTGCCTGACATTGTTCTCTTGTGCCCACTATGAACCATGTAATGAGTGCTGTATGTGTGGTAATATAACATTGCAAATGCATCTACAGCTATTATCTGTGAATGACATCAGCCCCAGCCTCCACACCTTGTGAACTAATAAAGATGAATTAAGTTTCCATAAATAGATTTCTATTCCAAACCCATACAAACAGACATATTTAAAACTGAACAAAACTTTATACATCCAGGGAAAAGAACCTTTGAAGGAGAAAGAACAGGGAGTTCCATTTCATAAACACATACACCAACTGTCTCACAGGTCAGTGTAAGACATCTGTGCATCTGTGATGGTCTGTACTGTCCCCCCAAGTGGAGCGGAAGAGGTGTGGCCTGTGGTGTAAGCTTGGCATCAATCTCTAAACAAAAATACTGACTCAGGATTCAGCTGTCTGTGCCTGTGAACAAAAAAAACCCCTCTTCAAAATGCAATCACTTAGGGTCAGGCCCGGTTCTGAGGCATGCCTCCTCGGTCCCAGTCTGAGCCAGCTCTGCCTTCAAGCGAATGCAAGCAAACCTTCTCAAATGGCCTGGTGGTTCTACACTGGTCAGAATTTCTTCTTGGCCCTTGTAGGCCCCTGGAACAGTGGTTCTTCTATAGGGTACATCAACTCATCTAGATATTTGCCTAGTTTTGCAGCAGTCTACATAAAAAGCCCTAGTGAATTAGTATAAACTAAAATTGCATATAGATATCTTGTTTATACTGCTCTATATATTGTATACTTAAATGTAAATGCAGTGTTTATATTCAAATTGATTTATTTTATAATTATGTGGTAAAATGAGAAAGTAAGCAATTTTTCAGTAATAGTATGTGGTGACACTTTTCTATTTTAATGTCTGATTTTGTAAGCAAGTAGTTTTTAAGTGAGGTGAAACTTGGGGGTATGCAAGACAAATTGGACTCCTGAAATAAGTACAGTAGTCTGGAAAGGTGGAGAGCCACTGCTCTGGAGGACTGTCTTGTTGGTCATCTGACCTGGGTGGATTTTCCTGGGTAAGGAGTGTTGGAGTGCAGATGCCTCTAGCAGGGGCCAGAGAAGGCCTGACAGACCTCATCACACAGGGAGTCAGTGGCATTTAAGATAGATGGCACACCTGAGGATCAAGGCCATTAAAAAGGGGATATGACATTGCCCTACATCTCTTAAATATTACTGCAGACATCCAAAGGTGAAGCTGTTAGCAGACACTGTGCCTGAATATTCATAGAACAAAGTAGGCCTTAGTTTTTATCATTGTGATACAAATGACTATTCATTAATCAATGACTAATCCAGCTTTTTGGAAATTGCTATGCTGGAAAGGGTAACTTAATATTTATTTAGGCTTTCCCATGATTACCTGTATGCACATTACGGGGGCAGAAGTCTTCTAAAAGTAGGCATCATGCTGGTAGTGTAAACCTATAGCACAGAGTGGATCTTGACTTCTGCTTCTAGGCACAAAGGGCTTCTTCCATCATGAAAGTAGAAATGAGAGTACCATGAGGTACTGTTGCTACCATGCCAGTCAACTGCACCATGGCCCTAAAAAACGTGGCTTAATAACCAGGGGCCATGCCCTGCATAGTCAGCTAAGGCATATGATGCAATCTGTAGCACATTCTAGCTGGGAAGCCATACCAGTCCCTTTCACCTGCCAGCATATTGTGGCTGACCACATGGAACCATCCTACGCTGTCCTGGCAGGATTGTTCTTAAAACAGATGTTCAGCTGCCTGCAATTCTCTCCCTCCTAAGGTCACAATGAGACCTGAAACCAGGGGAAATAATGACTTCCAAATTTCATTACAAAGGGGTTGCCTCTACAAAGATGTGGGGAAACCTGCTACCCCCTCCAAACCATGTGAGAGATCAGTGGGCTAATTTCTAGTCTGATGTAAGGGTTCCACAGATCTCAAATCTAGGCCCACCGCTCTCACACCCTGGCCACCACCAAGCAGCTCACTCAGAAGGACTGGAAGTAAGGGGCTAACAAAACATTGACCCCTCCCAGAGGCTCCACCCACAAGGATCTTGACTGGGGATGATGACCAGTCCCATTGACTGGCTGAGCATACTATTTAAGGCAGAAAGAGGAACAGGAAGTTGTTTGAGCATCTAAGAGACTTTCTGTTTGGGCTGGAATCTTGTTTGATCCCTGGTTCTCTGAGCCTGACCCTGATTCTGGCTCTGACCCCTTGGTTGGTTCCTGATTCTGGCTCTGACCAGTAAGTTAGACCACCCACCTCCTGGTCCTGACACCCGTTCATTCAAAACTTTTACGATATACTGCAACATGCTAGTACAGTGAAGTACTGCTCTTGAATAAAGTGAAATGCTAACTCCTGTTTTAAGAGCTCAGAGAGCAAGTCTGAATTATTATTAATAATCTTTACACTGCACAGTGTATCTGGAAAAGATTAAAAATGGCTAACAGATATCTGCCAAGTTGCTGATGAATAGTTCTGGTAGCTATGGAGATAATACATGTGACTTTTCTGATCTTTTTGTGATTCTGAGAACTATCTCCCATTTTCTTGCCATCAGAAGCTATATTCTCCTGAATAATTCTGGCAGTCACAATTCCCCTAATAATTTCAGAGGTTCAGTTGCCAGAGTGTTTGGAGCTCTCCCCAGCAAAGATGGGTCAATACACCCAATTGACCCAGTCCCTGATATGATTTCAGCGGAGTCTCCTTTTGTGGGGAACAGATAGCTATAGAGAGAGGAAATGGAGCTGACTTTTAAAGACATATCTTTATCTTTCTGTCTATCCAGCTGATGCTCGTTACCACAGTATCTGAGAACATTTATCAGCCTGCAGCTGTTAGCCTCCCCACTGACCTGAGAAACCTAGAAATGCAAAGAAAAATCTTAGATTTAATTTTTGTAAAGAGTCAGTTTCCATTTCTTTTCTTTATAAAGATAGTCCTGAAAAGTAAGGCACTAGAGATGAAAATTTGTTATTGACTTCTAAAATTCACAGGTTATTCAGAGCCCCCCCAAGGTTGTCCTTTGGGTCTGTGAAAACTATGGTCACATTTGGGACCATCCCAGTGCTGTCAGCAAGCAGCCACAGTGTCTCTTGATGGGGGAAAGATTCCATTCTGATTTGTGGCTCTGAGGGGCAATGCCAGCCAGGCTGCTACTGATGACATGGGTTGTCACAAATTCCCTCTGAGCCTGTAGCTGCACCAACTCCTCTGCAGAGAAGCCAATGAACCTTATGGCCATAACAAAGGGCAGCATCATGTAAACATCATGACAGGCAGTGCAGTTTAGGGAACTAGATGCAGGCCTGATGATAAGGGACTCCTGCATGCTAATCTGTTCTGCCACTTTCTTCCTTCTGTGGCCTTGGTCAAATCACTTCACCTTTCTGCTATGGTCTCCCCTCTCTGTACAATGGGGATGATAGTATTTACCTGACTCACGGAGAAAGGATAAATAAATAATTGTTTATAAAGCACTATATACATTCTGATATTCATAAGAGTACACACAAAATCCTACAGTGGCCGGAGCCACTAGACAATTGTCCCTTGCAAAATTTTTTAAAATGTTACCAACTATGACAGACCTAGTGCATGCCTCTGGACTCCACTCCACAGCAGGAGTTGGGATGGACCTAATCATCACACATATACACATTTCCTATATAAAGAGCATTTGTTAACTAGCATTAGGGTGACCAGATGTCCCATTTTTAAAGGGACTGATTCATATTTAAGCCCTCTCACAGGTGTCCCGACTTTTTCTTAAAAATGGGCAAACTGTCCCGTATTTTTTGTTTCCCCCTCATCAGTACTGGTGGGTCTTGCTGCTGTCCAGATCCCTGCTTGCTAGCTGCCCGCCTGCCCACCAGGGGCTGACGACAGGGGTGGGTGTGCAAGGCTGGTGGCGGGCCAAAGATGCAGCACGTGGGGGCGGCCGCTCTTCCTGCTGGTCCGTCAGCACAGCCCTTGCTGCGTGCCGGCTCTCGGCGAGCAGGGCCCCTCCCCCATCTCAGCCAGCACTGGCTACGCGCTCTTTCCAGTTTTTAGCCGACACTGGCTACACACTGCGAGGGCTTGTGAGTGCGGGCAGGTGCCAGGTGGCAGCTGCCGGTTATATGTCGCCTCTGCTGCCCATCCATCAGCCCTTTGCATGCTCCCCCTCGTGCAGTCCTCTCCCTGCTTTGCCCCTTCACCTCTCTCCAGCCCCGCTCTCGTCCATATCCCCCGCAGTGGGGCACATCGGAGTGCTCAGCTCACCCCAACAGCTTGGCCATCAGGCTCCTTCCTTCCCCCACTGCCTCTGGCTGGCCTGATGCTCTGGGAAAGCCCAAGACCCTCTGGCCCAGGGGCTGGCCAGGAGGAGCCAATGCATGTGTCAAAGCCCCGCACAGCGCTGGCACAAGGGAGCCTCTCTGCCCGTCAGCTAAGCTCTGGAGTGCGGAGGAGGGGGGAAGAGCTTTCCAGTCTGTTCATGTCCCAGCCTTACCCACCCCTCCCGCCAACCCTGGGTCCTGTCCCCAGGAAGTGCGGGGCTGCTCCGTCCCCCAGGCATCCTTCCTTGTTGAACCACCTCTCTGGCTTCCTTCACTGAAGCCCCTGCAGCCAGGTTCCCTGGGTGTTGGTGCACAATACAGCCTTAGTGCTTAACCCCTTCCTGCCTCTGCTGTAGCCAGGGGACAGGATGCTGCTGGGTTATGTGGTTGGGCAGCAGCAGCCTGGAGGTGTTAGCTGCCTTTCGACACTGTGCAGGCAGAAAGCCACAAGCTGCTTCCAGCCACATGGGGAAGGGAGGAGAAGAGGTGAGCTCTGCAAAAACATGGGCCAGGTCATCCCTTCTTCCCGCCCCTGCCTGAAGCTGGAAGCAGCTCCGATCCCTTCCCTCTTGCACAGTGCTGAAAGGATGCTGCTGGCCACAATCTGCACAATCTGAACCCTGGCAGAAACCTGGAGAGGTGCATGTGACCCTGTGTGCCCCCACCACATGTTGCGCTGGGAAGATGAGGCGCCAGGTATTAGGAGAGGTGGGTCCGTTTCAGGGGCCCAGCCCAACATGGAGGGCAGAGAGCACCGGGCAGGGAGGGTGGGGTTGGTTGGTCACCTCCCCGTGTGAGAGAGGTGTAAGGGAGTATGTGTGTGTCACCTCTCCCTGTGTGTTTGTGGAGGGGGGAGGGGTGCGTATGTCACCCCTCTCTGTGTGAATCCTAAAGCCAGGATGGGCAAACTTTTTGGCCCAAAGGCCACATCTGGGTGTGGAAATGGTATGATGGGCCATGAATGCTCACAAAATTAGGAGTTGCGGTGTGAGAGGGGGTGAGGACTCTAGCTGGAGGTGCAGGCTCTGGGGTGGGGCCAGAAATGAGGAGTTCAGGGGGCTTTGGGCTGGGGCAGAGGTGTGGCATGGGGGGTCTCCAGGTGGGCGTCCGGGTTCTGGGATGGTGCTGGGGATGAGGTGTTGGGGGTGCAAGAGGGTGCTGCAGGCTGGGACCAAGGGGTTCAGAGGGTGGGAGAGGGATCAGGGTTAAGGGTTGGGGCATGAGAGAGGTGCAGGGATGCAGGTTCCAGGTGGCTATTACCTCAAGCAGCTTTCGGAAGTAGTGGCATGTCCCCCATCTGGCCCTTACACAGAGTGCAGCCAGGCTCCTCTTTATGCTGCCCCGTCCTCGGGCACTGCCTCTGAAGTTCCCATTGGCCGCGATTCTGGCTGCAATTACATGTGTAATAAATACTAAACAATAAATAAATAAAGCCATCTACAGATCCATGTGTCCATGATCTAGAGCTTCAGAAATCCAGAGCAAGTGCGCAAAAGGTGATCTTTGGGACTAAGGGAGACAGAGCAAGTTCAGTGTCTAGCAAGACAACAGCACTTGGATAGGGGAGCAAAACCTAAGATAAGAACAGAGAATAAAACAGAATGAAACCGAAATAGAGGAGGAAAAATTAGACAAAACAAGAGAGAAAACTTGGAAAGAAGAACAGAAACTGGAGAAAATAAAATGAATAAAAGAGAGAAGAGCTGGATATGGGGTAGAAGACAAAAATGATCAACGTTCATCCTGTCAGCTGCATAATGTGACAAACCTCTCCATGGATCACCACCTTGTAGTGGTGGAGAGGCTTGCGTGTCTCAATGACCCTGAGAGCGATGCTGCCTGGAGTCATGTACTCCTTTAGGGCTACCTACGGCAGAATGGTCATGGGTGAGGTTCCAGACAAAGTGTGATCCACGTCCCTAACAGCAGAGCAGACAGAGAATAACTGCACAGTGGAGGTGAAACTGTTGTGTAATGTTACAATGGCTGTGAAGGTGGATGAAGGCTGCAGCAAATAGAGGATTTCCAATCGTCATGGTGTCCATGCCATTGGTTTCAAGCCTTCTATCTGTCAAGGATAGTGCACCTGTTGTGCACCAGTGTCCCCACTTTAAAGAAGTCTCACACAGGCATCTTCCATTTGGGGGCAGGGGAAATAACATTTGCACAAGTCAAAAGTCCAGTGGCGATCAGTGAGTGGCAACGGGAACAGGACAGTGAAATCCGGAAGTTCCTAGCCACAGACCAACACACAGGCGGTGCGTGTGTGAAACAGTCATCTTGCTTAAGGATTGAGGTGGGTCAAGCATCTCGGCAGCTACACCCATGACTGAGCAGTCCTTTTTAGGATTCACTCTGCTCACCCGACATGGGGAGGGGGTTAAAAAAGGTACCCTAAAAATAGTCTTTTCTCTGTTTTTCCTGTCTGGATAGCCGCATCCAGCAGCATCACAACCTCAGCAGTCGAAAATGTAAGAAACTTTTTAACTTTGGAACTTGGAACGTATGTACCCTGATGGGCAATTTAAACAGCGATTGACCAGAGCGACGTACAGCCATTATTGCTTGTGAATTGAGTCGGTTTAAAATTGATATTCCTCCTTTGTCCGAAACTAGAAGAGCTGATGAAGGACAGGTGAGGGAGGAAAAAGGATACACCTACTTTTGAAAGGGAAAATCTATAGATGAACCACGATTGCATGGAGTGGGTTTTGCTATAAAGAACAAGCTCGTAAGGTGCCTCTCTGAGGTACTAGATGGCATCAATGAGCAGTTTGTAACACTTTGAGGCTCACCAAAAATCACCAGGCAACTATTGTGAGTGCCTTTGCACCAACACTGGATGCTGATGAGAATGTAAAGGAAGATTTTTATTCTCAGTTGGAAACCATTTTATTGGAGACCCCTGCAGAAGACATGATCATCCTTCTGGAGGATTTCAATGCATGTATTAGATGAGACTCAGACCTGTGAAAAGGAACAATCGGGAAAGAAGGAGATGGCAAAAGCAATTCCAATGGAATTCTGCTCCTGACCAAGTGTGCTGAACATGAACTTATTATTACGAACACCCTTTTCCGACAAAAGGAAAAGTTCAAAATATCTTGGAGACATCCATGGTCAAGGCACTGGCATCTCCTCGACTACGTCATAGTTCGTGCTTGAGATTGTAGTGATGTACTTTTCACAAGAGCAATGACAAGTGCTGATGACTGTTGGACTGATCATCGCTTTATCCAATCTACAATGAAAATTAAAATCGCTCCCAAATGGAGGCTGCAAAAGAAGCAGGTCAGACGTAAGCTGAAGGTTCAAGATTTGAATGACTCTATTAAGCATGACCGCTTCCAAGCAGCCTTAGAAGAAAAGCTCCCATCATCAATGTGACAAAATGGTTTGGAGCCTTGAAAAAGCAATAATGAACAAAGTGGAGGATCTAGCAATCATAATATCAGGTCTGATGGGTAAGGCCCAGTCTTATAAATTATCCAAGTGCTTAACTTTATTCATGAGTAGTCCCTTAGAATTCAAGGGATAACTCCACCAGCACAAATCACAGCTTTCCTTTTGTACACCAGAAGCCTGTGCTGGTGCAGCCGCACTGGTGGCTACAAATGATGTCTGAAATCAGTGGCAAATCCCCAAAGTGCAGAAGGCCTCAGGCTGCACGTTAGTTGTAGCCGTGACAGAAACTCAGCTTTTTGTAAAAACTAAGGGTTTTTGCCATGGTGACCAGCCTGTTACAGAGCAAGGCTCCACCATGATTTTTTACAAATTTGGCTCCATATGCCTAGAGTAGCAGAATACGAGGGGTTTTATGGTTTTAAACTATTAGCAAAGTATTATCACATTGTTTAAAGCAATTTGTATTCTAGATACAGTGTTTCATTCACAAAGAGTGATGCTGAATGCAGGTTATGTTGAGCAAGTACAACTTTATTAAACCCTGTGAACTGCTCTATGTGCCTGCATTGCTTGCAGCCTAATGCACCACATATCCTGTTGCCACTCATGTCCTTCAATAACGGTCCCTGCAGGGAATATGGGCTTTTCTCCACTTCTAGTGATCATGAGACATATAGGATATTTATGTGACTTCTCTTATTATTTCCCCTGGCAAGCAGCTCAATATAAATTAAAATATCATGTGCCAGGGCTTTTCCTTTTTTAAACTAAAATTAAGACTTTCCCCTTTTTGTTGTGACAAACAATCAGCTGTAATGAGAAGGCCCTGGAGAAAGGGCAGGAACATTAAAATGTTAGCTTAAATAAAGCAGATTGAAGGAATGCAAAATGAGTTCAGGAAAACTGGTTGACATTCAGTAGGGCTGGCAAGCCAAGTGTAGTGAAGCAATGGAGGTGGGGGTTTGTACTTGTTTAACATATTTTTAAGTGATTTTAAGGTTCATGAAAGGTCTTGATTGATGGCCTGGAAACTGAAATGCTGTTAATCTTCTACACCTGAAATTCAAGCTTCCTCATGCTGTCTCCATCACATCACTGTTTCAACACTAACCTGGAGGTGAAGGGGTAATTAAGGCCCTGGTCTTGCAAGCAGCAACTTGGCACAGGAGACAAGCCCTGAGGGGACAGATTGCAGGATTGGGGCCTTAGGCCCTATGGAGGCTGATTCTTCTCTCAGATTTACCATTGTGTATCTCATGTGACTTCAATGGAATTCCTCCTGATTTTACATCAGTGTAAGTAAAAGGAGGATCAGGCCCCATTGTCTATGAAATTCTCTTTGTTGAGACTCCCAACATAAGTGTTATTTGTGTTGGTGTTTTCTTGTGAAGTGGATAATTGTTCACTAAAAAATGGACTTAAACCTCCAACTCATTTCATATAGGCCACTGTACAGCCATTAAATGCTGATAATTTAGGATCACTGCCACTCTGATCTTGAGTTAAACCTGGCACCTAAATGTGCACAGAAAAGGGGAATTATGTATAATTATGATATAGTTGCACGAACTATAAGGGTAACAAACCACTGAAATGAATTAGAGAAGTAAAGAATATAAAGGATTTTTAAAAATGCAAAGAAACTATAAAGGAGGAATATTGGGAAAGTTATAAACACAAAAAAGAAGTACAAGGAGACACTACAAGAGCAAAAACAAATGAGTGAGAAACTGCCAAAAACATGTAATCACAGGTGTTTTTCAAATAAACAATGGACCAGATTCACTAACATCTGATTTACTGGCACTTGCTAAAGTATGGAATTGGATACCAATTCTCCTTTTGTCAAGCTTAACAACTTTGAGAGAGATCTGTAGAGCTAGTCGCCATGGCCCAGTCCTCAAAGATATTTAGGCACTTAACTCCTATGGAATTAAAAAGCACTGGACGTTGTGAAGGGTCTATCTTTGCCCTAGAGTGACATAAAAGTAATAAAAGATTAAGGAGAAGTGTTTATTTTCATGACTATCAAAGAACTGGTCTCTGAGTGCTTGTGCACTCATTGCATTTGACACTGACCAGTGTGTCGTCATTTACATTATATTTCTTTTTCAGAAGCTGAGTTTAGTTGTCTCCTTGATGATCTGTCTCTCTATATTAGCGTTTCATTGTGTTTCCCATCCCCAGAATATCTGATCATTTTCTACATTAAATATATTGGCAATAGCGAGGTCTGTAGTAGACTTAATGGTATCTCTGCCTTTTCTTCCTTTAGTGGTAATTTTTTTTCTTTAGCTATTAAGTTCTTTGCTTTTATGTAAGTGCTTGGGTTTGTTGTGATAGGTACGTGCACTGTTGTCACTTAGCAACCTTAGCCATTTTTCAATTTTATTTCTGTATACTATACTTGATAACAGGATAGATAAGTCACTGCTCTCTTGGGAGTAACATGCTGCTCTAGTCTTGCTTTTTATTTAATAGCTGGCCATCCCTTACCTTCCTGGTTGGAAAAGATTCCAGGAAGCAAAATGCAGTTGTTCTGTCATATGCAGGGACACGCAGCTGGCATTCTATGTTGCATGGAGGAGGACTCACAAAATCAGGAATTTCATTTAGGCCCTGACCCTGTAATGAGCTCAGCACAAGCACAGGGATCTGAGGCAGTAAATAAGGTGGCTTTAAAGAATAAATAATGAGAGTTGATGGTTCTGGAGAAAATCTTTTGGCCTGATGTTATTTGAAAGGATAATTTCCTATAAATTTGGGCCCAAGAATGGCATAGTCAATTGTTAATTAATAGATTTAGAAACACCAGGACTACTTTTCAGAGAAATCCATCAGAAGAATTTATGCCCAGTGTTTCAAGATGCTGGGAGGTTTGTTTGTTTGCTTGTTTGGCTTGTACTGTTTCTTTAAAGAAGCATGACCTGATGGGATATCTGACTCAGGTTTAAAAAAACTGCTGCAGCAGGCTACCTTCCCTCTATTAAGACTGCACTCCTAGAAGTGTCCTTAGACTATGGAGTTGGAACAGCAAGGTTAGGTGAAAGTTCATTTGTTCTGATATTTGTTGCTGTGTATGAGAGTATTCTTTGTTTTGACAGAGAATAAAATGAGTAGGGGTTTTTCTAGTTTGTTTTGGTAGTTTTCTGATCTTATATTTTTTAATGAGTCCCCTGTACCTGCTCATTGATAGTTATTGTGTTGACAGAAGTATTTCTGCTGATAAAACTATAATGTGGATTTATGTTTTCTCTTTTCTCTCCACCTTCAAAACAAATACCTGATAGCACTTCTACAGCTATCTTGGCAGTTTCTGGTTAATATATATAGGAATATTATGGTGCAAAATATTTATTCCTTTTTATAGTAATATCCTGTAGTAAGGACAAACTTCACTATGTAAATGCAGTTGCATAAAATCTGGAAATTCTGATTATTATTATTTTTAACCATTTTATTCAGTCATATTACCACAGATGATTTCATGACGTAAAGATGGTATCAAATAGATTCTTGTAGTGTTACTTATTGATACCATCCATGCTTTTATCACCATTAGAAATAAGTTTGTGGGGGGGGGCGGAGGTGTCTCTCTCTCTTCCAACACCTGTTGTGGAAGGTAACTAGGATTAATGGACCAGATTCTGAGATGCAGTTATCAAAAAGTGTAGCATAGATGACTTAGGAAAGATCAGGAGGGAATAAGGTGATTTTGCTCCTTCCTGATTCTGGGCTGCTTTGGGTTATGATGTCCCCTGAAAGCTGCTCTAACTTACTGCAGCCTTGTGCAGTTGCCTATGAGTTGCACAGCCCAGAATAATCAGAATACTTTTGTGCTCTAGCTACTTTCCTTCCTACTCTGAACATTTTCCCCCCATGTAAGGGACTGTGCAGGAGAGTAGTTGTGTAGGGCTGATGTAGGCAGCTTTACAATCTCCAGAGCTTGGGGAAATTAAGAAAAAAAAACTTGGCTAGAAAAAAAATCAGTTTCCTTCCATTGAAATATACGAAGCTGTGGGAATCCTATTGCTTGAGCTACTGAGCACATGTAGAGTAGGAAAACAGCCAGTTTTAAAACCCATTGGCGACCATGTACTAATGCATGTACTTTTTAAACACCTCTTACTTTCTCAGTCTAGACAATCCCACAGCTGAGGTTTGGGCAGTGTTATTAGTTGGTGGTAGGCAGTGCTAACAGCATGCTAAGTACTTTGGAGCTCTTTTTTTTCCTCCTTTTTTTTTAAAAAAAGAGACCCCGAAAAAGCACTCCATAATATGCTCCAGGGAACAATTCTGTTCCTGTATTAGGGAGGGAGCTAATTAGATGACCCAACAGATCTTACATTACATCTTTAACTTCTGTGAAATCCAGCCCTACTAACTAAGCACAGCAGCCAGATGTTTCTTCTAAAATCATAAACAGTGACATACAACATAGCCGACACTTGACTCTGAAGCCTAATTATGACTATTTAACCCTTCACAATATCCAATGCTTTTTAATTTCGTAGGGTCAGCTCCTCAAAGGTATTTGGGCACCCTTTCTAGTGGATGAAACAATTACTGCATGTCTACTATTTCATGCTGTCTGTGATCCTATTGGGATCCAGGAAGGCAGTTCTGTATTTTTGAAACTGACCCATGGTGTGTTCTTCTGCCTCAACCTTATCTCACCAGACTGCCATTCCGTCTTAAAGATTTTACCAATGGATCTTACAGTTAGGAAGCAACAAGATTATTTCTGGCTCCCTGCCCCAGTTTGTATGTAGAAATATCACTTCAGAAAGACTTAAATTTAGTGTCTGTTTCTACGGAGTTATGTGGCATCACATGAAGTCCTATGTGATAGTACTTAGGATAATATGAAGTTGTTAGTTAAAGCTACAGTACCATGGCTTTGAGTAAAGTCACAAGAAGCCCATTGTGGTTAAATAATTGGAAGGGGTATACGTTTTTCCAATGCCAGCCTTGTAAGCTGTTTGAGTCCTTGAACCTTGCAGAATGCTCTGAATCTAGAAACAGTCTCTGGCGGTCTTCTGCCTATTTCCAGAGCATGAAGAATTGTCGAGCCAAACAAATGATTTCACAATGGAAACATCCTTGTCTCTATAGCGGCAGAGGACAAGCTGATGCTGGTGGTGCCTTGATGGCCCTCTGACAGGATGCCATGAGTGATGGTAACCCTGATTTGTATAAAGAGGGCATGGTTCTCCCAACATGAAGCACTGATCATTTCTGCAGCCATTCCACACACAAATCTATCAAAAATGGGTGAGGTGGAATAGCTGAAAAATCAGATCCAGAGCTTCATTTTAGTCCAAGTGACATTGGGCCCTGAGAAGGGACTGGTGAATCTTGAGCCCTACTGGAAGCTATGTTGAAATACAGAAAGGGAAGTGATGGCAATGAGAAGACTGGTGTCAAATTAAAATCAGGGGCTTTTTTTCCCACTATTACCAAGCCCTCCTCAGCTTCACTTGAAATTGATGGGAGTTATTACTTGGCACCAGTGTAAATCTGGCCCCAGGTCCTATGAACAAATATACAGGCCCTAATACTGCTTGGGGCTTCTGCATTTTCCTGGCTTCTAACAGGACCCTTCTGTTCTGCAGCCTAACTGTGGTTCCAGCTAGTCAGCACCCTGCACCTGCTACTGTCAGGAGCATTCCTGAAGGAACATAAGCAATCAAGTTCTTTACTGCCGCTCTTTTGGCTGCCTGGAGGTAGAGAGCTACATAATGCTGGCTGATGCTGCCTACACAGGAAACACTAAAGACACAGTGTGGTGGCTGGCAGGAGCATGGACAACTGAGGGCTTGGAAGGGAGACACTTAACTCCTGAAAAGCTACAGTAGTTGGAAGAGCAGAGCCCTCCTGTATAAAGAGAAAAGGGGGAAACGTGAATCACCCTGATGGTGATTTGGATTTGGAGCTTGTTCTCCTGACAGTACCAAGCCCAGATTACTTGAAGAAAAACTGGCAAACTTTTCTTGGTCATAATTTGATCAGTCTTATGTCAGAGGCTCTGAGTGACCCAAAAATGTGGCCTGTACTTAAATTCAGGGAAAGGTTACACCCATAGCAGAAACCACACAAGGATAGTAAGGTGGGGGAGGAAGGAGATTCCTTCTATTCTAAAAGCAAGCAGGATGTTTTGGGGACAATATTTTTCCTTTTAAAGGGACTGTTGATATCAATATTTGGAGGCAGCTGAAATTAGATAATTTAGGACAAGGGGGAAGGAGGGAAGGATTCAGAGATGAGGCTTGAAAGGGTACAAAGATAGAAAAGGAAACTAGGGTAATACTTGTGGGGAAATGTACCTTTAAAAGGCTCTGACAAGAGCTAGTTGGGACCAGTTATGTTCTGTAGAGGTTCATGTTATAACAATGCTGACCAGTTAGAACTCAGACACTGAAAGAAGTGGACCAGTGTCAGACTCCATAGCTCAGTGATCACTGAATGCTCAGTAGGAAGCAGCGTAAAGGTGAGAATATCCGTGTCTAGGAGGGGTAGATGGGAAAGAGCAGAACTAGGAAATAGTAGCCATCCAAACAGAGAAGTGCTTCTGTTGCTAACTGTTGGAAGATGTAAGAAGGGTTTGAATTGCTACTGGACACCTATGGGACCCCTGCCGTGTGCTAGGCAGAGTGACATAAATAAAGGTGGATCTGTCTAATTCAAGTTGTGTGTGGGACAGGGTCCTGAGCAGACAGCATGGCTTCCATTCACTTAGGGCTTAGTCTAAAACTTGTTAGTCTATTGAATGACTGATTGGGCTCTCCAAATAGAAAGGGGGAGAAATAGCTCAGTGGTTTGAGCATTAGCTTTGTAAACCCAGGGTTATGAGTTCAATCCTTGAGAGGGCTATTTAGGGATATGGGGTAAAAATGTGTTGGATGATTTAATAGGGGTATTGGTCCTGCTTTGAGGGGGTTGGGCACTAGATGATCTCCTGATGTCCCTTCCAACTCTGAGATTCTGATTCTAGTACCCAAGAGCATGGGAGCTACTGGGTCTCTCCTGCTACTTCTTCCAGTTCCATGTTTCCTGCTGGGTGGGGGGAAAAGAGCTCTTCTAGGAACATGGAGGGCAGACAGCAATGGAAACTAAGGACTCTGGTCAATAGGAGAGAGGAATTTGAAGAGACCAAGGGAGTTTAGTGGGAAGGAGATGGGAAGTAAAGATTGATAAAAGAAATAATGAGGAAAACCAGACTACAGGAATACATGTGTAAATAGCAATATTGAATGGGAGGAGGCAGCAGTTAAACTGTAGGAGGGAGTGAAAAAGCTTCTAAAAGTACCTTTTGGAGAGCTATCTGAAAAGGAAAAAATAAACTAACCTTAAAAATGAGTACAGAATAAGCAGAAGGGAAAACAGACACAGAAAGAAATTGGGGTATGATGGTTACCTCTATTTATCGAAGCTTGTCACCTTTCAGTTTAAATACAAAAGGGTGTCTTGTATCATGCGACAGAAGGGTGTGGGACATAAGATCTAGAATACAGAGATTTGTGACCTGCATTGATGCTGGAGTTTTATATCAGTCATGCTATCTAAGCAACTTTAAGTTTTATGATTGCAAAACATTTTCTACTAAACTCCCTATTTTCAGAGGTTCATAATCTTCCAAAAACGAATGCTTTGGATAAGGAAAATCTCTATGCTTGGCAAGCCAGAAACTGGGGATGGTGAAAACTTGATTAAAGTCCTTTCAGCTGCCTGAGCTGCAGAAGAGAGGAAAGAGTATTCCCCATTAATCACACTTTTTTTGTTTTTAAAATAGGCCTATAACCTCTCTCTCCCCACCTCAAGGGCTAAAGTTCTGAAACATTTACAGTTCTCAGGACTAGTGAGTCTCTTGGTTTGGGAAAACATTGTCTTGTTTTAACAAAATGACTGTATGACAATAATGTATCCTATCCTCAGGATGGATCTAGCCTTAAAAGTACAAAAAAAGTTATACAGGATTGTATGTCTGTCTCAATAATTTCATATCCATTTTTTTCAGTTTCTACCAGAAAAAAACTTTTCTAACTGCCAATGACACAATCACCTGGGATTTGAAAATGAAACTGGGTTCTCTCCTCAGATATAATCACCAATAATAAAGGTGCTGTACACCAAAACCTGCCCTCAGCTACCCCTGTGAAAATCTATGAACATCATTTTGCACAGGTGTAACTGAAGGCATAATTTGACCCTGCATTTAGTACTGGTCCAACTTAGCTTGTCCACACAACAGCACAGCTACAGCAGTGTTGCTGCAGTACCATAGTGTGGACACTTGCTACAGTGTCGGAAAGGTTTTCTCCCCACAATAGTTAATCCAGCACTCCAAGAGGCAGTAGGTAGCAGTGTCTATACCGGGGCCTAGATCAGAATTTTTCACAACCCTGAGTAATGTAGTCATATTGATCTAGGTTTTAGGTGTAGACCAGGGCTAAGTAAAAGTGGCTCAATGATCAGAGGTGCTGAGCAGCCCACCTCCCAGTGGTTTCTGCCTGTGTTAAGGGTCTTTGTAAAACTAGACTTTCTATTTAGGTGTCTAAATATTATTTTAGAATCCTAATGTTAGACACATAGTTTGAAATGTTTTGGGGGTAAGTAAATCTTTTGGTGTGCATGCAAGCTCTTAGTAGTTTTGATTCTCCAGGGTTACACAAGCGTAGAGTAGTAGAAATTTGTTACTAAAGTTGGTAGACATGATTGAATGCATAAAGGAAGCAGATCTCTTGAGAAATGCAGATGCTTTTTTTTACAGTTGTCTTCAGTCAAAATGAGGGTAAGTTTTAAATACAGATGTATGTGCTGATGGCTGGATTAAGGCAGGATCTAGAGCCCATCAATATGTTAAGCTTGGATCTGAGGCTATGGAGTAAAAGTCCTGGTGGAAGCTATGATTTGTGTGTTTTAATGGGAAGCCAGATTAGGACATGAATATGGCTTTAGTGTGTAGGGCCCCATGCAATACTCATGGGATATCAGAACTTAATTCATTTTTAAAACATTTCTACCCTTCCTCATTGCAAAGAGAACCCAGAAAATGGCTGGCAAACTGAGGCAAGGTTGTCTGCAAACTTCAGGAAGGCGTTTGAAACAATAGCTCTGGCTTTATCTACATGACATCATTTACAGTGGCATACCTGCACTAATGCAGCTGCCCTGCTGTAAGCACTTCTTGTAAAGATGCTCTAAGCTGATGGTAGGGAGCTCTCTCCTTGGTTTAATAACTCCTGCCTAGAATGAGAGGCAGTACCTATGTTGGCAGGAGAAGACATAGCTACTGCTCTCACGCCAACATAGCACTATCTACAGCGGCACATAGGTCTGTATAATTTACGTGTGGATTATTCACATCCTCTGAGTAACTTAAATTATACTAAAGGAATTTCACAGACATAGCTTCTGTAAGGTCTGAGCTGCCCATCCATTGTAATAGGTTAATGCTGAACCCCCACCACCTTGCCTTAAGTTAATGCTGAACCTCCACCACTTTGCCCAGAACAGTAGTGTCACACCAATATTACCTCAGCAGAGTACACGGGTTCATCTAGATGAAAAGATTAAGGTTAGATTATCTGTTGGCTAACCCTGACCAAACAGTGATCTTTCCCGTAGTATAAATGCAGGCTAATGCCTTTTACCTCTCTCTAGCTGGTCCAGGTTGATATGAGGCATCCATGTTAGAGTTGACTTAGAGCTATTAAATTGATGTAAAAGGTATTAACCTTCATCAATACTAGGGAAAAGGTTGTGGTAGCCCTGATCTTTTTCTAATCTTTACAGACTGTGTGAGAAGGAGCCAGCCCTTGCTGCTACCACCTCAACATGTCCAGGGTCTTTTGACAGAGTCAACTGAGTGGGTGGGTACAGAGTCCTCTCCCATCAGGATGGACTCAATTTATCTGAAGACTGAGCAGTAATCTGAGGATTTTATTATATATATATATATATATATATATATATATATATATATATATATATAATAATGGTACTGCTTTAGTTATACCATTACTACTTTAACTGTAAAACACCCTTAGCGTGCACTGACACTGGTATAAAAGTTATATATAATATAGCTTATTCTAGTTCAGGAAAGAAAATCTGCTGTACCGGTATAAGGCATTTTTATACTAGTATAACTGTGTCCATATTAGGCATTATACTATTGTAACTGTATCAGTAAACAGTCATACCCATAATTGATTGAGGGCTTGTCTACACTACCCGCCGGATCGGCAGGCAGTGACTGATCCAGCGGGGGGTCAATTTATAGTGAGATGCGATAAATCCACTGTTGAGTGCTCTTCTGTCGACTTGGTACTCCACCAGAACGAGCAGCGCAAGCAGAGTTGACGGGAGAGCATCAGCCGTCAACTTACTGCAGTGAAGACACTGTGGTAAGTAGCTCTAAGTATGTCGACTTCAGCTATGCCATTCACATGCGTGGTAGTGCAAACAAGCCCTGAGTTGTACCAGTATAACATTTCTAGTGTAGACAAGGTCAACATTATATTGGTCTAAGCACCTTCATATTGGTATAACTGCCCACACTAAAACAGGTTTACTGGTATAACTATTCTGGTATGATTAAGGGGGCACTACACTGTGTAGACAAGGTCTTAGATCCAGGAGCTTGACTCTTAGCATGCTTGTGGGTTAACTCTGCATGCTGGATAGGTGTGGTACAGGCACAAGTAACCTCAGTAGCTCCTTGCTAAGAGCATTAGTCGTGAAGGGTTCATATACCAGCCCCTTTGTGGCGCTGGCAAAGCTGGGGGTAGGCAAGGTTGAATGCGCTGGGGCGGGTATTTACGGTAGCGGGTTTGGAGATGCTCTCGGCGGCACTTACGGTAAATGGGGAGGGGGGAGGGAGGGAGTATATTGCGTGCGCGGGCGGGGTAGGCAGAGCTGCGTGCTCGGCCCCGCGAGGCGCGCCTCTCCCTCGCGAGCTCGGTGAAAGGATTTGGCGCCAGGCGGGTCCGCTCTGCAGCTGCCGCAGCCGCACGAACCAGCCGCGCCACCCACCCACCCGCGTCCCACCGGGGCCTCGACCCAGCGCCGCCGCCCGACCGAGCCCAGCGCCGCCAGGCACCGCGCCGCCGCCATGAGCTGCTCGCCCGTCAACGTGAAGAAGCTGAAGGTGTCGGAGCTGAAGGAGGAGCTGAAAAAGCGGCGCCTCTCCGACAAGGGCCTCAAGGCCGAGCTCATGGAGCGGCTCCAGGTCGCGCTAGACCAAGAGGAGGTCGGCGGGGGAGGCCCCGCCAGCAGCGCCGCCGAGCCCGGCAACGGCAGTATGGAGGGGGAGGCGGCCGAGATCGGCCAGGAGGGAGGCCCCGACCAGGCCGCGGCCTCCGCCGCCGCGGACGACGACGAGGAGGGGATGGAGGCGGCCGATGGCGACGCCATGGAGCTGGGCGAGGAGAACGGCGAGCGGGCGGGGGCCGGGGGCGGCCCGATGGAGGAGGAGGAGGAGGCGGGCGGCTCGGAGGAGGAGGAAGAGGAGGATGAGAACGGGGACGACCAGGGCTTCCAGGAGGGGGAGGACGAGCTCGCCGACGAGGAGGAGGCCTCGGCCGGCGACGCCAACGGGCACGGCGAGCAACAGCCCCCGCAGCAGCAGCAGCAGCCCCAGCCGCCGCCGCTCCTGCAGCCCCAGCAGCGGGTGCCCGCCAAGGAGGCGCCTGGTAAAAGCGGCGCTTCGGGACCCCCGGCAACGGCGCCCGCCGGCCCGGCGACCCCCGCCAAGTACCAGCCGCAGCAGCAGGACAAGAAGAAAGCGGAAGGCGGCGGCGGAGGCGGCCGCCCCGGGGCCCAGGCAATCGGGGGTGAGTGCGTGGCCGGGCCGCGGCGGCCTCCCCGGGGCTGAGGGGGCGGGGGAGGTAGATGGGGGGTGGTTTCCGGGGGTGAGGGATTCGTGGTTTAGCACGAGATCCGGGCCTTTCCCTGCCGGCGATGGGGCGGGGGGGGGGCGGGATTCGCGCCCCCTGTCCCCGCCGCATGTGTCCCTGCTGCGGCTGCGCCGGGCCCCGGCGGGTGGGGTGGGGGTTGCGCGAGGGAGGGCGGGACCGTTGCGCCAGTCTTCGAGCGCGGTTGGGGGGGGGGGGGTCGAGGGGAAGGGGCTGCTGCGCCGTGGGGGAGGGGCGGTTCCGGAGGGGCCGCTGGGGCGCGCTGTATTGTGCAAACGAACGTTACGCGACGTGACGTTGCTTCCGGCCTGGCCGCTCCTCAGATCGCGTTTTTGGAACGTTCGGTACAATGGAGGCGGAATCCCCTTCGCTGCGGCCAGGCCTCGTGCGGAGCGGCCCCCGCGCCAAGCTGCGCCTGGCCACGCGGAAAGGGAGGCGCTGCAGTTCTGTAGTGTCCTTGTGCGCAGCTCCTGTGTGCCCTCCGGGAAGGGGATGTGGATGTAAATGATCTATTTCATGCAATCAGTTATTGGTCTCCCTTCTGCTTAACCTTCCTGTGCCCTGAACGCAGCAGGTGTCTTCTCTGTGCAGGGACAAATGAGCTTCTATTGCCACATTTTTCATAGATCTAACAATTCATGAAGTAACTTTCAATAATTTTCAGACCACATTGTTGTCAGAACCTTAATACTGCGGATAGGGTAACTCCTGCATTATTTTTTTTTAAATTCTCTTTTTAAGAGATCTCTGTGTAGGACGTTGGAATAATTTTTTGGCAACTAAGTACTGTGAAATTTTAATTCAAACTCTAAAATTTAGGGAGACAGTAATTTGTACAAATTAGAATGCATTTCTCAACAGGACCTACCTTAAACATATTTTTCATTTAAATTACTTTCTCTAGGAGATATTAAAACAGAACAACAAAAAGCTGGTGATAAAAAGAGAGGTGTAAAGAGACCACGTGAAGACCATGGCCGGGGATATTTTGAATACATTGAGGAAAACAAATACAGCAGGTAGAGAAACTTCAAAGCATTAAATATTATTAGAAGTTTGTTGATGAAAAGCACTAAAAGCATCTGACGAAGTGGGTACCAACCCACGAAAGCTTATGCTTGAATACTTTTGTTAGTCTTTAAGATGCCACAGGATTATTTGTCGCTACTAAAAGCTAGGTATTAATTATACTTTGTAAAAAAACATTATTAAGGAAAATGTATCAAATTATTATGTTCGTTTTTAGGGCAAAATCTCCTCAGCCACCTGTTGAAGAGGAAGATGAAGAGTTTGATGACACAACAGTCTGTCTTGATACTTGTAAGTATTTCTGGGGAGGGGGTGCTCTTTTTTTTTTTGTTTTTGTTTTTTAAAAAAACCTCTAGCAACAAGTTCCCTGCCCTCCTCTTCAAACCCCCCTAGTTTTTTAAAATTAGCTTGCCACACTGCAGTAGGAACATTCATGTTGACTTTAACCAGTAAAAGTGACCTGTGAAGGACTTTGGAATGGGATTGTGCTATATTTCTGCTTTTTATGATATATGAAGAAAGCCTGAAAGGCTTTACTTTGTTTTGTTCCCTGTATGGTGCTTTTTTAAAATTTTAAGAACATCACCCCTCATTTTGCTGGTGAACTAGGTGATGCTGGGAGGGGTTTCAAGATGTGTATTGCAGAGGAGTAGATCAAATCTGTAACTAAGAGGGCATAAACCAAGTGGAAAGAAACTCAGTGGGCTTGTTTAGATTGAGAACTTGATTATGAAATGGTATGTACAGGCTCTGTTATGCTGTACAGCCTTTCTAGCTTGGGAGGGAAGAGGCATCTTACCCCAATTAAAAAGATTAAACAATGCAGTGATAGTATATATTGTGATGAAGTAACCCTGTTTTTTAGTTCGCTTAGGCCCTATTCTGCAACAAGCAGTCTTTGTGTTGATATTAAGTTAGAACAAACCATTAACTGACTTCTAATTGGTTGTTAGTCATTAGTGCAAAGTAGGAATGCATTTGTATGCATGGAGAATTCTTACCTACTTGTGTACAAACCGTGTACAGCTGTAAAGTCTTACCTATCAGTCATTTGTAATGTCAACTGTACATTAGTCTCAAAATTAATTCAGCACTAGTATGTTCAGTTCCAACCATGTATGTGATTGACTTATGCAGAGTAGTAAATTTGTAAAGGAGAGAGAATTACCAACTTGTGAGCCCTTGGTGCTGCTGCTAAGGGTAAAGCCCGAGAGGGGTGTGAAGGGGGAGGTGACTAGTTCTTCCAGATGTGACATGTCATTTGTGTTTAATCGTCTCTCTATAATGCAGTACCATATTTTCTACAGTGCCTTGTCACAATGGATAGTTACCATGTCAGTTTAAAAAGAAACTTTATCCAGTCTGTTAGACAGCTGCAAATTATATCCTTCACTTTAATGAAAGAGAGAACAGTTTAGATCACACTTGTCTAAAAGTAGCATACGTAGTAGTAGTGTTGCAAGATTACTGTAGCTGAAAATATAGAAATGTTTCATATTTGAGCTTGTTTGCTTTGCATATTTTGACACTATTTTGTCATCAGTTTCTGCTTTTTGTGGAGAAACTTTTTAAAACTGGCAGAATATGGATTCAGTCACGTCAACAGGCAATATGGGTTAGATGTCATTCATGAAACTTACAATTTTATTTATTTTTTGAAAAGTGCGTAGAAGTTAATTAAGTTTAATAGTGTTTCTTGACAGACTAGATTTCATTCTTAATTGAAAACTGCTACTCGTAAGCAGCTGTCTTTTAATGATAGAACTTTCAGGTTGCTTAAATAATAGCTGTAGCTTTATTGTACCACTAGTAGTGGTTTAGTTTTCTTGAACACAAGTAGTTATGCAATTGAAGTACAGTTGTTTTTACATAGATTTCAATTTAATATGAGCAGTGGCATGAGGAAACGCTACATGTGCATTGGTGGGCTGTATTTCTTATCATCCACCAGGTTTTAGATTACATTCTATTTCTACTTGTCTCAGCCTCTGGGAAAAACTCATCGAGATGAGATATTCCTGACACTTCCATATAAAGGGGTGTTAAATTTTATAAAAGTTAAATATTTTATAAAACGGGTAAGCAAAACTATGCAAGTTTATCTCTAATCAATTTCACTTTCTGGTTTGTATGCCATAATGTGTGGAGAGTATCGGAAGTGTTCTGAGAACTGTGGATGAAAGTGTGTATTTGTAGTACAAAATAAATTTCAGTTGCAAACATTGTGGTAGTAGAAGGGGCTTATTCCATACCAGCAAAATGAGAATTTGGGTAATACTTCAGGTCTAAGATTTAAGGAACTTAGTATGTGTGTCCTGTTAAGACTTCTTAGTCTTAAAAGTATCACAAGATGCAGTGTGTAAAACAGTACAGTTCCTTTGTGCATAGACTGGTTACTGTTAACTTTTGAAGCTTATATGCTGTTCTAAATACAAGTGGGAAGGCAAGTCTTATAAATGGGCAGGATAATATATTGTTTGCTAAATTTCAGCATGGCTGTGGTTTCCAGTACATTCTTGGGCACTTTAAGGGCTGCATCCCACACCACACATCCCTGTGTTGCATTGGTTTGTTACGGCTTTAGATCTGCTGTGTTGTTCTCTAGAGGCTTCTGTGGTGGTGTTGGCTTCAATTTTGATTTGCTCTTTGGGACTAAGGTTCCAACTATGTGCCAGTGTCGTGGGTTTTCCCCCTTCGTGGCCATTTTTTTCTCTTTTTTGAAGGATCATGTCCTGCCATGCTATCTCTGTGTAAGCTACCTACATCTGATTTGAAGTATTTTATTTTAATTGGCTTGAAATTAATATGGCTACTTGTTGGTAATGTAGACAGTCACATTTTTATATATAAAATATATATAGCTAGCTTTTGGTACCTGTTTGTATCTTGTTTAATATTGTTTTTTAGAGCCTGTTGTATAAACTGTTAGCACCTATCAGCATGTAAGGCTCTTTTTGGTGTCTGCCTGTAAACAAGTGTTACACCATATGCTATAGAAATTTAGAAATAAACTTGACAGTGATGTGTAGACTCACTAGCAACAGGTCTTTATAGGAAATTGGGAAAGTTCAATAAATGTATAAAACTGATTCAGAACACTCATCAGGTTTCCTCGGGGCTTTCTGGTTGATCAGTTATCTGAAACCTTGGGCTGGAAAAGAACCGCCAATATTTAGCAGACCATTTGGCTTATTGAAGTGTGGGGACGAGTCCATGTCCAGGAGCAGGAGAGCTGTGTTCTGGTCATGTCTCATATGGAATAAGTTAAACACTGAAAACAATACTGAGAACTTTTTGAAATTAATTGTAACTTAAAGGTATATGTTAATTTTCTAGCAAGCTTGCCTAAAGTTACATCTCTAGCCATATCTGGGCATCTAAATAATTGGCTTACTTTCATGAGCGCTGAGCCCACTTGCAATCAGCAGGTAGGCACTTTTGAAAGTTGAATCACCTATTTAAGTGCCCCAAATTGGACACCAATGCTTAACAATATTTGTTTTAAACTAATTCTGTTTAAATTTCACATGTATATGAAAAGCAGTAAACAGTATGATTTTTATTATATTGACAGATAACTGCGACCTACATTTTAAAATCTCAAGAGACCGTTTTAGTGCTTCCTCTCTGACCATGGAAAGTTTTGCCTTTCTCTGGGCTGGAGGGAGAGCCTCTTATGGAGTTTCAACAGGCAAAGTCTGCTTTGAAATGAAGGTAAATTAGATTATTACTGTTCAGTGTCACAGGAGTTGGTATCTTTATCGGACAACTAATAGTCAGGACTCCATCTCCTAGCTAAAACCAGCAGTGATCAGAGTGGACAAGGGAAAGAAGCAGCAGTGTTATACATGGTTGTGGACCATCTATGAAGCCAACACTGGTCGGGAGAGGGGTGGGTGCTGAAATTACTACCAGGTGCTGGTCCTTCTCTTGGCTCACTGCCTCCAGCTTATGTCTTAAATTCTTTTCCTAGCATGCACCCCATGCACAATTCTAGTTGCTTTTTGTTCTCCCTTCATTCAGTGCCGTTAGGTCTCCTGGCTGCTGCAAGGGTTGGTAGGTGGGTATCTCCTTTTACTCAGGCTCCTTTCATGAATTATTCTTGGTGCCTGCTGCCATTGCCATTACTGCTGCAGCTCTAGTTGTCTTGTCTGTCTTCGTCGGTATCGGTCTGCTTATGAGTATGAAGAGCACAGGATTTTGGTTAGTTTTCACTTGATAGAGCTTGGCAAAGCTCTGAGCAGCAGCAAACATAGGACCGCTAGCTGTCTACACATTTGTGGAGGCTTGGGTGTTTGTTTTTTTTTCTTTGTAATCAGAGTAATACATCTTTAAATAAAGAATAGGTTCTCAAAAGTTGATAACGTTTGCCTAAATGGCTGTGTGCAGTGAGTTTCAGTCCCTTGTTATAAAAGAAATATTGTTAGGCTTTAGACTGTCCTTATATCGCTACAGCCAAAACACTGACTTAATTTCTTCATGTAGTACTGCACTTTAATCTGTACTGTATTGGCTAGAGTAACGTTCACTCCCTTTATGAAGTCACAAACACCTTTATGTCCTTAGCCAGAAGATACAAGTACTTGGTAGCAGACTTGTAGTTCCAGAAAGTTTTAACTCTTTCCCCACTCCAAATCTCCACTGCCTCCCTACTCCCCCCCCCCCCCCAGTAATACCTGAAAACATGGTATGCTCCTAGTCATACTTAATATTTTGCATCACCTCTTAATACAGGTTTCAAAATATTACCTTCAGGACTCTGCCTTGTTTGAACCTGATATTTCATTTCACTTTTTAATCAGTTTTTGTTTAAAAACAGGTTACAGAGAAGATTCCTGTTAAACATCTGTATACAAAAGACATTGATATACATGAAGTGCGGGTTGGCTGGTCACTGAGTACAAGTGGAATGTTGCTTGGTAAGATTTCAGTACATGTCAGTATTACTTAAACTTATCTATAAAGCATTCATCCTGTTTGATGACTGCCTTACTTCTTAAGGAGTAATTAAATCTGTGTAGCCTTTTTTTTTTAACTGTTGGTGATGCCTCTTAGACACACTAACATATGCATTGTTTCAAGTGATTCTGTGAAGACGGGCTTTGAAAGAAGGATACACTTCTTGGGCCAGAACAAGTTGGTTTTTAAATACTAGAGGTGTAAGGGACTACTAGACTTTGCAAGAGCTATGCTTCTCTCTTAACGATAAGCATCAGCGGTGTAGAATAATTCTGCATAATCTCTGCTCTGTATATATACAGCCTGTGTGCCATCAGCACAAGACTGACTTGAAGAGCAGATTGCTAAATATCTTAGCATAAGTCCAGAGAAAGAAACAAGTCTTTTACACTCAGAATTAATAGGAAAATAAAGATTTATGTGACGTTTCTACCAAAATTCTTTCACTTTTGAAAGTGGGCAGGAGGGAAAAATACTCTGCTGGATGAAAGGAAACTATTCTGCTGTCTAAATATTTAAACATCCACTATTTTTAGTGAGGCCATCTTTGTAGATGTTTGAGTTCCCATCTCTTTCTGCAGCTGTAAATAATATTTTTAAAAGTGTGCTGGTGCACAAACAATTTTTCAGAATTTAAGATCTAGTTTTAATACCTGCTGTGTCTACTGCTCTTGTTGAAATGCTCACTATTGAACAAATAGTAATCTGGAGCAGAATCTGGTGATGTAGGTTCCTTCTTAAAGATGGTTCTTAACTGCCATTTAATTTTTCAGTAGAAGTGACGTGTTTTAAAAACTGAAGATGTAGTTCATTTTGACAGTTTGTAAGGTAGAATTCAGGAACCGTAGCTCATTACTGGAGTAAGCAGAGAAGGTCAAGAACTTCCAGGATGTAACAATCTATGGTTTAAATTTTTTAAAGATCAGAAATATTTAAAAGAACAAAATGCTGAAAAACAGATGGCCGTAGAGTAATTTGAGATATCTGGTTGTTTTGATGTCTAGCTGCATTTTTTTCTCTTATTTTGGAACTCCTAGATAATAGCCTAAGGTAAAGTACCTGCAAAATGAGACTCGGCACAGTTCATTTGAGTGAATATGAACTCTCTTACATAAACTTTTTTAGAATGTTGACAAATACTTTAAAGTAATCTAAAACAAGATTGTAGCTAGTCACTGTAGCTTTCCTCTAAGTTGTCTTTTTTTTCACCAGGTGAAGAAGAATTTTCTTATGGATATTCTCTAAAAGGAATAAAGACATGCAATTGTGAGACTGAAGACTTTGGTGAGAAGTTTGATGAAAATGATGTGATTGCGTGTTTTGCTGTAAGTTTTCCACTATTTCTATGTTTTTGAAACTTGAATTTTCTGGCTTAGTTGTTCTGTGGAGAGGGCTGACCTGATTCCAGAAAATTAGAGCATGATATGTTTATCTTTAACATTCTGGTTAATTTTCATAGTGTTGGTACATTACTTGATAGTTGTTTAACTGAGTTAAAGCCATTTTCTATATGAAAGATGCTTACGTTATACAAAGTTTGATAACTTTTTTTATCTATGTCTATTTTAAGGGCTGCATTTTTCTTATGTCTAGCAAAACTTTAAATAAGATTGTATTGTGGACAAAAGATGGAAACTGAGAGTCCATCATGAAGCCTTGATAAAAGGAAACTTGAAGTGATTATGTAAAGAGTACTTGGATTCCTACTAATTTGGTCTTTATACTAGTGCAAGTTAAACTTAGTTTCCTATATTAACAGAATTTTGAAGGCGATGAAGTGGAACTTTCATATGCGAAGAATGGGCAGGATCTTGGTGTTGCATTCAAAATCAGTAAGGAAGTTCTTGATGGGCGACCACTCTTCCCACATGTTCTCTGCCATAACTGTGCAATTGAATTCAACTTTGGTCAGAAGGATGAACCCTACTTTCCTGTACCTGAGGAGTATAGCTTCATCCAGAAGGTTCCATTAGAAGATCGGGTTAGAGGACCAAAGGGACCTGACCACAAGAAAGACTGTGAAGTAAGTGTGATTAGTTCTTTTGAAGAAAACTAATGTTTTTTCAAAGCATATTAATGTAACTTCAGTATCAGAATATCAGGGTTGGAAGGGACCTCAGGAGATCTAGTCCAATCCCCTGCTCAAAGCAGGACCAGTCACTCCCCTATTAAATCATCCAACAGATTTTTGTTCCATATCCCTAAATGGCCCCCTCAAGGATTGAACTCACAGCCCTGGGTTTAGCAGGCCAATGCTCAAATCACTGAGCTATCTCTCCCCCTTCAATCTGATTGAAAGTCTTACTGCACAACTCATTTTGGCTATTTGTGTAGATGCTAGTTCTTAAAACAGGTAACTTAAGATGTTTAAAGTGATTAGGGCCATTCTGTAAAGTTTACCAGTTGGTCTGGTTCTGTCCATCATTTAACTAAATGAACAAATCAAAGCAATAATTGGCATAATTATGGCAATGTTTTTTGATAAGTTGCCAGTTAGCACAGCTTCTGTATTTAGCTTTCTACTTAAACTGTAACATTTAAACCATGTCATAATAGGTGGTGATGATGATTGGCTTGCCTGGAGCTGGGAAGACTACATGGGTTTCTAAACATGCAGCAGAAAATCCTGGGAAATACAATATCCTTGGAACAAATACTATTATGGACAAAATGATGGTAAGAAGTGGCAGGACTGTCAATAGATTTAAGTTGAAAGCTTACTTGGATTTTTTTTTTCCCTCCGTATACTATTTAATTGATACTTAAGATCAGAAAGTATTGAATAGTTCTTTGGGTTTCGGGAGACGTAAGGAATTTTGACTGTACAAAAAGTACATATAGCATGAATTACAGCAGGTTTCTAAATCTCATGTAGTATAGGTTCTTAGTAGAAATCAGACTTCTTTTGTTGACCTTCTAGTTATGAAATGTCTAAGTATTTTTGTTCTAGTCCTGTATTGCTTTTTGAGGATGGGTTCCCCCTCTAAATTCTGACATGGATTGTAATGTAGTAGTTACTGCTTTTGCATGATGTCTGTGGTGATTATAAAGAGAAATACTGCTTACTTGCCATAGCAGACTTTTTAAAGGATTACTGTTTGTTTTGTGGGATAATGTTCAGAACACCAACTCATATGAGGTTTTGGTGCTTCACTTGGCTTAAAAAAGGTAAGCCTTCAATGCCTGATGAAAGCACTTAAAGTATATAGGTCAGTAACAGGATCAGTACCTCTTTAACTTAGGAATACTGGATAAATTCATGGAGGTTAAGTCCATTAATGGGTATTAGCCAGGTTGGGTAAGGAATGGTGTCCCTAGCCTCTGTTTGTCAGAGGATGGTGGTGGATGATGAAGTGATCTCTCTCCTGCCATTACCTGTAGGGTTCACTCACTTCGGGGCACCTGGCATTGGCCATTGTCGGTAGATAGGACACTGGGCTAGATGGACCTTTGGTCTGACCCAGTACGGCCTTTCTTATGTTCTTATGTTAAAATATGTTTCTGTAGGTTGCAGGTTTTAAGCGGCAGATGGCTGACACTGGAAAACTTAACACACTGTTGCAGAGAGCTCCGCAGTGTCTTGGCAAATTCATTGAGATTGCCGCTCGTAAGAAGCGGAACTTCATTTTGGATCAGGTATAAGCTACAGTGTGTGAAATTTTAATTTTAAATTAGAATGGAAATAACTAAGTGGGATTCAGGTTTAGAATTTAGCAACTATTTGTTGCACTCTTCCACTTTTCCTGCTTACCTCATTGTGGAGGCCAAAGGTTGAACTGTACTACAAGCATTTTTAATCACTTCATGTGTCATATGTAAGCTTTCTCCAAAATTTTGGGGTGTTGAGGGAAATAGTGTTCACATCCAAAGAGGTGTAAGATTTTGTAAAGTTGCACCATGCTACATCTTTCCTTCCACTTACATGTAAAAGTCATTGCAAGCTCTTGTAGAGATTAAATTTATACACCATAAGTTTAACTTCCTTTAGTTCTGACAATGACAGCTACGTGTAGTAAGTTACTGCATTTTTTTCAGACAAATGTGTCTGCAGCTGCGCAGAGGAGAAAAATGTGCCTGTTTGCAGGCTTCCAGCGCAAAGCAGTTGTTGTTTGCCCAAAAGATGAAGACTACAAGCAAAGAACACAAAAGAAGGCAGAGGTGGAGGGAAAAGATCTTCCAGAGCATGCAGTTCTCAAAATGAAAGGCATGGAACATAATCCTATACTGTGTTTTAGGATGTTGAGTATCTGTTTAAAGGGATAATGTAAATTTTTAGAATTCAAATTTGCTTACCTTAAAACAGTTACACTAAAACCTAGAAACTGGAAGACTATCATAGCTTTGTAAGACAACACTATACTGTGTATTCCCTCTGCTGCAGTCCTTAACACTACTCAGTCATGCTGATATGCTCCATGCAGATGCACAAAGCTGTCGTGGCATAAAGTGCCCTATTTTAAAAAAAAAAATAAAAAAAAAAATGCTTGGCAGACATTTGATGTTTGTTCTGAGTGTAGGTTTCAAAAAATTAATAGGCAGAATATTTTCTAGCTTTGGATAGTATTAGCGACTTCTTGGTGGACTGTTTGCTTCACTTACCACTCCTCAGTTTTGTCTTCATATTCAGTGATTTGGTTTCTGGCATTTTGTCCCTGCTGTTGGAGGAGGAGTGAGTAAAGGTTTAATTGTATCTGAATGGGAATTCTGAACATCCAGGGTTTTCTCCTTTTATAGGAAACTTCACACTGCCGGAGGTAGCAGAATGTTTTGATGAAATAACCTATGTAGAATTACAGAAAGAGGAGGCTGAGAAGCTCTTGGAACAATATAAAGAAGAAAGTAAAAAATCTCTTCCTCCTGAAAAGAAACAGAACACTGGCTCAAAGAAGAGTAACAAAAAAAGTGGTAAAAATCAGTTTAACAGAGGCGGCCAGAGAGGACGTGGAGGATTCAATATGCGTGGCAACTTCAGAGGAGGAGGTAGGCCTAGAAACAGACTTGTTAACTTCATAGGCATTTCTGGCTGTGGTGTTAACCTTTGACTGTAGCTGTTTCATTACGTTTATGCTGGGGAAAGTTTGACTTCAACTCCAAATACACTTGAAGAGGAAGTCAACACATTGGTTCTGCAAATCTTCCTTAAAAACATAGTAGGTGTAAAACATAGGATTTGAGATATGTCAGCTATATCAGACAATATTTTTCATGTAAGAAAGAGTTGTCAAACAAATGCATGTGTGGTTTTTTTGTTCTTCCCACAGTCCCTGGGAACCGTGGTGGATACAATAGGAGAGGTGGCAATATGCCTCAGAGAGGAGGTGGTGGTGGTGGCGGCGGCGGCAGTGGGGCAATTGGCTATCCATACCCTCGTGGTCCTGTCTTTCCAAGCAGAGGTGGTTACTCAAACAGAGGAAACTATAACAGAGGTGGAATGCCCAACAGGGGGAACTACAACCAGGTAGGTAACGCATTCTGTAGGTGTGCTAAAGCTGACTTTCCAGGTGTTAAGGCAATTCCTTTATTTGAAAAGTTTCAGTAGTAATTTACATATTGCAGGTTGAAGCATATTGATTCACAGTTTAAAAAAACAACTCTCCTGTGATTGTGGTATGGCAAGTTTTGTATTTAAAAGGCCTGTCTACTTCAGGTAATTTTGGCACTTTAATATTGGTGCAAGCATCTAGAATGCTTGCTATCACACATGGTACCAAACCTTTATTAAACCTGCTTAGAGCTGGTGCATCTGGTATAATTGGCAAGACTTTAAGTCTTTGCTTGCTCCTGTTTATATCAGAAATTTAGAGCTCTTGTTTTTATAGTCTAAGCACCCTGCAGCAGAAATTTTATTAAGTTCCCACAAGACTTTTTCCCCTGTTTTTGTGAAAGTTACAAGCATTGGTCTAAGCACCTCACTATCTGTTTTTCCATTGCTAGTTTTTTAGTGCACAGCAGCAGTTAAGGCAGTTCATTGCTGCCCCTGCCACACCTGGGAAGGAAAGGTTGGAAGCATAAGCTTCCTACAGCAACAGTTATCTAATTTAATAAACATGTTGACATAGAATTGTTAAGCAAAAGGGACAGCACCTGTGTAAAATGCTTCTGAAAAATACATAATAAAGCATTTTCACAACTTCAATAGCAGTAACCCAATAAATGAATGTACTTGTTTCATAGAATATGTGGAGGCATATGCAAGTTCAAAGTTACGGGAGCTACCATATCCAGAATACCAAGACTTTGAAAAATAACGCTAGGGACAGTATTCCATGTACACAGTCCCTAGTATCTCCCAAGATGTACAGATGTGCAGAGCTCCCTTTACATTATTGCAAGTAAAGTGAAATGTAACTGAAGAAGTAAATTTAGTAACAAAAGGGGTGCAAAAAAGGAAATATGAATTTTAATTGCTTCAAGCACTACAACCCAAAGTGTACACTGCTCATGGTTTAGGAGCGGCCATGGGATCGCCTTATGAATGGCCATGTCACGTGTATGATGTGAGAGGACAAATGTATCCCAATTTTGGGGGCTGAATTAGTGCGTGATACATCTGTTAAGGACAGTGCATTCAATTAAGCGGGATAGCGAAGATGATTAGTGAAAGTATTGGTTCCTTGTTATTCCAAATGGCAAATAGCAATATTCATTGTCAGACTGTAGCAAGTCTTCCAGATGTTTTTGGTAATGTATTAATTAAATGCTAACTGAAAAGCAAAAGAACAGGTGTTCAAGCTGAAAGTTCCTCTTCTAGACAACATGTTCCGTAAGTATTTTGAGGATCTCATAGTAGCTGTTTGGGATCTGAGTGGTACCAGGAACTTAGTTGCTACTCTTTTGAATGCCTCCACTGAAGTCTATTAGAAAGTTAGGTTGGATCATCTTGGACTCTTTAAGAGCCAGCAGATGGAGCCCAAGCTAGTAGACTTACTTGACAAACTCCCCAAACACTGATGTTAACCCAGAATGCTGCATTTCTTCCAATATAGTGAAAATTCTTAAGTACACTTCCATACTGTGGCTTGCTCCCAAACTCTGTGCACCACCTTTTTTCTCATTCATTATTAAATGAACTATATCTTTGATCATATAATATCCTTGTGGTGATTGCAGCAATTGCTTACATGAAAGAATGGGAACATATTTGTATTTATAGTTGTCTTAATAGAATTAGCCAGCTGGAAATGAGTCAAAACTGGATTAGCTAGTTCTTCAGACCACCAGCAGCAGCAGATTGAGAACTCCTGGCTTATGAAACTATCAAATCCAAAACCCTGACCAAATATAAATCTCGAAACAATGGAGAGCAATGTAATTTGCAGAGTTTTTTCAGTGTCTCTGCAAGGTTTGTACCATGACAGTTGCATTGGTAAGTCTCTTGGATTCTCATGCATACCCTTCTGAAATGTGCCCTACAACAGATGCAGTAGTGTGCTAAAACACCTTCTTGTTACAGAATTTCAGAGGAAGGGGAAATAATCGTGGCTACAAAAACCAATCTCAGGGCTACAACCAGTGGCAGCAGGGTGTAAGTAATCTCTGAGACTTTTCTTTAAGTCCTCAGGAAATAGCTCTCTTACATGTGTGAAAATGCTGTGCAAAGTTGCCTCAAAGTCTAGAATGTATGCTGTGCAAAGTCTAGGATATCTTGCATTCCAGCTGTAGCTTATTGGTTATGATGACTGTCAATATATTTGGTTTCTTCTCCATATGGCATTACATTAAACAATATGAAGCTGCCTGTTTCTTACACATTTCAGATATTCCTGCCAACTGAAAAGTTGTTAATCTTCCCTGGTTGGTTAGTTGTCTAATTTCCTTGTAGTATATTTAGTGTAGGAAAGTGAGCTGTGAGTAATGTCCGGTTACAGTTCAAAATTAATTATTTATCCATCTATTGCAGCAATTCTGGGGTCAGAAGCCATGGAGTCAGCATTATCACCAAGGATATTATTGAATACCCAAATAAACGAACTGATACATATTTCTCCAAAACCTTCACAAGAAGTCGACTGTTTTTCTTTAGTAGGCTAACTTTTTAAACATTCCACAAGAGGAAGTGCCTGCGGGTTCCTTTTTTAGAAGCTTTGTGGGTTGATTTTTTCTTTTCTTTTTTTTGTACATTTTTAATTGCAGTTTTAAAGTGATTCGTAAGAGAACCTCAGCATTGTGCACGATAAGAGAATGTGTCAGTATTTCAGGGTTCTACATTTTATCTGTAAAATGTGACTTTTTTTTTTTTACCACAACAAAAGTAAAACGTTGCTTTGTACCTGGTGTCTTTTTATTAAAGAATTTTCTCCTTTTTCCTCCCTCCCCAATTTCTAGGAAACAGTCGTGAGTCATTGTCACAATTGAATAGAAATGTTAGCAACCAGATTCATGTAGCGGCTCATAGTGGCCCTCATGAATATCATGAGACTATGTAATGCTCACATTACACTTCATCCTCTCTATGCAGTTTCTGGGTGGAGGGAGTGGGAAAGCAAAAGTTTCTGGCAATAACTAGAAAGATTTTATAACATTGGAGTTCAGCAAAACTGGATGCAAAGAGGAAACCTGGAGCTAAATAGTGAAGATGGAGTGCATATAGAAGAGCTCTTAAAGTGTAAAACTTGGTTGCATTAATTGTGAAGGCTCAAACTTGTGAAGGTACAACACCATGAATTTTTTCCATTTGTTCTGCATTTTGATTCTGAAAAGAAGCTGGCTTTGCCCATTTCTTATTAAACAAAACTTGTTGTAAATCCAGTTGTCTAATGGGATCTATATGAACTTAGTTGTGTGTCTGTATAACCCCTTTCCCCCAAAATACTGTATACCTAGTGTGCTTGTAGTAGTTACTCCACCATTTTGTAAGCTAATGAAACTGTGAGTCACCCATTTTATATCTAATTTTTAATCATGTCAATTCTCAAATGGGTGTATCTCCTTAGCCTGCTGATTCCTTTTTCTCTTTAAAAAAGTAGGTGGAGAAATTTAACTTTAGACGTTTGTTTGCAATAAAATAAATTCATTTTACTCTTGTTTTGGGATTCTCGCCATCAAGGTCTAAAATCCCTTTTAAAACTGTTCAGGGGAAGAAGAGAATGTACAAACTATGTTGGACAGCTCCAATTCTTTACTGTGTACGCTCTAAAAACACTGAAGTGAAAACTGGTGGCTGCTGTAGTAGAAATACCTAAGTGGGATTTTGTTGCTGTGGAAAACTTGCTTGTAACGGAACTGCATTTATCAGTCTCGTAAGACAAATGTTAACCTAGCTGACAGAAAAGTCTTTCATTAAACTTCCATATGACAGTAAATTGTTCGGCGCTAACATTACCACTGCATATGATCCTTAAACCCTCCATCTATCTTGAAGAAAGTGTCTTTATTTTTTTTTATTTTTTTTTTTTAAGACTGCCTCTTAACTAGTCTTATCAAATATTTGAACATTCTGGGGTTGAGGAGACCTATTATGGACAATATACATCCCATGTATAATTCCACAGTCTACTACACTGATCTGTAAAGATTTAGCCTTTTGATGTGGATTGTACTGACCCCTGTGTAAATCAGTTGAAAGAAATCCAACTCTTCCTGTGAAGTAGAAAATAGGGAGGGAAGAAAACCAAAGCCCACTCTAATATCTTAAAACTCCAGTTTGACTGTAGCAGCACTGTTCAATTATAAGCATGTACACAAGTGTTGTAATGTTATTGCTGGCTAATATTTGGCCTGCATAGGTCACTTTTATACGGGCAAAATAGATACGATTGATCTAAAGCTAGAATTATGATAGATGTAAATACACCTTACCACTAGTACAAAAAGGTGGGAACTTGAATTATTATGTTCTAGGTTTTAAAACTAAAAAATAATATAGAAGAAACTGGCATTCTCTGTCCTAATGCAGAGGCAACGTGGTGCACTTGAACAAAACCATTTTAATTTAACAGCTAGTAAAAGGAGCCCTGTGCTGTGTTGAAGTTTGAAAATACTTCAGTTTCATTGTTAAGAATTTATAGCCATAGCAGCAGATGACAGCTGGGTACTAATAATCCACACACACCCTTGTATGTGGTGGTGGGAGGTAGTAATATTAAAATTGCTTTGAGGGAAATCAAATTTATTAATCATTAACCACTTTTTCCCATAAGATCACTAGTCATTGAAGGCAGGTGGGAACTCTAATCCCAGTACCCCTCTTTGTCTGGGAATCAAGTACTTTGAGTACTCAGTGGCTTATGAGAACACCATTTTTTTTTTCCTAGTACAGTTTAACTTTTGTTCTGTCTCCGTGTTTTGCTACATACATGATTTTCCTTCTATTAGTCTTTAAACATGAAACATACCCAACATGTATTTTAAAAGTGGACACATGGATTGCTTTCATTTAGAAAACTAGTGTGATTATATAAGATACTGTTGAGCATGCTGCAATTTCAGTAGTATTGAAGACCACAAAACTCTGAGCTGTAGGACTGAAAATATCTAATTAGCTTAAGATCTGAGCATGGGTATAAGAGGTGCTGACTCTTGACATCTCTTCTGATTCTTATGGCTGCCATTTGCACTGTTAAAATCTAGATTTTAGAACTCCATTAAAAAAGACAGTTGTTTAAACCTATTCATTTTTTTTCTTTACTTTTGATTATGACGTTCTAGTCTTAAATCAATTTTTCACTCTCAAGCAAAGGAGAGGCTTTTCATATAGTTTATGGGGATATTGATAACACAAAAATGTGTATAAACTTATTGGGTTTAACGTAGTGTATGAAGCTGGAATGTTAACTGGAGAGGGAGAATGGAAACTAAGTTGGATTTAAAATGTAGCCACATCATAGAGACTATTCCTCATAACCACACTTTCTGCATTTACATTTCGAGTCTGAGTAAAGAAATCCCTGAGATGTAATAATTACATACCTTCCCCACCCAATTGCTGGTTTCTTGGGTTACAAAAATGTGATTCCCTTCCTTTGCTTCCCAAATGCCTTGTGGGCCCCCCCCCCCACCAAAAAACAACCACCACCACCCCCCCATTGGCTACTTATCATGACTAGGAAAAGCAATAGAAAATTTGTATGGAGTTCAGCTGATAGATAAAACTAACACTGTTTCAGCAGAGTATAAACCACAGCTGTATGCTGTCACCAAAAAGGGTTTGCCATCTGGCATATTAAGTAACCACTGCATGTTATAAGGCCTTGTTTACACTAGAAAAAACAGTGCCCATTTTATAGCAGTTGCATGGCAGCTAGCTATGCTGAGTGCTCATAAAATGGGCTCCTATTTTACTTCCATGTCATGAAAAGTACTGGAGCAGCAATGATGGTGCAACTGGTAGGTTTAATAGTGTGGTATAGACAAGGCTTCATTGTACACCTATGAGCAGTTCTGGTACAATACATAGTGCTCAAGCTTTAGTGACTTGTCTGGTAAAATTGCTTGAGTCTTCTCTGCACTAGAATGACAACTGTAGTTAACAATACCAACTGCTGTAATATGGGCATTTTTCTGGTTTCAGTGTACCCTGAGGTTTTTGTCTTCTGTACCATCAGTGGAGTTCCTCTTATGTCAGAAACTGGGATTGCTAATGTAGAGAGGACTTGGACAGCTATCAGTATCTTGTAATGCAGCCATAATAATAAAGCAACTGTAGGGAACATCCCAAAATACTTGATGTGGGCACCATGTGCCCTGAAGATTTCAGAATGTGTGGCTCTAAGAAACTACACCCTCTTTAATATGGTGGAGGAATGGTAGATACTACTACAACTACACACTTTTATAGCCAACCTAGTAGAAATCAGTGTGAAATAAGACTTTTTGGAATTCTCTTTACAGTCCTGACTTGGAAATAAGCTGTGTGTGTGTGTGTGGGTTTTTTTGTTTTTTTTTTTTTTAACTGAGCTCTGAAAAGCCTGGTAAATAGGGAACTAGATTTTGGGGCCACACTCTTTCTCCCCACCCAGACTGTTTTGTCTCATCTGCCATGCTGTGGCCTTGTATACACTATGAAATAGAACCATTACTGAACATAGTTGTCCTCAAACAATTCAGGTGACTTGGAGCTGAACACAAATGGCTCACTTTGCACGGTTTGTCCTGGCCTAAGCTTTACTGGTTACGTGGTCAGTTACAGTTCTGTTTCCTTGTTTAGATAAGGAGTGAGTTTGCTAGCATACCTAAGGGCGGCAACTATCTTCTTTCTTTCTCTTTTATCTTGAGTTAACTGTTGTGGGAATTTATGTAGTACTTAGAGCTTTCATTCTGGTATAAAACACCTTGTTGGTTCCTGAAATATACATATAACATCCTGCTTGTTCAAAAGCATTAAGTCTGTTGTTTTCCATTTGCTTCAGTGGGGCAGGAGGGTTGGATTCAGTCCAATTCTGCTATCTTAAATCTGTACTTATTGTAACAATCATCCTCTCCCAAAGGGGTGTGAATCCTCTGCTTTGATAGACGTGTCTGAAGTCATGCCTATTCTAAAAATCCTAGCCCTTTAGAAATCTTAGTTAATGTTTTCTAATGGCCCAACTCCAAACCAGCTCAGGAGAAATCAAATTAAGTCCATAACAGAGCATGTATTTCTTAGATACTACTGCAGTGTGTGTAGCTGCCTGAAGTTGGAGTGCCCACCGCTACTTAAAAGTGCGCTCGTAGCCTAGTTTGGGTTAGTGAGAATGGAGTATGTTTGAAGAATGACAAAAGGTAATGTATTGCATTAATAGTAGTTTGAGGGGAGAGGGGTAATAGGAAGATGCCAGGAAAAGCTTATGGAGGGAAAATTGAAATTGAATGATGCTTTACAGTATAAAGGTGTTATCACACCAGCTGTGGTGAGGCTAAAGCAGTGTTTCCCAAACTTGAACAACCTATGAACCCCTTTCACTAAAATATCAAGTCTTGCAAACCCCCTCCTAAAAATGAAGCGTTCCATGGGTTTTCTCCTTTACCTGAGTATAAATTATAAAAGTAGTGATTTTGGAAATACAGTATTTGTTTTTTATGACCTACTAATTACACACTTATTGATCATTACAGTATTTTTATTACATTATTAAAATGGCAAGACTCTTCCAAGATCTCACTTTTTGTAGCTGTATCACTTTTTGACTAAGTCTGTTATATGACAAGGCTCCTATGTTTCATTAAAGGAGTATCAGGGTATGTCAACCTAAATTCTTAGAGTAGATTTTATAGAAGTCAATTTTTCAGAACCAGCTTTATACAGCCGATTGTGTGTGTCCTCACTAAGTGCATTACGTCGGCGGAGTGCGTCCGCAGTACTGTGGCTAGCATCGAATCTCGAACAGTGCAGATGCGAAACAGCATGAAGGTATTTAAAAAGCCAACTCAGTTCCTCCTGCACAAGCGTTCAGGTCTTGAGCAGTCCAGGCAAACAGTACACGTTACAACAAAGCTTCAAATTGTTCTTCATAAGTTTAAAAGCAACACTAGCTGCCTAGTTAAGTTTAAAAACAGCAAAAAATATCCACCTCCCTTTCCATTTCTTATTAGGAGTCTTGAAGTTTAAATCTGTGTGATAGATATGCTTGCTTTGATCTGCTTAGCTCCTGGAAGTCCAGTAGCTGGCCCTGTGTTGCCTGGGGTCCCTATGGACAGCTCTGTCCTCCATTAGCGATTTTATTTCCCCCGAGAAGCTCTAGTAACATTTTGAAAGCCCGCAGGGATTTGTGAACTCCAGTTGGGGAACCACTCAGTTAAAGGAGGCAGGCTAGCTCTTCAGGATCCCCTCCCTTTCTTGTGATGCAAAGTTCACTTAATCCTACACAACTGTTTGCATGTGGCTGGGTGGGAGGAGGAGAGGGTATTTTATTGCAAGATAGATTAAGCCATGGTACTTCCCAGTTTTATATAGCTTCTTCACCTTCATTCACTCAGAGATTGAGGCACCAGCTGTCCATTCACTGGCCCTTTGGGCCTTTTGGGGGCTGTAACAGTTGTACAGAATCAGCCAACTGCAAAAGTGATTGCTGACAGTAATGAATTTTCATTTGACCTCCTGCCTTTAGTCTTCCATTTCATAAACATTAGGAGTGGCAGGAAGCCATTGGAATAAACACCAAGCAGCTGCTTGAACACGGTTTCATTTAGTGAAACAGCTACTGTAGTAAAATTCTTACTATATTTTTCAAAGTGGAACACCAGGAACAAAACCCTTTTTCATTTCAACAGGTGTTTCCCAGTAACCTCTTTATCACTCCTTGTCACAGTACTAGCATTGTACAAACCATTTTTTAGTTGTTTCTGGTTAAGGAGAGGGAAAGCAGTTGAGCCAGTTCTTTGAAAATGAGCTAATAGTAGTAAAATTGCATGAGATAAAATAGCTGAGAACTTTTTCTTTAAAAGAATAGCTTTGAAGATGTTTTGTAACCACTGTTTACACAGTGATGAGAGTGGTGGTAAAGGTGAGAAATCACAGTATAAAAAGAATTACTTTGGACCTCATTGGATGGCAAATGGGGAGTAAGGGTATGGTTATCACGTCAGTGGCACAGTGCTCCTTACCCCACATCTTATAAAGCTCCCTTAATGTGCTGGGGAGTGGGGGGGGGTCTCCACATGGTGAGTGTCACCAACTGAGGCCTTATCTAGGAAAAATAGATGAAGTTTATAATGAGAGAGCTAACGTTGTAAAATTCTGGTGTTGGTGGGGTACTTGTAGTTTCCCCTTGATGTAGTTGGTCAAGGTGAACCATAATGGGAAGTCTAGGGTTTATCTCACCCCAACTACATTAAGGTAAAGCTATGCTTTGGCCGATCGACAGTAGGATTTTATGTATTAGCTACCTTAGTGTAAAAATTTTTTATTTTTTTTAAAAGTATAGAGTGGCATTAGAGTTTATGTAGTTTTAAGCTGCATTAATTCTCCTATAGGTCCTTTCACACTCAGAAACTTTCACAGGGTCCTATGGAAACAAACTTGCAGGGGACAGGTGTAAGACCAAAGCTGGAGTGAGGAATATTCTGAAATTAATATGGGTAGCCAAAAGCATAGCTTATAGTAAACCATGGCAAGAATACTCCAAAGAGACTCCACTGGGGCTACTCACATGCTTAAAGTTACAAATCTGTATAAGTCTTCACACAAAATCAGGACCTAAAAAATAAATTTTACATATGGACTTCTTTATAAGTAGTCTATATGCATTCTGTTAATAATTTGGAATGTAGACAATTTAATTTTTATAAAGGAGGTTTTGCTGTTCATCTTTAATTCATAGAGTTGTTCCTTAGATAACTTGGTAAAATACATCAGCCCCTGTAGAAAACCTTTGCTTTTATGACAAGAGGTGGGAGAAATGTATCAGCTGCTTTTAGTTGTCAGAAATAATTTTGCTCTGGAAAAACTCATAGATATAGTCACCACTGAATTTGGTTTTAGTATTTTCTGAGACAAAAGCTCCCTTAAACTGGGAAACTTTTATTTCCAGAACATGGACCTAATCCTGTAAAAATTTGGGAACGGAATTATGCTTATTTGAATAATCACATTGGATTTGCATGTCCAAGTCTGTGCAGCATCAGGCCTTATATGTGTGCTTGTAGATGTCATATACTATATATACAAAAAAACCCAAACCTCCCTATTTTTAGAAATATTTAGATTGCAAAGTCAAGCATTGGAAAGATAGGAAGTGCCAGATGTATGGTTGCCTGTATGTCTTTAATTCTGCCCATTGCCTCTTTATCCTGTGCAGTGAATGAGATGGGGGCCCTATAGGAAAACTTGTATGGGATTATGTAACTAGTGACTATTATAATGCAATGCCCAAGGGGGCTGTAATAGTATTTCCTAACTTTCAAGGGCTTGACTTTACAAAAATATTATTTGAAAATCTCACAAGAAACTACATTAAATGTTTCTCTTTTTTTTAAAAGAAAAACACCAGAAACAAATTATTGTGCATCAGCAGGGTTTGAATCTTGACTCTTAAGCACTGCATCACAGACTTAGCATACTTAAATTACTGGGCTGACATTAACAGGCACCATCAGAAGGCTGTTATCCTGGGAATGAAGTAGGGGAATCAGTTGTTGGGGACCAGTGAATGGTCTGCTTGAGTCTGGCCCAGCATGGCTCTCATCTCTAATATCTGGGCCTTGCGGGAGATCTTGCCCCATGTGGTGTCCTCAGAGATGGAATGAGGGCAGCTGTGGCCATGTGCGGGTTGGGGGAAGCCCATCATGGCTCCCCCTACTACAGCTGGCACCTCTCAGGCATTCTCAGTGTAGTGACTTCTGCTGCTTTACTTGTGGCATTAGCCCATCTTTGAAGTGTTAATGTTTAATTATTATTTTGGCAGTTTGCTAACACCTGAGCAACACTATGTGAAATGAGAGAAGGAAAATTGGCTATTTTAAGCAGTTTACATCTCAGCAAAATCCACTTCTCTAGCTGGAGAGCTTTACCTGCTGCAAACAATGGCAGTGTTGGAGCTTTTGACTATGTTTACACTAATGCTGTGACAGTGACACAGCTACAGTGCTTCTGTAGCGTCATAGTGTAGACGCTTCCTGTGTTGATGGAAGAAGTTTTTCTGTCATAGTTAAACCACCTCTCTGAGAGGCGATAGCTAGATCAACAGAAAAATCCTCGTGTTGAGCTAGCGGCCTTGGTTAGGTCAACCTAACTATGGTTCTTAGGGTGTGAAATGTACATAGGTGCCTGAAGTTTTAGGTGTAAATGAGGCCGCAGGAAAAGGTCCCAAGAATCTTCCATAATGAAGAGTGTTAGGTAACCTAAATGTAGGGATCTCTGCCAGCTTCCCCTATAAATACAGCAAGAATTACACTACTGCAACTAATTTAAAAATCAGGGAAAAGAACAGTTATTTACACTCCAGTAACTATGATTCTTTGAGTATATGCTAATACGAATCCCTCTGTAGGTGACCGGCAAGCAGTAACCTCCCTGGAAGGTGAGGAGTTTTAGCGGTTGAAGAACTGCTCTCCCAAACTTGGCATCTGACCTGGCTGTCAAGCGCATACAATTTAACAGAAGTCTGTGGATTGCTTTATGTTGCAAGTCCTGCAGCTTTCAGAGCTTAGAATGTTTCTGAAGCAGGCAGATGCCCCTGCTTGTGTCCTAGTGATGTTCAGTGGGAGACGCTAGCTGGAAATGCACTGTGCGGACAACTTAGAGGTTCTCGGATGAGATGTTTTGGCCTTTTGATGGGATAGATAGATTATAGCCACAAAGAGATGGTGAGATTTAGAGCAAAGCTCTGGGTGTGTCCAATATACTCAGCCTCTCTTCTCCTAATGTGAAGTGTGGCTCTAGAAAGATGACTGGCAAGGTAACTGATCAGTTCAGGTAGAACGCAGAGGCAACTTTGGAGATGAAGTTGGAGTGTGGGTTCAACACTCTGTCCATATGGAAGGAGGAGTAAGCTCACTGACTGTCCATGCTGAGGCAATGGCTGTGGCAAACTGGGAAACTTTTTAAATTATTTTTATGGAACAGTAGGTATAACTTAGTTTCCTCTCTGATCTTGTATTGTTACTAGCCAGAAAGGACCAAGTTAATTTCTTTTCTTGACACAAGAAAAGCAATTAAGGTGACCAGACAGCAAATGTGAAAAATTGAGATGGGGTGGGGATAATAGTTGCCTATATTAAGAAAAAGATCCAAAAACAGACTCCAACGAGAAACTGTAGAACAGACTTGAGATGGGTCTGCCACTGTCTTGATCATGTGATGTCTGGACGTGTAATCCATAGACCGCTACCAGAGTTGTAAAGGCTGCAAGTGAAGTCTATCAAGCATGTGTGGGTGGGCTGTGTGTGTGTGGGCTGTGTGGCTTAAGAGCCCTAGACTCACATGCACGCACAGTTGTTAGATTTGATTTTTTGGTTGCTTGCCATCAACTAGAGCAACCAGAATCTGCCCTCTGGGAAATAAATTGTCAAGCAGGACTTGGTCATAGCTTCTATGCTTTCTGTTGTCTGTGATGGTACAATCCTTGTAGTTCACAAGGATTCCAAATTGAGAGAACAGGGAAAGGACATATTTCAAGGTTGCTGCGGTCTCCTCCTGGAAACCTACCTCTGATCAGACAGTTGTCCAGTTACACATAGATATGAATTCCCTGTCTCCTCAAATACACTGCCAGGCATTCTGTGAATACTTTCAGTGCTGTGGGAAGTATGAAAGGCAGAACCCTATGCTGATAAAGATTTGGACATATTGTGAATCTTAGTTACTTCGTGTGGTTTTGAATGGATAGCTATATGGAAATACACATTTTGAGAGCCATGAACCCGTCTTGAGCTTGAAGAGATGGAATAATGGAGATAAGCATTATCATCCTGAACTTTAGATGGTGTATATGTATGTTTGAATTTGTTCAGATCTTAGATACGATGAAAATCCCTTTCTTCTTTGAAATCAGGAAATACCGGGAGTAGAAACCTCTTCCCCTGAACTCTGATGGAACCTCCTCTAAGGTTCCTAAATAAAGCATTAAGACCCCCTTCTGTTTGTAATAGGCTCTTGTGAGAAGAGTCCCTGAAGAGGGCTGGGGAAGGGTGGGTGGGCAGGGAATAGCCATGGACGATGAGCCTCTAGCACCCATTTGTACCTTCAGGTAGACCACATCTGGTGGAATAGTACAAGGCAGCATTCAAAAATCATGCTCTCTGGACTGGATCTAATATGGATCCCCCCAGTTCTGACAGATTTGCTGATGAGTTATAGGAGTGTAATGCATTGCTGTGGAGGAAAAAGGCTGGGGGGGGGGGTCCTCTGCTGTACCTCAGTTTTTTTCTTGACATGGTATTTGGATGGTATGATGGCATCCCTTGTCTCCACTGGGGTTGATGATGGTACAGCTTGGGGTATGGTGATCTTCTTCTCTTGCATGACCGTAGCATTTGTGCATGTCACAATTACATGTACCGTGGTAGGGAAGTAGTAGTTCCATTTCACAGATGCACAAGCCTACAGTCATACAAGAAGTCTGTGACAGAACCAGGAATTAAACTCAGATTTCTGGCATCCTCATGCCTTAACAATAAGACCAGCCTTTCTATACTGAGCTACAGGGAGATGATCTTCAGTTATATATCCCTGCTGCTGCAGGGAGCCATAAATATACTCTAAAGACAGATTGACCTGTGAGCAGCCTCCTCTAAAAGACTCCTGCTACTTGTGGGTAATGTGGGGGAGGGGGTGAGGTAGCAGGCTATTAGTGACATCTGCTGAAGATTCTACTGTAGCAGGATTTGGTGGTGATATATGCCAGTTCATGTTCCTCTTGGAGGTATTTTAGATTTGCTTTAAATATGGGGGAGGTTTTCATTACAGGAATTAATGGATATAAAAATAAAAGGATCAGTAGGGAAGGGAACTCTTAGTGGGTTTTTTTTTCTCTTGGATTTTTAAAGTTGCATGTCCCACTCAGAACTCCTACTGTTAATTTAAAAAATCAGTTAACTGGAGAACAGGAAAACAGAAATGTTCGCAAAGGTATCTTATTTTATCGGAGGAGCAGAGCGCAGTAGTAGAGTTGAGTATGGGGAATGTTCTGCACTGAAGTAAAATTTGCCTCGTTATGGTAAAAAATGATAATCAGAGAGAACTCTGTGAGAAGCATGGTATTTGGGCTAGATTAGCACATCCTTTGGTTATCAAAACTGCAGTAGCCCTGACAGATTATGACCATCAGGAAGGGATGTTTTTTTAGTGATGCTGCACTGGAGTACATTGTGTGGCACTATACAGTGAAAGAGCCATGACAAACAAGTTTCCTGCCCTGAAAGGTTTATAGGCTAAAGCTCAACTAATTCATGCTCATACAGAAGGATACAATGTCATGGTTGCATGATGGAAGATCATAACTGGAATGTATACAGGAACAGGTTGAAGCAATTCACAAAATTTATCAGCAAAGCATTAGATAAAAACTGCTTCAGGCTGATGTTCACAACTGTATATATGTAACCAGTTTTTGTCACTCATCTGACATGGTTACAAGAAACTGATTTGAGGTTCACATCACTTTGTTGTGAAAAAGCTGTTGTGTTTTACCTTGTTATCCATGCCTATCATGCTGTCTGCATCTATGCATTCTAGAAAAATCCAGGCAGCTATTCTGTATTGCCTCAGTGGGAGTTAGAGTTCCCATAAGACATTGCCCCGTTACCCTGGGTGTGTTCTCCTTACAGTAAGTAGGATGTTCCAGAGAGCTGTAGGGAAGGAGAATTGACCAAAAGAGCTGCAGTGTTACAGACAGTAGTTCTCATTCACACAGCCAAAGCGTTAGGTGCTGGTTACAAGTTTCAGAGAGGTAGCTGTGTTAGTCTGTATTGGCAAAAACAAGGAGTAGTTGTGGCACCTTAGAGACTAACAAACATTTATTCAGGCATAAACTTCTGTGGGCTAAAACCCACTTCATCAGATGCATGGAATGGAATCTGATGCCAGTAGGAAGATAGATATACAGAGTACATGCAAAAGATGGGGGTTGCCTTACCAATTCTAAATAGACAATTCAATTAATTGAATTAATGGGGCTGTTAGCAAGAGGAAAAATCACTTTTGTACTGGTAAGCCGGGTGGCCCATTTCAAACAGTTGGCAAGAAGGTATGAGCAACAGTAGAGGGGAAAATTAGCATGTGGAAATAGTTTTTAGTTTGTGTAATGACCCCTCTACTCCCAGTCTTTATTCAGGCCTAAGTTGATGGTATCCAGTTTACAACTTAATTCTAGTTCTGCAGTTTCGTGATGGAGTCTGTTTTTGAAGTTAAAGAATTGCCACTTTTAAATCTGTAATTGAGTGTCCAGGGAGGTTGAAGTGTTCTCTGACTGGTTTTTAAATGTTATAATTCTTGCCATCTGATTTGTGTCTATCTATTCTTTTGCGTAGAGACTGTCCGGTTTGGCCAGTGTACATGGCAGATGGGCATTGCTGGCACATGATGGCATAAGTCACATGGGTTACAGGAAGACACAATTTAGGCCCCTGGCAATTAAAAAAAAACAGGGTTAGCTATCAATTATTAACCTAACATAACCAGCTTCTGTATACAGGTAAATGTCTTTGACTTTTTTTTTTTTTAGTCATTTAGCTAGTTGCACACTTGATTCAAAGCTGTAAAGTTGATAGGACGGAGTAAGCCCCCATATTGGATGTAGAAGGTGCTTAAGTTAAAATCTTCACTCTTGATATGAATGAAGTAGCATTATATGACACAAACCAATGATTTTCTAGAATGACAACTGTCATTGCCTTAATACAGCCAGAATTGACATTTCAAACCACACACCATGAAGCCTACAGCTACAATTAGAGCTAGGAGTGATTCCTCAGCTCATACAGAGATACCTGTGAAAACTCATTTTAGAGACTCCCTAGGTCCATAGTCTTAAATAGATCAGACACAATGGGGTCTGGGTTAGTAAGCTGCTGGTGCATACACCATGTGTATCCTGAGGTCACTTACTAGTACTAGCTGTTAAGAGCATGGCTCATTAATTTTACATGTATTTTTTTGAAAAAAGTAAATTGCCATGATGAAAAACAATCACTATTAGGATATAATAGGGAACTTACAAAGAATGCTTCCTAAGTATTTTGGTGGAGGTTCCATAGCCTCCAGCCTCTCTCTTCCTGTCCCTCAGCCCAGCAAGCCTTTCAGCAGCAGTACCTTGTGACCAGTCACTTTCACTTTACCTTCTATTGTTGACACAGAAACAGCTGCAGCAGGCACTTTGAGACATGTCAGAGTGCTTTCTACAGTTTTTACTCTGACTGTTCTCCCCTCCCCATTCTAAACCATCCTCCTTTTCACTGCAACTGAACTCAATGTTTTACTCCCTCTTCCTGTTTTTCACTTACTTCCCTCAACCCTGTGTCCCCTTTTCCCTTTTGTGACTTCATTTAGCTAACTCCTCCCTCCCAGCAAAACCCCCCCTTTAAAAAAATGGCACTTTGAACAATGCTGATCTGCGTGTATGTTATATTCCATCCCTGCACCCTTTGTCTCATCTAAGTTATAAATTCTGTAAGGCAACCAGCACAAGAGTTCTTAAGCAATACTAAATTCAAAAATCTATCATAAAAAACTGTCAATCCTACCACGATTTGTGCATTTGAGTTGCCACACGGAGTTCAATGGGATGACTTAGGTGAGTAAATTTAGATCACTGAACAGTTTGCAGTTTTGTTTTTACAATAGCTAATAATAAAATCATGGCTGTAGGGCCATGGACAGCTGCTGAAAAGCTACTTGGCAATCGGGGCTGGAGAGTGGGGGATGAGCAGTTTAACTGCTGAAAGGGCAGTAGGGAATATTAACCCCATCTCCCTCCCAAAATTTGAATATAGATACATTTATGCAAAAACAGTGAAAACTATTGATGTTTTCAACCTTTTCCCTACTATTTTCTGTTAATCTTCTAGCAAAACATATTTTCAGCTCAGTGGAGGAAAATTTTACAAAATCCCAACCCCTACAAAAGTCATTGAGTTACTTTAAAACAAATTAAAAAAAACTAAATACAGTACTAACAGCAGCAATATTTAACCTTAGTATGAATGTTTACCAATTACCCAATGCAAATCCAAAAGAGGTGCAATTCTGCACTACACATGCAAGTGAGTGAAACTTGTCTTGTGTAATACTCTTTACCCCTATATTGTAGCATGGGCATTGAATGCCCTGAAACTGAAAGAATAAGACAGGACTGAATGTCAGTCTAAACTTGGTTTCCTTGATTTGAATCTTAACTTGTTTACTTTTACTACTGAAGTTTTTGCTAGTTTCCCCTCCCAGATGGGACAGTGTGTTCATTTCTGATTGCCCTAATGTGCATGTTACCATCCAGAACTGGTGGGGAAGGAGTTATTAAACCAGGCTTGCACAACTTGGAAAGCAGCAAGGGCCATATTACTGAAAAAAAAAACAACTGCGGGCCGCATGTTGTGCAGGCCTGTATTAAACCTTTCTTTGCAAGAGAGGTGTAAATTATAATCTGATTTTGTTTTCCTTTTATTAACTCATTTATAACCTTTCAGCCAGCAAGCACGATCAACCCTTAAGCTGTAATTCCATCACAATTCTTATTGTCATGAGGAAGAACTCAGCTCTGTATTAAAATAGGAGTTTGCTGAGCACTGTTCACTAGTGTCAATTCCCCAGTGTCACTCCCAATTGCCATATATGGTAATTGGGTTGGACAGAAACCTAGGAATAAACCATAATACCTTCCTTTTGGAACTGGGATTAGTTGTGTGGCTGCTGACCTATGAGTTTGTACAGATTCCCTCGTCAATGGAAGGGAAGCAAAGTATTTCATAAAGTTAGTTGAGGCCTGCAGAGATTATTTTATACTTTATAAAAAAATCTCAAAACAGAAATGCTCTCTTCCTCAAAATCCATTTTACTGTTTTTTCTATACCAGATCAGAACAAGAGAATTCAACCACACAGAGAGGAAATAGGGAGAAGGATGGAAAGGAAAAAATCAGATGTTTTGGTCTGTTGGGAGAGTAATCTGTATGTACTTAAAATTAAAAATTATTAAGTAAAATATACTGTAAGCTTGTCAACGCTATCACAGGTAATAATTTTAAAGAAAAAGTGCTTTGCCACGAAGTGTTTTCAGAATTAGAATGTACTAAACAAAATGGTTCACTTGTTAACATTCAGAAGCTGTGTGTATAAAATTTCCCTCAGGATCAAGGAATTTATAAAGTTGTTATAGCCCTGAGATGCAAATAAATCCAAACTCCTTTCAGGCTACGGAGTAATAAGGATTAACTACTTTGGACCAAAAGCAGTCTATTGGGTAATGCACTTTAAAAAAAAATACAGGGCTTGATTCTATGAAGTACTAAGCACCCTCATCACTGACATTAAATTGCACAATATAGATAAGCACACAGTGTACAAACAAATGGAAACCCTGAATCAGAGCTAAGTTTCAACAACATACTAACTGCTAAGCAATACAATACCATCATTAGGAGTTTGTAGGACAGAACAATCAGTTTTTTTAAATACATTTATTTAAACTGATGACAAATATAGAAATGATAAAGAGTACAATTTCAAAACACCAGTTTTACAATATATTGTGCACATTTCAAAATACAACAAATCACTACTGGGTCATGTACTAATCTAGGCAAGCAGGTACTGCTCTACCCAATTATTAAACTGTAAATAGTACAGGCTACTTCAAAAAAGTGCTCTAACTGGAAGATCGGGACTTATAAAGTATCCCAAACATAAGGTATAGAAAAATAGCAAATAGCCCTCTTGAAGCTTATTAGTATATTTCATTTTTATAGTTTCAAATAGTGAAGAACATCCCATCTTTATCCTCAATTTAAAAGTATCTATTAGCTGTCTTAACTAGCCAACATCACTAGTAGAAGGTGCCCGTTATTCTGTATGTTTCACAAAGAGGGATCTTTAAATTATTCATTGTTTCAGTCAACCAGATTAGAACTCTATTATAATAATCAATAGGAATAATTTTCACACTAAACACGAAATAGCACAGATATATACACTGTATTCAATTTTAAATAATTATTTATAAAAAGTCTTGTTTAGATATGGGGAAATTATAGCCTGGATTAATTTTTTCTTTTATTGTAAAATAATGCTAAAACCTCTAGTCATTTTAGAAGAGCTACACACCATTGTTCTAAACAATTCTGAAACAGTTATTAAACCTCAGCAATTAAATTAATCATTTCCAAACAACATTTGTTAGGGCCTTCTTTAACAGACTGAGTAGTTTGAGTCCAGTAGGAAAAACACTGTGTGGGTTATCAGTTTTGTTCTCATTCCACACTTACAGGCAGAGCATACCTTTGCACTTCCATTTTAAGACCCCACAAGTTGTATATGACCATTGAGTTTCTCTGTGATAAGCTAAGAATTGATTCCTCGATTGCTGGTTTTTTTTCTTTCTGGATCAAAATCACTACTTTCATATAAGATCTTGTTTCTCATCCCTTCTTGAATAATTCTTTGCTGGATCCTTAGTTTTGCATGATTGTATCTGCAATATATCCTTAAGGAAGAAAAAAAAGTACATCTGAAAAATATCAAGTTACAACTGTTCAGCTAGTTAATGTATGAACTGTAAATTCTATACATCATAATGGACATTTTACAAGCATTTATGTAATTATTAGCACAGCTGCTAATTCTCTAAGGCATGGTTCTACAGCCACTTTGCACAAGGAATTCCCATGTGCACGCAGAAACAGAATTGGTTCCTAAACATAACATTCTTTTTTACTTTTAAAAAATCTGAATTTGGTCCTGATCCTGCAAATACTTACACACCTGCATAGGTTTAAACATGTGAACAATCCTCATTGATTTCAATGGGACTACTTATGTGCCTAAGGATAAGTACATCTTTAAGTGTTCACAAGATTATGGCCAAAATTACAATTTTAACTGAAAGACTCAGAGGGAGGAAACAGAGACATGAAGAAAGGAGAGGACAAGAGGACCACATGGTCTCTTGGGAGACTAAAGCCACATGTAGCAGAATGCTTTTTCGAATGTAATTGTAATTAAATATTCAGGCCAATAGCTTAAGGTTTATGAACATCCTTGCAAAAATAAGTTTTGGGAATGGATTTAAAGGAGAGGAAGGAGGCATGGCTAACAGAGTCATGAAGGGTCTCCCAAAAAGAGTATGAAAGACATCAGAGAAGAGCAGAGGAATGTGTGTACAAATTTGCAGCACTAGTCTGTCAAAATTCAAGAAAAATCTTATATACCAGAATCCTAATGTTGTAAAAACAAAACCTCCCATTCCAAAGTCGAACGATCTTCTAACTCTACCTGAAAGAGAAAAAAAACAGATAATGAAAACAAATTATCCAAACTACTTTTATGTCTCTCAACTAGAAGAGCAAAAATCAAGCAGAAAAATTAATCTCTTGCTGAAGAAATACAGGAAAACAATAAAAAATACTCACTAGTTGCTAAAAAATGTCCAAGGCCCACAACTAGAGAACCCAACGACCCATAGAGTATTGACTCTCGTGCACAGGGAATATTTTGGACATCAAGGATCCCTAGGAGCTTAAAGGTCTAGAATTAAAAAAATAGTTAAATTATGACAATCTTAATTCAGATAATGTTTTTAAAAGAATACATTAGAGTTGCATTCTCCATCCCTCTTTCTGATTTTCAGAACAAAAACAAACAAAAAAAGTGATCCCCTATATATTCGGTTTTAGTACAAAAGAGTTCATTTGTTGTTGTTTTTATCTTAAATACCCCATAAGACTTTCATTATTTGCAACTATATTTGCAAAAGCAGACAGAGCCAAATTCATCCCAGGTCTATTCTGTTAGTCCACTGACTGCTACTGAATTATGTCTGGCACACTGCGTAATACAAAGATACGAAGTAAACTTTGAAATACCAATATTATTCATTCACTATAAGCAATCATCAGTGCCTTCTAAAACCACATTGGGGCTAATAAAGTGATTATACATTTGCTAACTAGTTCCATCAGTTCAATTTAAAATCTAGAAAAAAGGATAAATTTCCATACAGAGGCTCCAATCTCAACTCTATCACAAGGCTGACTTGATCCTTCTTTAGTGTATGCATGTGTGTATACACACACACACACACACACCCCCCACCACGGGATCTTTCAGACTTTAGTGTTGTCTCCATGACAACTAAAATGCGTTCAGATTGAGGATGTATTTTTTGAGATTAAGACTTAAATGGCTCAATTCTGAAATGTCTGCATCCTACCTGACCAACAGTGTCACAATACTCCACCAAATCTGAGACATAGGTAGACTTTGGACATGGGCTAACACAAGAAGAAGTGTTCAGGGAAAGAAAGTAAAATGTTTTTTAAAACTATTATTCAAAAGCTAGACATGATTATTTCAATAAAAACACTGATGGAGGGGAAAAAAACCATGGTGAAGAATATTCTTGTCATCCTCCAAACCCACCAACGCTAATTTTCATGTTTAGGTGTCTAAATAGCTTTAAAAAAATCTGCTCTTAAATAACTTGCTAAAGTTTACATAAGAGGTTTTGGTAGAGCTGGAAACAGAACTCCAATTTTAAGTTTTTAAATTAATTGATCCCTGTCTACCCACCAGACTATGCAGGCTCAAACAAGCTGCTTTATATATCTTTACTTGGCCAACTGGAAAAATAAGGATAATATTTACCTACCATAAAGTGATTTGAGATGTACAGATTAACAATATCTATGTTTTTCAGTGGCATTATTTTGAAGCATTGAAATTTGATAAGTTAGCTAGGAGGGCTTTGAGAACTAGTAGATTAAGCATTATGTGTGCTAGTCAACAGACCAGGGTTCTAACCCTGAGTCTGATGCTCAATTTACTTGTTTTAAAGCATTTTACCAGTATTCAGTTTGTGGTTATGTTGTGCTGCACATGAACATGTAACTAATTTAATTACATAGTGCACATGTGTATCTATCTTAGTCAGGCAGGCATTGCATGAGACAATTTGTTTGGGCAGCATTTCTCACAATCCTTTAATATAATAATCTTATTACCTGTCCATCCCATTTAAAATTGTAAAAAGCTATATACCTTAATTTATATTCATAAAAGAACATGTCTTTTACAAAATCCAAAAAGAATTACTTTAAAAAAAAATACGTCCTTACAGAAATACATATTTCAACAGACCACCTGTACTCTGACCAAAACACAAATATACTTCTTGTCAGTAATCATTAACACAATCCTTTTGGGAAGAAAAGTGTTATATGTTGTCTGGGGTTTCTACGGGAATTGAGCACCTACACTCTTAGATCCCTTTGAAAATCCATGCAATAAATGTTACTGAATATTAATCAGCCTCAAATGCTAGTCCGTATACATAATTTTACCCAAAACTGTTAGCTATGCACTTTTCTATGACATTAGTCTCCAACAATAATTAGAAGTAATATTACCAAAAGAAACACATTTAACAATTTACAATAGATGGTTATTTTAGATTTATAAAAGCCTCTACAAGCATCTCTAAATCCTCTGCTCTGAATATAGTTAACTGATAGTACTTCCTACTTAATAGTATACTTCCAAAAAAGAAAAAAAAAAAAAATCTATTTAGATACCAAAATCAAAATGAAAAAATATGCATAAAAGGCCCCAAAAATATATGGCTCAGAGTTAAGGTTGCTATTGTTGGGAAGAGATCTGCATTTTACTGATAAGAATGTTTGTTCATTATGAAGGCACATTTCTCTTTATTCTCTTGCTTTTAAATCCTTAGATTTTACATATGCTATGATCAATAACTATGTTGTCACTTAAGATCTTTAATTTTTTTAAGTTATTTTTTTGATTTGGAATGGTACTGTTCTTGGACACTTTAGATATATCACTGAGCAGGGCTTCACGCCAGCTCTGAAATATACACTGCCACACCCCATCTCTTTCAAGGAGTTTTGTTTTCTTAAAAGAAGTAAACAGAAAAACAGACTTAACTCTGTCCTCACTTTCAGGTTTCAGTTCTAGCTCACTCACAGGCCTCTCACAGCTTCCCAGTTCTGCCCCCTCTTTTGGTCAGCAGCCTCATGGCTATTTCCCTGAGGATCTGGTCCTTTGTTCCAGGAGACCTGCCATGGGAGTTAGCTTTACTCCACTGTGGCTTTCCCTCGTTAGACACATCCTTTCCTCAATCAATCAATCACCCTTGTACCTCCTGCCCACTAGCAGCTTTTTAGGGTCAAGTGTATTCAAGGCCCCCTTGAATGGGTGGCCTGAACTCACCTGCTCTGATCCAGGGGAGCTGGGCCTAGTCTATCCACAAGAATCAGCTAGCCTGTGACAAGATGATACAGATGCTATGGCTATGCTATTGTATTACTTTTGAGAGACTTAATTTAGGTTCTTATGCAATGCTTATGACTAGTATTAGAGAGCCTGTATACAGATGAGATTAGAATTTGTATGCAAGTGTAGAAGCCCTATCAAAATCTTTTGCATAAAATTTAAATACATAAGTGTCAGTTGATTTAGGATCAAATCCACTCACGCAACTGAGATAAAAAGGACTTGGCCCTTACTCATGTATTTTCATTAGGAATAATTTCAACAGCTCATATGTGAAAAAAAATCATTGGAGTTGCTGCTGTTCACAACGACAGTATCCACACTATGTATATACTGCATGATGCATACTTTTAAAATAGTATTTCAGCTGCTGTTATACTGAAATAATTTGCTTACAACTCCAAATATAACACCAGAAAGTATTGATGTTATGAAAGCTGATTAGTCCAAAAAAAATATGAAAAGAGACAAGCCCATACATAATATTTACATGACAAAATGCTCCATGGAAAATATTATTTCATCATTCAGGTCATCCTTACTTATGTTTAGTGCTTTATTCCACAAACAGTTCCACTGAAATCAGTAGGCCTACTAAGAGAACAGTATTGCTAAGGGTGAAGAAATATTCTATAAGGCTTCATTACGTAAGATACTGAGCACCCTCGATTTCAACTGATGTCAAAGAGAGCTGGAGGTGGTCAGCACCTCACACGAGCACACCCCATGTCACAGGATCAAGACATTCAATTTCCATTAAAAGATTTTCTGTCACGAGGATATGCTACAGAAAAAGTAAAAACCTTTCAAATACACAAACTTCTTATACAGAAGTTATTGCTTTACATAGGTCTATATGTAAGCGAAGTTAAATAATTTGTCTAAGAGGCTTTGTTTAGCGGATATTTCTTTTGGTAAAGAGAAAGCATGTTAATTTAATAGATTAACTTTTAGTGCAGAAATTTTTGAACACAGTCGGAAATAGACTGTCTAGTAGTACTGGGCATAGATTACAACAGAGATGAGAAGGGGTAAAAGAATAAGGGAAGAAAGGAATAACATTTTTACTTTTCCTGTCTCTGTATATAACAGTAAATCATTCCTTACACAAAGAAAAACCTATGGAATTTTCAAAATATCAACATGAAAAATACTGGTCTTCAAAACTGTAGGAGAAAAGCTGAGACCATCATTTCTTTGGTTAATTAAATTAATTAATTAAAAACAGAGGACAGGAAAAGATGATTTTTAACTTGTTTAATGTGTTTCTGGACACCAGAAAATTCACCAACCAATTCAGCTATTCAGAAGTTACCACAGTGCAGTGAAAAAATCTTTCAGAAGACTTGTCCCTAAAAGGTACCCATAACAATTATTCTTAAGTGTAGACCCTTCTTAATGAATGCTCACTTAGGCCCTAATTTTGCAAGCTGCTCTGCACAAATGGCAACCTGTGATTATCAGAATCCTACTGACCTCAGAGCAGCTAAGAAGATCCCAGGGCCTTGGTTGACAAGACCAGCAATTTTCAGGGTCCACTGCATCTACAAATTGCATGCTTAAATGATGTCTGCAGCTCAGGTTAAAGTAACCATTGTCTGAAACTAGTCCTAAAGCAGAGAACAGGGATTCTCAATTTTTTTCATAGTTGTGGTCCATACAAGGTTCATGGACCATCTCCTTTCCCACTTTCAATTGTACTGACTGCCTCTCTTCCCAACTGTGACTGCATAACTTTCCTATGACAATTAAATCACCTGATTATATGGAAAAGAAATATTAGGAAAGCACCTACTGTATTTTTAGCTATCTTTAGTACACCTCACTTGGAAATAAGGATGAAAGCCAGCACCATGACCTAGCAACCTCTGTATTTCATCAGGAAGTACTTCAGCAGACCACAGATTGAGAACCTTTGTCCTAGAGAAGTTATATTCAATTAAAATTATCTGGAAGTAAAATTTAAGAGCATGTAAAAGGCTTCAATTAAAATGTAATGTATTTTAATACAAAAATATTTTTAGTAAACAAGATGCTGCATATGTGCACACAATGATGACATCCATTGAAAAAGGAGACCAAAAAAATTCACAGGAAACCTTCAAGCTCCTTCAAATTCCCATGAGTTTTTCCATCAGCTTTTCAATGGTTGACATGGCAGCATGGCAATCACCAGGCTCTTCAGAATCTAGAAGAGCCCTGAATCACTTCCCATAGAAAAGCCTGTGGGGAAGGGGATTTGGACATCTGGAAAAAGATCTAGGTGTTACAGTGGACGAGAAGCTGGATACGAGTCAACAGTGTGCCCTTGTTGCCAAGAAGGCTAACGGCATTTTGGGTTGTATAAGTAGGTGCATTTCCAGCAGATCGATGGATGTGATCATTCCCCTCTATTCGGCATTGGTGAGGCCTCATCTGGAGGAGTGTGTTCAGTTTTGGGCCCCACACTACAGGAAGGATGTGGATAAATTGGATAGAGTTCAGCGGAAGGCAACAAAAATGATTAGGGGGCTGGAGCACATGACTTATGAGGAGAGGCTGAGGGAACTGGGATTGTTTAGTCTGCAGAAGAGAAGAATAAGGGGGGATTTGATAGCTGCTTTCAACTCCCTGAAAGGGGTTTCCAAAGAGCCTGGATCTAGACTGTTCTCAGTGGTAGCAGATACAGAACAAGGAGTAATGGTCTCAAAATGCAGAGCGGGAGGTTTAAGTTAGATATTAGGAAAAACTTTTTCACTAGGAGGGTGGTGAAGTACTGGAATGGGTTACCTAGGGAGGTGATGGAATCTCCTTCCCTAGAGGTTTTTAAAGTCAGGCTTGACAAAGCCCTGGCTGGGATGATTTAGTTGGGGATTGGTCCTGCTGTGAGCAAGGGGTTGGACTAGATGACCTCCTGAGGTCCCTTCCAACACTGATATTCTATGATCTTCATTAGTGTCTCCCCCAATATCTCTTGGATAATTTACCACTCCCCAAAAAGGAGGACGTGGGTCTTATCCCATCCCTGGCAAATTCCACGGACTCCTGGGGATGCCCTGTACCAAATCAGCATTTGAAGGTAGGGCAGCTCCACTGGAGCCTCGGTACTAAAAACTTTTACCTTACAACATATGCCACCAGTGCGTGTTCTGAAGAAAAAATAATTAATATAGCAGAGACTGTGACACATATTAAATATATAAAGGATCCCAGTCACCCAAAGATCCATATCCAGACCTAGGGGAGAAGATAGTCAGGACCAAGAAAGCACATGACATTTACCTGCATGTATCTTCTTTGCTTTTTAGTATTATTGGTTATTTTAGACTATTCACATATGAACTGGATGGGCTTAGGAGGACTAGATTTTATTGGTCTACATCAGTAAACGATGATTTCACTGTACATAGAAATTGATTGCCCCCCCCACCAATAATAATTGAAATGTACAGTTAAGTAAAGTATGAAAAGTATTGCTTAAGAACTACAGTTTGATTTCAGGATATTTACTGTGTATATTTTGACAATTTGTGTTTTAACAGTTACAAAGCTTTAACTTTTTGAACGGCAACATCAGTCATCGTAAAATAATTATCTGGACCTGCCCTGGTTTCCTGCAACTGTGAACATTTAAACAGACAAAGCTTTTTAAAATGCTTAAAAATCCCTAGCCATATATATTAGCGGGCAAACTTATGAAAACCCGCCTCACGGGCTTTGGCAGCCTAGTTAGGGAGCGATCGCTGGAAAGGCCGGCCGGACCCGGGATAGTGACTCTGTAACCTTGAGGGGTCCCCAGTCAAGGGCAGGGCAGCTAAAATTAGCTTTGGCAGCCCTGCTGTGAGTGGGAGCCGGCGGAGGCGCGTCACTCCCGGCGCCTGCCCCGCGGGGACACCCAGCTGGGCTCCCTGAGCGGCAGCCCTGCATGGTCGGGGGCCCCGGCTCCAGTGCAGGGGCGGCGGGAGAGCGGGCGTGGCTCGCACCCAGGGGTCTGCGGCCCGGCGGCGCCCCCACGCGAAGCAGACACGGGCGGGGCAGACCTGGATCAGGCTCCCGCCGGGGCCGCAGAGCAGCTCCCACCCCGCCCTAAGGTGGGCGGGGGAGGGGGACACGCAGGCACCAGCGGGGCGGGGAGGTACCGGCTCCCGACGAGCTGAGCCCACGAGAAGACGCCGCTCTCCCTCCCCCCCACACTTACCTTCTCCGAGCCGGGCTCGCCCTCCCCCGCCATGGCGCTGCTCACAGCGCCCTTCTCGCGCTACCACTGAGGCCGAGCCGGGCCGCGTGTAAAGTACGAGAGAAAAGCGCCAGCAGAGCCGCTCTAGCCGCCCCGCCCCGCCTCATCTCTATGGTGCTCCAGACGAGCGCGCCGGGCGCCATTTTAGGTAGAGCGCTGAGAGATTCCAGCAAAATCCTTTGTTCACTGAAATGGGTCACGGAGCAGCGCGGGGGCGCGCGCGGGCGCGCGTCTCTCTTTCCCGGACCAACTTTCGCGCGTGCGCGCGCGCTCTCGCGAGTCTCTCGCTCTCTCGCCCGTACACACACGCACAGCGCACGCGGGCACGGGGCCGTGTTGGACTGGGGGAGGGAGCGGGGAGATGGAGAATAAAATGGAAGGCGGCGGGAGATCAGCCCTTCTCCTAGGCGGGGTCAGAGACCCAGGGGCTAATACTCGTCAGTGTTTAGTGTCACCTCACTGCAGAGGTGCAACAGGCAGCAGCACTTGGGGGGGGGGAATGCGGAGGCCGCATGACACCCCCCTCCCCGCCCAACAGAGACAGGCCCCCAGCCCCTCAAAGGGATGAGGGGAAAGTGACACAGCCCCTTTCCGCGGCTCCCTTCCTGATTCATTGGCCTAGGGGGACTAGATGGCAAATATGAAAAATCGGGGTGGGGGTAACAGGAGGCTATATAAGAAAAAGACCCAAAAATCAGGATTGTCGTGTCCTGTCCCTATAAAATCAGGACATCTGGTCACGGTACTTGGCCCATCACTGGGGTATCAAATCCCCCATCCCTGCACTAGAAGTTATGCCATCACAGCTATCTGGTTTGCAGTTTATGTAATTAAGACCTTGTAATATGCGTGGTGTGCTGTACAATACATAAGACGAAGCTAGGGATTTCAAACTGTCACGGGCCAGTGAAAGACGAAGTGTTTCAGTGGTGAACTTATGGTGGACGTTCTGGTCAGGGCCAACAGCCAGGTATAATACCAAAGGGAAAAGGATTTGTGGTAGGTGGAAAGGCAGAGACAGGCAGCAGTATGTGAGGAGAGACATGCAGTACAGTTTCTGGAGCAGGAATGTTGCTTGAGGGATAAAGATGGAGTACAGCAGAAAGACCTGTTTGAGAGACTGCTTGCACTAATGGCCACATGACATCAGACTCCTGCTCCATCCACACTATACAGCCATGTCCACAAATAAAGCTTTTATCTTATTAAAAAAGTTTATTACCATCACTGCATCACATCATATAATGTGTATTTTGAAAGACATGATAAGGCACAACTGAGAAGCTGTATCCAAACTCCATCTCAGTGCAGCTATTCAGATCAATCCATAATACAATCCACAATTTATGTCACACAAACCACCATCCCTACCCCATTGTGTAAGCAGTCATCTCATCCACAATTAACAATTCATGACAATCACACACACCCTATTCATAGCGAGTGAGAGTACTTCATTTACTTTAGAAAGTGCTGTACAAATACATCCATAAATATACTATTCTCCTTTTCCATTTGTCCATGTATGTATCACCTTCTTGAGTGCAGTTTCCCTGATTTCTATTGTGTGGGTGCATAAACCCTGCACCAGTGACAAAGAGGTTAAAGAACTGCTGTGGGCAATGCTAGCCCCCATCCCTCAAGCCCTGTAAGTCATGCCAGGGTGGAGCAAGGATCTTAAAAAGGTGGGATACTCCAGTCAGTTGCTGGGCATCTTTGAGAGAGAGCAGACAACAGCTGTATGGCTCCCAATAGTGCAGGGGTCAACAACCTTTCAGAAATGGTGTGCTGAGTTTTCATTTGTTCCCTCTAATGTAAGGTTTCGCGTGCCAGTAATACATTTTAACATTTATAGAAGGTCTCTTTCTATAGATCAGGGGTAGGCAACCTATGACACGCATGCCAAAGATGGCACGCAAGCTGATTTTCAGTGGTACTCACACTGCCCAGGTCCTGGCCACCAGTCCGGGGGACTCTGCATTTTAATTTAATTTTGAATGAAACTTCTTAAACGTTTTAAAAACCTTATTTACTTTACATAATACAATAGTTTAGTTATCTTTTATAGATTTATAGAAAGAGACCTTCTAAAAACATTAAAATGTATTATTGGCATGTGAAACCTTAAATTAGAGTGAACAAATAAAGACTCAGCACACCACTTCTGAAAGGTTGCTGACCCCGCTATAAGTCTTTAATACATAACTAAACTATTGTTTTATGTAAAGTAAATAAGGTTTTTAGAATGTTTAAGATGCTTCATTTAAAATTAAATTAAACTGCAGAGCCCCCAATGTGAATGCCAATGAAAATCAGTTTGCATGCTGCCTTTGGCACACATGCCATAGGTTGCCTAGAGACTCCTGTATGGCATTGGGGCAACTGCCCTCAAGAAGCTCATACTGATCCTACGAGGAGACTTATAGGACTGGAAGGGACCTTGAGAGGTCATCTAGTCCAGTCCCCTACACTTATGGCAGGACAACGTATTATCTATTTTAGACCATCCCTGACAAGTGTTTGTCTAACCTGCTCTTAAAAATCTCCAGTGATAGAGACTCCACATCATGGTGGACTTGCCTCTGGATGGTTCTGGTTTTGACAGTACAGGAGGCAGAACTGTAGAATACTCACCATTCTGCATAAAAGCTTTTGCAGCCAAGTTGCCCAAGATGGGCTCGGCCTGGGGAAGAGGTCAATGTGGTCTGACTATGTATAGGTCCAATGGGAAAGAGTCATTTCATAAGTAATGCAGCAGATATATGATGCATGATTGTGGACTGTAAAGTATGGCTTATAGCAGGGGTGGGCAAACATGGCTCGTGGGCTGGATCGTCCTGCCTGGTAGCCCCTCCCCCACCTTCCCCACTCTCCCAAAGCCTCAGCGCGCCTAGGATCCCGGCAGGGGCAACTGCTCCCAGTCCCTCCCCTACCTTCCCTCCTCTCTCAGAATCTCAGCACACCGCATGGGCAACACTCTGGGGGGCGGGGCTGCGTGTTCCGGGTCCACCCAGCTGCGAGCAGTGTGGTAAGGGGGCTGGGGCTTGGGTAAGGGGCAGGGAGTCCTGGGGGGGAGTCAGGGGATGGGGGAGTGGATAGGGGTCAGGCCAGTCAGGGAGCAGGGGTGGGTGGGAAGGGGGTGGGATCCTGGGGGAGCAGTTAGGATTGGGGGGTGTCTGGAGGGGGCAGTCAGGGAACAAAGAGCTGGGGGGTTGGATGGGTCTGGGATTCTGAGGGGGGCAGTCAGGGGGCAGGAAGTGGGAGGGGGGTCAGATAGGGGGCAAAGCCAGGCTGTTTGGGGAGGCACAGCCTTCCCTGTCCCAGCCCTCTGTACAAGTTTTCAACCCTGATGTGGCCCTCAGGCCAAAAAGTTTGCCCATCCCCGTCTTATAGCTTAACTGCTACCCACAGGTGGAGCTCCCTGCTATCATCAGGAGATGTGAGGCAGCATCTATATCTCACAACAGGAGGACAATGTGGAGGGCTCCTGAACAAGTATCAACGTAGTTCTCTGAACATGGGTTCTCTACACTGATTAACTGCACCTACATCTCAGTATACCCTGCTGCCATCCTGCACAGTTATCCTTATCTCTGTCCCCTTTGTGGCTCGTATGGAGCCCTCCATGACAACGTGCTGTGATGAGATCAGTGATTGCGGCCAGAGTGGTCTTTGCAGATGTCTTCAAGGTAAGCTACTGAATGGACAGCTGCAATTGGTCATACACCGCAGTGTGTTGGGAATGGTACAGACAAAGAGCCCAAGACTGTGACCTTTTCAAATAACAGGAGCCTTGATTCAGGTATAGTATCACTGAGCCTAAGCTTCTAGTAGTCCTAAAGGCATTTTTTCCCAAGCTCTTACACAATTTTTCCTTTTCTTACCCAATTCAGGGCAATATCATTTAAGGAGTTCATTTTTAATAATGTTTGGGGTTTTGTCTCGTTTCAAATCACTTAGGGTGCTGGTTATAGCCTATGTGTTGTTTATATTAACTATTTAATTGGGGGGTCTGATTTAACAATATAGCAATGTTGTACAAATTATTATTCATATTTTTCTTTGATAACTAACTCTCACTTTTGTTTCTTATTGTGCGGGCCTGTGGAGTGAAACAGAAATGTGGAGTAGTGACATCACATGGATGGCTTCCATAGTTGTATGTTTTGCGATTAACAATACTGTTCTGTAACAAGACATGGTAATGGATCCACCCTTCACAATTTCCTACAATGGCACAGTGGTCGTCCATCCGTGTCCTAAATTCCTGCCCCAGGTGGTGACTGACTTCCAGCTCAGCCAGTCAATTACCCTACAGGAGTCTTTCCCAGGCAAATTGAGATTTCACAGCAAGACACTAAAAGTACACTGACTTTTTAATTTAAAAAGTACCAAATACTTCAGAAAATCCCCTAATCTTTTCATATCCATTAAAGAGAATACTAAAGGTCAGACAAGTTCCTCTCAATAATTATCCAGATGAGCTAAGCTATGTACAGAAGCAACCAACAGGCTAGCATCTGTCCCGCTTCCTGCAAAGTTAAGGAACACTTTTCTATGCTGAAAGCAGCCATTTTGGCATGCTTTAAACTTGTCCCCATAGTTGAAATCCGCAGCACTGCAGCTTGGAGCTCTAGCTACACATTCACTAAACATTTAGCCTCCAGGGCTGATGCACAGTTTGGTAGCTGTATTTTGGCCACTGTTTAATTAGGATTCTGTTTCCCACCTTCCTCATTTCACAGTATGACTTATCAGATGAGCCCAAGAATGGCAGTGTTTAGCAGCTACTCCACTCAGGCAGAGGATGTCTGGTTAGAGGCTAGTAATTTCATTTTTTTTTTCAAACCTTCTCTCCATGTATGCTGGCCGTTAACATTTTCACTAAATGTGTTTTGTTTCTTAAATAATATATTAAAAATGTGAACCAAAATCAGTTAATTTACATGACTGGGAGTTTCATCGTTAGACTGGGCAGTGAAAGGAAATACTTCTGACTGATGGGCTGCCATAGACATTTGATTTCATTTTTGAAATCTCCTGAGGCCAATGAGACATGCCCCTTTTTAAACAACGTAAAGGATGTGATTTTTTTAATTCTGTTTTTGAACTACGAAGAATACATTGTCTTTCATTTCTTTGGCCTAGATTATGATACACAAACTGCTAACGAATGCTGATAGTACCTTACATTCTAGCTAGCCCCAGTGAAATCAATGTGATTACTGGTGGAGTAAGACATTACTTAACCTGAGTAAGGGTATTTAGCTGATGTCCCCTTTCTTTGGGTATGTCCTCACTACCGCGGGTAGCTGTCGATCTTTTAGTGATCGATTTCGAGAATCGATCACCAGCGCTGCCCCCGTCAACTCCGTAACTCCAACTTGACCCAAGGAGTAAGCTGGAGTCGACGGGGGAGCGCGCCGCCGACTGCCACCGCCGTGAGGACGGCAGGTAAATCGGCTGTAGAAACGCCGACTTCAGCTACGTGATTCATGTAGCTGAATTTGCGTATCTGCAGTCGATCCCCCCACCAGTGAAGACCAGTCCTTTGTTAAGACAACTGGCACAGGAGGGGTTGTATCACGGCTGTCGAGGTCCCCCTATGGATCCGAGAAGGTCTGTCCTGCTAGTCACAGGCTTTTACATTTGTCTATTTGTAGATGAGCATACATTCTCTCTACAGCACACCTATGATGCTTTAGACACATGTCAATAACTTACCATTTCAAATGATTAATCTTCACAATAATAGCCCTGGGAAATAAGTTACTGTTAGGACAGTAGGACAGATGGCCTTTTTCAGGCCACGAGTCACTTGGTTGAAAGGGAGGTCTAAGGTTTTATTTATTATTGTGATGTCATCAGGGTAATAATGATGCAATCAGCACATGCTTCCATAGTAACAAAACAGAACAGCTGCTGGCCAAGCAGTTTCATCTTTACAGATAAATATGTCATCGTCTATGTAATTTCTTTATGTTTAGAAGCAAAAAAGAGGGTGTGAAAGTGAGTAAGAGTATATGTATAGTCTTTTGCTATAACGTTAAATTGTTAAGGTTTATGAAGCTGACTTAAGTTAACTAACCTTTCTACCTTTTTCCTCGCAGACAACTTGAAAAACAGCAGGTGGGTCTTTGATGATCAAGACCCTCTTGAAGGATGGTAGAATATATTAATAGTGATTTTCATCTAAGTAGGAAAGAACTGTCAGAAAAACTACCACAGTTAAGAGAACAGTGCATGAAATTGAATGACAGATTCAAGGCTTTCCTAAATATGAGACTTAAAATGCAAAGAACAACAAAGGTGGAGACGAAGAGAGATGCTAGTTTTGACAGTTGCTGGTATTTTAAGAAACTTTTCAAGAAGAAAACTCAACAGAACAGGTGGCGGAAGACTGTGAAATATAGACTGGCAAGCGAACAGGTCAAGGAAAAGAGAAACAGTGGAAAAAATGCCTCTTTTCTGGGACTGCTTAGAAGACTGAGCACTTGGAGAAAACCATATGAGGGAGAAAAAGATGAAGCTAAGGAACTGATTGCTTTGGAGTTATTACGCATACATTGTGACACAGAGTAGAACTGGAAATGTGCATTATCTGATACTGAGCACATTCCTAAGTATATTTTCTCTAATTTTCCTGCTGCATGAATAAAGGCTATTAATTTATTTCTTAGTAAAAGAAAATGTAAACCAATTTAGTGCTGAGTAACAGATTTACTTTTTAAACTTTGGTATCCTAAGGTCATTATTTTACTTCTTTTAGAAAGAAAACATTTTGAGGTTTGCTGTCAAGCAAGTTTTTATTGCTTAACATTCCAAGTGCTAAAGCTTTTAAGGGTAAAATCTAACCTAAATAAGAATGTGTGCACTTCCACAAGTGAGGAACTTTTTTTTTTGTCTGTCTTTGTCTACACTGAGCAGTTCAGGAAAATCCCCCATCAGTATTCTAGTTAGTACCAGTGAATCTCCATCCCAATATATAACAGGCAATAATTGTGAATCTGATGGTTGGTGCTCTGGAACCCTATTGTGCAGCCAGACTACACAATGAACCTTAAGTGGTTTGGCTCTGGTAAAATTTTAGAGTTAATTTGCTTATCTGAAGATCAGCTGCACTGAGCTGGACCTATTTGGTCCAGGAAGGTGAGCTAGAAATGTCAAAAAAATTAATCTTTCTTGTGAGATTTTTGGTCCCTCTCACGTCCATCCAGACTAAAAATACTGCAAGAATAGCTGCTGGCACAATCTTTCCATAGATACACATCAGTTCTAGCTCCTGCTGAAACTAGGAAATAGACGAACATGAAACAAGATGTAACTGCATGTTTCTGAAAAAAAAAAAGCATTCAGATTGCATTTCAGCTAAGGTTTGGGTCATGCTTTACTGAAGAAACTGAATGAATTCACCATATTCTGCAGGGGCACCAAGTACATTTTAATTCAAATAGGTACAGCTCAAAGGCTACAATCAGCATGCCTGCCTCCTAGAAAAATGCTCAGAACAATCCTAAAGACTTTGAAGGCTTGTTGACCATCTGCTGTTCAAGTCACATATTTGACTTTCAACAAACCTAATTGGCAATTACAGTCCCAGTGCAGCTGGCTAGATTATCCTCCAATCTTGAAGGCATTTTACACTTAAATTACATTTTCCAGGGGCAGGGGACTGTGAAGTTGATGTACAGAGTTGACTGTGTAGGCAGGCCTTTGAAATCAGGGAAGGAAGTTTGTAGTGTTTGGCAGTCAACACTTTTGCAGTGGCCAGGGCCTGGCAATCAATGAGTTGAAATGGTGAGTGGACAGAAAAGCATCACTACTCTCAAAGTTCCAAGGCAGGTGGGTGGGCTCCTCTTACAGGTATCTTTTGTATGGGGACCCATCTGGTAGGGAACTTTCTATAAAAATAAAGGAAGCTTCCCTTCACCACCGATAGGTTCCAACTACTGAAGTCAAAAAATTGGATAGTCTGGGTGACTGGTTGCTGGTGTGACAGCCACAACTATTGCTGTTAGGAAAGGACATGTAGTGGCAGTGTTGAAGCTATATCTAATAGCTCTTATTAGCTTCAGCCATGCAGATCGGGGGCAGTGAGTTATATGGGCCAGTGGTGTCGGTGCTCCAGCAAATTCAGGGCCTAAGGGCCCGGCTCCACCAATGTTCGAGGCTGGGTCTCTCCCCCGGCCTTGCCTGCTGCCCCCACGTGTCCTCTGGAGCATCCCTGCCTGCACCTGGCCGGTAGGTGGCTGCCCTGCTGCACTGCATGGTGCTCCCTCATTGGCTGCTGCTGGCTACAAGAGGCTGAGGCAGTGGTGGAGGGGAGGAGGTGCACACATGTGATGGTGCCCACCCTGGCACCCAGCACAGGGCAGATGAGGGGGCTTCCTGGACCTGAGAGGGGCCTGATCCCTAGGAGCACGTGCAGTGATAGTGCTGGGTGAGTGTGTTGCTGGGAGGAAGCTGGGGCGAATAGAGCTGTGGGGAGGGTGCTGTGGCGTTCTCCTCTCTGGCTGCAGCCCTGGGGCAGCCTGCTTGCACCCCAAACTCCTCATCCCTAGCCCTGCCCCACCCCAGAGCCCAGACCCCCAGCCAGAGCCCTTACACCATCCCACACCCTAACCCTCTGCCCTAACCCTGAGCCCCCTCCTGCACCATGAACCCCTCATCCCTGGCCCAAACTTGTAGCCCTCACCCCCACACCCCAAGCCTCTGCCCCAGCCTTAACCCGCCCCCCTCCCCCACTCCAAAGCCCTTGGCTCCACCCGGGGTGAAAGTAAGTTAAAGGACTTACCGGTATGCTGGAAGCCCTGATCAGGGGACGGAGCCTCAACCGGAAGAGGTTGCCACAGTCCCGAGCCCTTTAAATCCCCACCGGAGCCCTGCTGCGTGAGCCCCGGAAGAGTGGTGGTGGGCTCTGGTGGGGATTTAAAGGGTCCCAGGGCTCCAGCCCTGCTACCGCTGGGGAGCCCTTTAAGTCCCCGCTGGACCCGCCGCCGCTCCCCAAGTCTCCGTCAGCAGGGCTCCAGTGGGGATTTAAAGGGCTCTGGGGTGATAGCAGGGCTGAAGCCCTGAGGCCCTTTAAATTCCATCGGGAGACTTGCCGCGGCTCCCC